>CM031598.1:113531433-113566433 GCA_018398815.1 Conus ventricosus
GAAGCAGGCAAGGTTCATCCACCGTCAAGAGCCTTGAAAGACAACCCAGTCTTGATGGAAAACGAAGCAAAGCCTATCCCGGCAAATGTCACCTACCTACCTTGGAAGAGGCAGGTGCTCCCAACAGTCGTCACCAGCATTCCGGGTGGAGAAGAGAGGAACACAGTCAGACACCCAAAGGAAGGCCCTGGCCATAGAGTACATCTGCAACCAGTACCCCCTGGAAGACTGGACCATGTCTTTACAGATGGCTCCGCCACAGAAGCAACGAGGGATGGTGGAGCTGGAATCTTCCTCCGATACAAGGCGGAGATGAAGAAATTGCAATTCCAACAGGAAAATACTCCACCAACTTCCGCCCTCTGTGAGGCAGCCACAACAGTCTGGCAGAACTCCACAAGAACAACAGGGCAGGTGTGGTGTTCTCTGACGTTCTCTCCGTGCTCCAAGCCCTCAAGAACTCCCGCTGCAAAGAACAGAACCATCTCACTTCAGCCCTTGTTGACCTGAGTGCCAGAGCGGAGAAAGTGGTGATACAGTGGGTACCAGCACACTGTGCATCAGAGGCAACGAAAAAGCGGACATTCTGGCAAAAGACAGTGCAGAGAAGGAGCAGGCCAACAACCTGGTGTCATACGATGAAATTAGACAGTCATCAAGGCACAGCAAGGAATTCTTTCTTTCTTTCTTTCTGCGTACGCAGGCTGATACTCCTGCGGACCTCCCTGTATAGCCAGGCAGTGGAGTTTTGTGTGTATGACCCTTTTTTATCCCGCCATTAAGGCAGCCATACTCCATCTTCGGGGAAGGTGCATGCTATGTGTCACGTGTCATCCATACCAACGGCCAAACTGGCCTTCTCTTCCGAAAGTTGGTGATGGGATTTTACGTGTGTGCAAGATGTTATGCGTGCGTTCACACACGGAACCTCGGTTTATAGTCTCATTCGAAGGACTATATGGGGAATGGAGTCAGAACCAATGTTAACTCCGAGGGAAAAATCCCCCTATACCGAAATTCGAACCCGCAACCCCAGGATCACGAGTCCGGCGCTCTACCAACTGAGCTATCCGGCCCCCTAGCAAGGAATAAAATGGCGCCTCTTGCATCCCAAATACAACCCAGAAGACACATACCATTTGCTGGGACGACGGGAACAGGTCAAGATCTTCCACCTGAGGACTGGACACAATCGCCTGCTCCACCACATGCACACAAAATTTGGCATTGGACAGAGTGGAGAGTGCCCTTGTGGTGAGGGACCAATGACAACCGACCACATCCTTCAAGTCTGTACGACGTATGCAGCATCCAGGAGAAAGTACTGGCCAATACCGACAGCAATGGAAGCCAAGCTGTACGGCACCCTGGAGAAACTCCAGGGACGGCAGCCTTCATCGAGGACACCGGGCTGCTCATCTAACGGGATGGCGAACAAGGAAGAAGAAGAAGAACATTAAAACTTTCTAGTGGTATAAAAGTTGACATTTCGCATTTCCCCTCATGTCTCATTCGAAAGCGTAAGCGAATGGGAAATCACTCTTTCAGTCCGTGCTCACTATTACTTCCCCTGAAGTAAGAACACAAAAACGGAGTTCACCGTGCATTGGTTTCGGAAGACTACCGCGAAAGGAAAACATGTCCCTGAAAGCTTTCGTTATGAGGACGTAGGACTCAACCATTACGAGTGCACTGGTTTGCTCACAGAACTGCAAAGCAGGAGGAAACTCATTTGGAATAGATAGAAATTCTGGGACACCTTTGATGCCCACCTTCCTATGTGATTGACTGCAGGCACTAAGGTTCTGCCTGGCTCACCTGGGTCAATCTGGGGATTAGCTCTGGGGGGCCCAGGTGAGATGAAATGGCGGAGCAAATCTCTAGTGTAAGTAATAAAAAAAAGATGAAATTTAAAAAAAGGGGAGAAAAGAATGGATGTCAACGGAAAACGAAAAGGGGGGGAAAAAGAAAAAAAAAAAAGAAAGAAAAGAAAAGCAACGATCTCAAATGAAACCGAGTGGATCCTGTGAGAGGGACTTCACAAGGCAAAAGTCTGGATCTGGATCTGGATCTCCGCCTGTAGTTGTCGGTTGGCGGCTAGTTGTAGGAGCCAATGATGAGTGGTGTGTCTTGGTGGCAGCAAGACTGGCGATGTTTGTGGAGGGATCTCGTGAGAGGTGACCCCATTGAGGACTGGATAGTGTGTCATGGTGGCAGCAAGACTGGCGATGTTTGTGGAGGGATCTCGTGGAGAGGAGACCCCATTGAGGACTGGATAGTGTGTCTGGGTGGCAGCAAGACTGGCGATGTTTGTGGAGGGATCTCGTGAGAGGTGACCCCCATGAGGACTGGATAGTGTGTCATGGTAGCAGCAAGACTGGCAATGCACGTAGACTGGTGGGCCCTCTTTCAGTATAGCGATATAAGAATCAGAGTTGATTGTGGTCGCTCTATGGAAGAAGAAGAAGAAGAAGAAGGCACTTGCTCAAACCAAAACCGTGTCTGAACAACCCAGAAGACCACTGTGCTTTCTGTCCACCTGCTCAATTAAGCTACAGAGCTATTTATATGCTAAAATTGAACGTTCCACTTGGTCATGCAATAAAGATCTCACAAACCTCACCATCTTTACCCAATAGGAGCATGCTATATTTAAAAGAATGTCCAGATATATGCATTCTAAGTGAAACTAAGTTTTCTTAAAAGTGATAATGATTTCAAATGTTGTTTCCCAATCACTCATTCCTTTTCAACTTAAGGGAGTGATCAAATATGATTACCCTGAAAACATTCATTATGACTTAATAAGTCGGATGACTATGACTTGTGCAAGCACATCGGCATCACTGCGCGACCGTGAGCATTTCAGACTGCTACACCAAGTCGCAGAATGCTGAAGGCAGATAGAACTCGCCATGATTTAACTATTTTCACTGTTCACTGCTTGCTAGAGTAATGAGGTTGTTTCCTTTCTTTTGACTTTACCATCAGCTGCCTTGGATAACCGCATCAAAACCTGTCACAATAATTGTTTCACAATAAAAGTATTGTTCTCACATCGTATTTAATATTTTGAAACTGATTACTGTTGTCAAATGAAAAACCCTCAAACCTTATCAATATTTTCTTGATGATAATTACTATTTCCATTGCGAACAAAATTATTAAAACCCTTTATAGGAGTTAACGATGTTCCGTTCCACTCCCCCCCCTTCCTAGATGGCCCCAGGATTTGCTTCTCTGGAAAAATCCATGCTTGCTTGCCTTCTCATTGTCTTGACGGTTGTCGATAGTCTCCATGGAGCCGCTCTTGTAATACTGGCTTTACGTATGTAATGCAAACTAGTGTGTTTAAGGCAATTCATGTGTGTATGTGTGTTTGTGCGAGTGCAAGCGTGCATGTGTGTGTTTCTGTGTGTGTGTTGTGGTGTGTGTGTGTGTGTGGTGTGTAAATAGATGGTTTTGTGGACACTAACTCATGCACCCATCTTCCGTGGACTGCCAGATTCTAAAAAAATAATAATAATAATAATGGGGATTTATATAGCGCCTTCCAGCACAAGGCGCTTTACAAGGCAGAAAAAATACAATTGCTAAATGTAAAGAAAAAGCATTGAAAAACGGCTCAGAAATGAAAAACAAAGGCTCTCTCCCATTATCTCCCACGCGCACACACACTCTCACGCACAGACACACAATACACAACAGCCGCAACAAGCACAAACTACTAAGCGATCCACAGAAGCAACAAGAGTCAATCAACTATCTGGTAATGACTGTCTTCTTAGTATTGTTTGAAAAGGTGGGTTTTCAGGGAGGTTTTGAAGGAAGAAAAGTTTGAGAATGTCTTAAGGTCATAGGGGAGTTTATTCCAGAGTTTGGGAGTGCGTATGAGAAAGCTCGTTCGCCATGCTGTTTACGATGGGGACGGTAACTGGGAAAGGGGAAGGTCCTGGTGTCGGTGGAGGAGCGGAGCGTTCGTGATGGGACATATACTTGAAGGAGATCGGAAAGATAGGCAGGGGCATCGCCAGTGAAAATCTTGAAGCAGAGACAACAACATTTGTATTTAATTCTTTCTTCAACGGGGAGCCAGTGCAACTTTTTCAGGAGAGGGCTGCAGGGTTGGGTCCTAGGAGATTTGCAAATGAAAACGGGCTGCAGAGTTCTGTACACGTTGGAGGGGTTGGATGACAGTTGAGGGACAGCCAAGGAGAACACAGTTGCAGTAATCTAGCCTTGAAAGATGTATGATGAAACGAGATTTTTTGTGGCGTCTTCAGTGAGATAGGGTCGAATAGCAGCAATTCGTTTAAGTTCCATGTAAGCTAACTGACAAGTTTTGTGACATGCTGTTTCTTTGAGAGGTCACTATCAAGGAGACACAAGGTCACGAACAGTGTTTGAAAATTCAATAGTGCTGGAACCTAATGTCAAAGAAGAAGGGATCGGATCAGGGCCATGATGTGACCGCTTTGAAAAACGGATGGCTTCAGTCTTCTCACAGTTTAATTTAAGCTTATTTGCTGACATCCAGGTCTCGATATCAGAAGTACAAGATTGAAGAGTAGAAACAAGGGGTGAGTAGTCATCGATGACAGAGGAATGGAGCAGCTGAGTATCATCCGCAAACATTTCGTGTGAAACGGAATGGCGTGGATGACATTAGACAATGGAGTGGTGTACAAAATAAAGAGGACAGGTCCCAGCACGGATCCCTGAGGCACGCCAAACTGGAGGTTAGATTCATCAGAGCGGTGATCACCCACTTGAATAAACTGTTTCCTGTCTAGAAGATAAGAACGAAACCAATTTAAAGCTGTTTCCCTGATGCCACATGTGTATTTCAAACGAGAGAGAAGGATTTCATGGTCTATGGTGTCAAAGGCTGCCGAAAGATCTAGCAAAAGAAGGACAGAAATTTTGTTTCGTCTGAGGAATTTAGAATATCATTGAGAATGCGAAGGATGGTGGTCTCCGTGCTGTGCCCAGGGCGATAGGCTGACTGATGTGGTGTGAGGAGGTTGTTTGAGGCCAGATGGTCAGAGAGCTGTTGAAGAATGACTTTCTCAAGAATTTTGGATAGGAAAGGAAGATTTGAGATGGGTCTGTAATTTTTAAGAACGTTGGGATCAAGACTGCTTTTCTTGAGTAGAGGTTTAACAAGGGCGGTCTTAAAGTCAGTGGGAACTGTGCCAGAAGACAGAGACTCGTTAAGAATTTTTTGGTGATGGTAGGAAGGAGAGAGTCAAGGTGTTCAAAGAGGAGTGGGTGGGAAGGGGGGTCAAGGTCACAGGATGTTTTCGCAGACTGTGTGATGATTTTACGAACAGTCTGCTCGGACACTGGCAAGAACTCACAGAGTGTGGTACCGTTAAAAACAACAGCCCTGATCTGAAGTATCTGAGGATGGGAGAAAGCGTTTCGAATTGTTTGAATTTTGTGGGCGAAAAACTGAGAAAACAAACCAGGAAGCTGTGACGGCTCATGAGTGGACGGCATTACAACACTTGCAGCATTACCCAACATGCTAGTGACAGTTCTAAACAGTTCTTTACACGAGGATGCTGCTGCAACTATAGACTTCAGCAGAATTTGCTAGCAGCAGAATGTAGTTGAGACAGTCAAACCGACTTTGAAGAGACTGTGGGATGATTGTGGCGACAGGATTGAAGATCTGATGCAACCCAAAACAACTGACCACAGAAGAGAAGAAACTGAATTCCTATATAAAATAAATCAGCCACAAATGAAAAATTGCTGTCATGTGTGCTGTCATATACACACATATCTTGGAACACTGCCTTCAGAGGTTGAGACCAAGTCCATTGTCATATGAGCTTGTACAAAGCCTAACATGGAACATGTAACATTGTTGATCATTGCTTTGACAGGCTTGATTACAAATGTTGTTTTTAAACAAAATGTTTTAAATCAATTAAGAAACGAGTCCACAAAAGAAAGGTATATGAACAAAATCCCCAATTTACAAATCTGCCTGTGTTTGTATGTGTACGGATATGTGTTTGAGCAATATATGTATTGCGACATTGTGACGATACTCATGTTAGTGGTTCTCTTTCCTCTTTTTCTCACTCCTCTCTTTCCTCGCCTTGATACTCTTTGTAGATGGATGATGGTGAATACTTATATAGTGCCTATCTTGGGCTAGAGACCAAGCTCCAAGCGCTTTACAATCAACACTAATTTAAACAATGGGCTGTCTACCTGGGTAGTGCCGACTGAAGAGCTGCCAGCTGGTGCTTCATTCAGTCGTTTGCTGTGTCATCCAGTCAATATTGTTCACTCAATTTCCTTTCCTCCTTTATTCTTTCCATTTCTCACGCAGGGTGCATGCTATGTGTAATGTGTCATCTATACCAACGGCCAAACTGGCCTTCTCTTCCAAAAGTTGGTGATGGGATTTACGTGTGTGCAAGATGTAGATGTAGATGTGTGAAGACAATATCTTATGAACTTTGTGTATCTGAATGCTGGCCCTGCACTGTAGCCATGACTGTCAATCATAGAAGGCATAGTAGTTGGGGGTCCTGCAAATGCTGGATCAGAACAGACCCCACACATGCCCTGTCTTCCAAGACTTAATTTTTTTCCCACGAAACAATTTTCCTTCCTCTTTACAAAGGTACCCGTTCTATGTCCCATTTCAAGCCCAGTTGTTAGGGGTTCCTGGAGGTCTTCACTGAGAGTCCAACTGTACAGCTCTCATTCTTTCTCTCTGTCTCTTTTGAAAGAATGTTTGTAACCATTTAGAACTAGATAACCCAGTCAGATCCAGGTGGTGAGGTTGCAGGCCAGTGGACACTAGTGCACACCAACATGATCAGCCATAGTGGCACCACCTCAACACATATCACCAGGTGGTGAGGTTGCAGGCAAGTCACACTAGTGTACACCAACATGATCAGCCATAGAGGCATCAGCTCAACACATATCACCAGGTGGTGGGGTTGCAGGCCAGTCACACCAGTGTACACCAATATGATCAGCCACAGTGGCATCATCTAAACATATATCACTGCTGCAGTCAAATCCACCTGACTTTGTCACAGAAAAACTGAAATTGCATTTAACATGGAGGAATTGACTGGTCTCAAGAGTATTATCTGGCTGACACAAAATTGTGATTCATCCAAACTTTGCCTGATGAATAAACAGAATTTTAGTCCATTCACTTTTGGGTTACATGTACTCTATTTTGTTCATTATGATTGCTCTTCTTCTCTGTACTTCAATTTGATTTTCTTCTGTCACATTGTAATATTATTACTGCTATATCAGAATTTCCTTGTGTACCTCCATTGCCTCCTTGGGAGCACCTAAAATGCTTCTTTTGATTACAAATATACTTTGTTAAAGAAAAGTGATAATGTAAATATTTTAACAACTGAAGTTCGTGAACATCTAGAAAACAGCTATCCTATCATCTAAAAGTGTTTACAGATGGGTCGGTAATGGAATCCTCTGACAGTGGTTCTGGCTTTATACCAACTTTAAATGTCGGGAAATCATATTATTTGGGAAAGGGATTTTCAATCTATACCACAGTATATGCAATACTGAAGGTTTTGACTTACAATATGTACACCAATTACTTTCTATAAAATTTTACTTTGTTTTTGATTCCAAATCTGTTTTACAGTCACTAGAGTATTGGGACTGCAAAGCTAGAAAAGATCTGCTTTTTGAAATAAAACATCTACTGCATTGTTTCATAACTCTAGGCATAAGAATTGATTTTTGTTGGGTCCCATTTCACTGTGGTATAAAGTGGAATGAAAGACCAGTCTTGCAAAAGAAGGCGCAAATAAATTTGCTAAAAATTTTAGTAAACAATCCCTTAGATTAGTCCTCTAGTGAATTAATCCAAATTATGTAAAAATATTTACATGAGCAGAATTTAAGTTAAAATAAAGGCTGCTTTACCATTGTGCCTAAGGCACATTGTTAGATTATTTCATAAATTAAGGCTGAATACTTGGAACACTAAATATTCTCATGGCATTACTTGTGTCTGCAGAGAAAACATTTCTGTACATCATCTTTTGTTGAATGCTCAGTGTTGACCCCACTCTATGAGGAGAAAGGTATTGAGATGAATAACTTTGATAATGTCAGTACTGTCTTATATGGTTCATATGTTGCTAAATTGCCATGGTTATTTTCCAGTCACAGGTTGCAAAATTTTCATAAAGATCAACAATATTGTGTTCCCCTAGGGTGTTTCACTTATGTAAATATGCATATATCAGATGTGGATTTGAACGTACCAAGCTGGATGATAAGTTACGTGTGGAGGTGTTTTCTTTCTTTTTTTTGTTTGTTTGTTAAATAAGTGTCTAATACCATCTGGCGATGGAAAGACATTAAATAAACCACTGAACTGAACAGGAGAGAGAGAGAGAGAGAAGAGAGAGAGAGAGAGAGAGAGAGTGAGTGTTTGTGCCTGCGCATGTGCTGTGGATATGCACACACCTGCATGAATTACACACCTGTTAGAACAAACGATACAAAAACAAAACCATTTCTTTCAACCCTCCATCATTTATTATCTTCTGCACAAATGTTCGATTGTTTTGATTCAACAAGTAGTTCTGACACACTAACACTGAAGCTGCCTTTGTGGTCATGTTCTGTCAACTGTGAACACCAACACACACCGAGTTCCTCAACATGTGTGAGTAGACGATGTTCCACCACAGGAAGTCTGCCGTCCTCACTTCACACAATGGCGTACTGCTCGTACAGCAGCTCACGAATCTTGAAGTAATCCTCACAAAGTGTGCCTTCCACCTTTATTCTCCCCGACTCCTGCACACAAAGAGTTGGGTAATATGAAAGTCCCCGACTCCCGCACACAAAGAGTTGGGTAATATGAAAGTCCCCGACTCCCGCACACAAAGAGTTGGGTAATATGAAAGTCCCCGACTCCCGCACACAAAGAGTTGGGTAATATGAAAGTGATATATAACTGCACTGAAAGCGTAGCTGCTCTCTGACACTTCAACACGATCATGGCTCCTTTCAAAGCTGAGTCAAATGTGGATCATGCCTTCATTCATTCAGAGTCACTGCAAGGTTATATCTCTCTAAAGGATATTCTGTTCCTTATACACACACGCACACATAGATACGTCTGCCAGATTTTCAAAATTACCAGATAGGGCAGTCGATGGCATCAAGCACATCCTTTCTCACTCACCCAGCACTAAGTGCTCTCCCCTGAAAAGGGTACGCACTGATTACAAAGCCAAGAATAAAAATGCACTCATATGCAAGTATGTCAATGCTTGATCCATGTATTCTTCAAATTTTCAAACCGTATGCATATGCTATATGAAAAAATTCTCAATACAATTACCTACAGTTTTGAAATTTTGTCATAATGTTGAAAATGGAATGGACTAACAAGTGGCAAAGTTTTCAAAGCTTTTACTTTATAACTGATCATCACTTAAAGAAAGCCTTTTTTCTTTCAAACTGACAGAGAGAGGGGGCCAGTTTTTCTCATAAATGACAAATTTACCAAGAATGCGGGGTCTTCTGTAACCATCCAAATTGTAGAAATGGACTGGGCGAATGTGTACCATAATGGGTATCCACGCTGATTTTTCAATGTGTTGCGAGTCTCAGGCATCACTGAATTGAGAGAAACATCATCCGCTGGGAGAGGGAGAAGGTAGAGCCGACCGACTTTGCACTTGCATACATATAGCACTTGAACAAAGGCATTCATAGTTAGTCTAAAGTACCCGCAGCACTTTAGGATGACTGTAGGATACAGCTGTACTGCTTAGTTTCCTACCAGACCTTGAACTGACTGATGACAAAATCTAAAACGTGAGATGTGTTATATGGTACCAGAAGAGAGACGGTTATAGTCTTGAGTGAGGATGATAGCGGTGAGCAGACTGACTCTTCTAGAGCTAAGAAAGCCTTCTACATGCTTCTTCAATTGGTATGATACGTTTGTGATGCTTTTCAAGGGGGTTGGGGGTGGGTGGGGAGGGGATACATCTACAAAACATGAATTTAGTTCTCGACCACCAAAAGCTTAAAAATGTACACTTATGCACAAACTGACACTACACATATACAAACACAACTGCAATATGGACAAAGTAATTCCTCTTCAATATATTTTCCTTTGTTTTCCTTACAGTTATTTTTTCTCTGCTTTCTTGCATCTGTTTCTCACTAGGAAGTTTAAGACATGTGTGAGTTGTTTTTATGTGCCCCAACACTGACTATCTCATCACAGTATTCAACACAGTGATGATGATTCAGACATCTGCATTTACACTGTTTGCACTGCTGGCTTGAGTCATTTCCATTCATTCTATTAAAAAAGACAGTGACAGCAACGCAGGTGAGACACAGGTCTCATTATGGATGCATATCATTTTCCTGAAGTCTGCAGATTCCTGTGGACCCAATATGAATCACTTATCCATGGTAGTTTAACAACATAAAACAAAATCAAGTGAAAAGGCAAACAGAAAAGAACACAGTAAAGGAAAAGGTCAGTTCATATATATGAAAGGAAAAGAAAATTCTCATGGGCTTTTTCTTTTTTTTAAACATCTGTGCAAAGTGACTTGATATCTAGTGATGCATTTCAAGGGGGTTGTGTTTGTATATGTGTAGTGTCAGTTTGTGCATAAGTGTACATTTTAAGCTTTTGGTGGTCGAGAACTAAATTCATGTTTTGTAGATGTATCCCCTCCCCCCCCCCCCCCCCCCCCCCCCCCCCCCCCCCCCCCCCCAACCCCTTGAAATGCATCACTACATATCATTTGTCACGAGTTTGTCACGAGCCTACAACGTTTGACCCAACTGGGGTGGCGGAATTATTCATTTGTTTATTATCGTTGTTGTTGTCACGTGTCCGTCCCTTAGTGTGGCTTGTGGTGCGGTTGCACCTTGGTGTAGTTCAGCTCACGTTCGGTTTGCTTTCTCTCTCTCTCTCTCTCTAATTCCACTGCCCGTGCTATTCATCCTGCAGGTTCACGGGTGGCTGGTACCTTTCTCTCGAACTTGCTGTCTATCGGCCTCTCGCCTGTCTTTTTACCTGTCGCACGTGCTTCATTTCTTTTAGTTTGAAGTATGCTCACTCTGTGACGTAGCGTGGCATGTTGGCCGCCATCGCTGAGGGAGGTTAGCTCTTCACTCGAGCGGAAGATGTCTCTGGGAGCGCCTGCTCCGGTCTTGGTTCTTCACCGTATCGTCGAAGGTACAGTCGGTATCTTCAATTCCTACAGTCGGCCTGTAGGAGAGGGACATCACTTCTTCTTTTTCCGCATCTGCGCCTCTGTCCTCTCGACTGGACAGAGGCAGAGAGAGAGTCGTTTGACCCGCCTTTTCGGGGTCACCCACGGGGTAGCTGGTAAGCATCAGTTTCGTGGTTTGTTTTTTTGGTTTGTTGTTGTTAGCCGGCTTATTCTTTCTCTTTTGCGCAATTTTCTTTTGTTTTCAAAATTGTAAAAGAAATATTGTTTGAGACCTTTTCTCTGGTTGATTCAATCTTTAACCTGGCCCTTCTAAATTATATCCAAAATTCTTTCTCCTGTTTATGCATCTGGTGATGCGGTAGTCGGTGGGGATGGGAGAGAACCTGGTGATTCAGGGTTGGTACTGGCTTGGTCTCGCTCGTCCGCCCCTGTCACATTCGCCGGACTCTTATCCTTCGGCCACCGTCTGTTTGTGTGTGCAAGGAGAACGAGTTTTATGTTCGCGAGCGTGCGTACGCATGATTTGTCGTTCGGATGCGTGGTTGGAGATTTGTGTTATTTTGAAATGTGGCTATAAAATGTGACAATTATGCCATTGAATTATTATTTGCAAATGTGGTGGCAGTTATAAAGCGATGGTCGCTGTGTTGGTTTATTTCCTAAGAAAGGAAATTGTTAACGTGAGAGAGAAGGGTGAAGATATTCATATTTGTTTTATAGCCTGTTAATTTAATGCAGTCTTTTACCTGCTCGTGTGAGAAGACTTAACGAACATTCCTGATTTGATTGGTTTTACTGTGTTATGCTCAGGTCTGTGTTGAGCTGGTGTTGTTGGTGTATTTAGTAGACCTCCCCTGCCCATCATGCGAGTGGCTGTTAGGATTTTAACAGCATGGGTCAGATTGTATGACGGCGGGGTTCCAGTGCCCTTCCTTCCCTCCCTTTCTTCTCTCCTCCCAGCTACGTTTTTCCCCCTCCGGGGGGCTTCACCCGGAGTCTGGACTGGTTGGTGCCACGCTCTGGTTTGGGGCCACCTCTGTTGGGACCGCGGACCTGGTTGGTGCCACGTGCTGGTTGAGGCCACGCTCTGGTTGGGACCGCGGACTGGTTGGTGCCACGCGCTGGTTGAGGCCACGCTCTGGTCGGGACCGCGGACTGGTAGAAAAGCCCGCCGGCTTGACTGGCGGCCCTGATCCCCGTCCAGGACCCCAGTAACAACGCCACGTTTCCCCCCCCCCCCCCCCCCCAGGACGCGCTCTTCACGGTCTGCTTGTGCGTGTCAAGGGTGTCGGCCTTGAACGACTCTTTTCAAGAACCGACCCGGTTTGGAGCACCTAGTGCGACAGGGTGCTCCAGTAGACTTTGGAGAGGCAGGGGTGTGGAGGCACTCCATGGTGTGGGAAGGGATGGATGCTGGAAATGTTTATTTATAATTGTGTATATGTCACATGTGTTGAAATGCTGTGATTGTGATTGTGTACGTCGTATGGTGAAATGTTTATTTATAATTGTGCATGTTGTGTGTGTTGGAAATGCTTGATTGTGATTGTGCATGTTGTGTGTGTTGGAATGCTTATTTATGACTGTGTATGTTGGTGTGAATAAATGGGGTGTGTTATCGTAATCTTGTATTGTGTGGTCTCTTGCGGGGCGTGTGAGGTCAGTCACTCCCTTCACTCCCACCTAGACCGATCCTGTCAGGCAGACCTCCAGGGGTCGGTCGTGGGCAGTGACTGTATTCGTGAATGTTTGGCCAGTGGGATGAACATCTTCACACATTTCAGAATAATGCTGGCAAATTGGCCAGTGGGTGAACATCTTCACACATTTCAGAATATGCTGGCAAATTGGCCAGTGGGATGAACATCTTCACACATTTCAGAATAATGCTGGCAAATTGGGCCCGTGGGATGAACATCTTCACACATTTCAGAATAATGCTGGCAAATTGGCCAGTGGGATGAACATCTTCACACATTTCAGAATAATGCTGGCAAATTGGCCAGTGGGGTGAACATCTTCACACATTTCAGAATAATGCTGGCAAATTGGCCAGTGGGATGACATCTTCACACATTTTAGAATAATGCTGGCAAATTGGCCAGTGGATGAACATCTTCACACATTTCAGAATAATGCTGGCAAAATTTGGGCCCGTGGGATGAACATCTTCACACATTTCAGAATAATGCTGGCAAATTGGCCAGTGGGATGAACATCTTCACACATTTCAGAATAATGCTGGCAAATTGGCCAGTGGATGAACATCTTCACACATTTCAGAATAATGCGGCAAATTGGCCAGTGGATGAACATCTTCACACATTTCAGAATAATGCTGGCAAAATTTGGGCCTGGGTGAACTTCTTTACACATTTCAAAAAATGAGGCCCAAAATTGGGGCCAAATGGGGTAAAAAATCTTCAAACATTTCAAAAAAAGCTGGGAAATTGGGGCCCGTGGATTAACCCTCTTCAAATTTTAAAAAGCTGGCAAATTTGGCCCTGGGGTGAAACCCCTTCACACATTTCCCGAATAATCTGGGAAAATTTGGGCCCGTGGGTGAACATCTTCCACATTTTAGAATAATGTGGCAAATTGGCCCCGTGGGGTGAACCCCCCTTTTACAATTTTGGGTGGTTTTTGGCAAATTTTCCAGTGGGGTAACATTTCACCCTTTTCAAATTTGCTTTGGGAAATTGGCACTTTTTTTTCCCAACCCTTTAAAAAACACTGTCCGGGTGAATTTGTCCTTAGTGAAAATACAGGATTTTCTCCAACAAAGGGGAAGTACCCAAAAACACCGGTTTTAAAACTTTTTCACTACCTAAACATTTTTTCCTCAAAACCAAAAAAAGATTAAAACCCGTTGTTTTTAATTCATCTCACCTTGTTTTCCCCCAAAAAGAAAAATTTTGCAAGAAAACCTTTGTTAAATTTTATTTCAGCCTTTTTTTCTTTTTCCCCCAAAAATCCTGCCCGAGAAACCTTTTTTTAATTCATCTCAAACCGTTTTTTACCACCCACAGAACTCCTGCAGAGAAAAGGAGGGCCAAAAATAAGACCCCAACAATGGGAAGCAACCCCAAAAAAACACACAAAGCGACACCACCCACACTCCCCAAAAACACAGAAAACTCACAAAAAAAATACACAGACAACTCACCCCCGGGCGGCCACCATGTTTTGCCCAAAAAAGGACCCCAACACAAAAAACGCAAATGAAATTTCCCGCTTTTTGGCAAATCTTTGAATTTGGCCCGACGGGGGGTTGAAAGAACACAGCCATTGGGGGGGGACCCAAAACACACAACAACCCATAAGCTAGGACAAACACCACATAACAAACCACTTGGGGCGGGAAACCCGAAACACCACACACAAAACCCTTTAAACAAAGATAAAAAGATAATGTTTTCTTATAGCCCAGCCACCCCAAAGGGCCACACAGGGGGGTTCCTTAAACATTGGCACCTCCACCTTTAACCCAGCCGGGGGGGGGGGAAACCCGATTCACTAAAACCCCCCATAACTTGGGGCACCCACCACATACATTGCCAGTGGGGGGGGACCTAAATAAAAATATTAAAAGTTGCTTTTTAGCCCAAACCGGGCCCCAAGGGGCCCCAAACAGGGGTGTACCACTTTTTAAAAACAATCACCAGTCATTAAAAAAAAAAAAAAAAAAAAAAACTTTCCCCAAAATCCTTAAATGAAAATTTGTTTAAAAAACGAACCAAAACTTTTTTTAAAAATCCTTCTTTCCCTAAAATCTCAAAAAAGGGAAAAATTTAAATTTTTCTCAAAAACCCAAGGATCCAAAGTCAGGCGGGGCCCTCCCTTAAAAGGGTCTTCAAAGGACTTCCCTGGAAAATGTTTGTGTTTCCATCGTGGGAATTCCCAAACCCCTCCCAAAAAAACAAAGTTTTATTTTGATGGGGGCATGACTTTGGGAAAGCACCACGGAGCTTTTTTTCACCTTTAAAAGGGAAAAATGGGGAAAATAAAAATTTCCTTTTGCCAACCGGCCAGAACCGTTTCCTCTTTAAAGCCCAAACCCGATTGGGGGGAAGTCTTTTTTTTGGGCGGATCTAAGATTTTTTTTTTCGTTTTTGGGGGTTTTTCCAATCCTCCCTGCCAAGGTCTCTCAAAAAATCGTAATTTTGGGGTTTTACCTCTGGAAGGGGGATAAATGTTGGGCTTTTTTTCTCTTTGGGGGTTTTTGGGGTAAAAAAAGGGTCAACCTTTCGTTTCCCCCGCCCGCCAACATGGCCAAAACCCCAAACAAGAGGTTTAAAGGTTTTAAACCCTCCCCCTTTAACTTTCTAATTTGTTCCAAAAAAAAAAAAAGTTCTGGATCTAAGTGGGGGCCACTAGGCCTCCCAAAAAGACAGCGAAACCGGGCATAACCAAAAATCCTCCTCGAAAAATGGGGATTTTCTTTAAAGCCAGTTTAACCATAAGTTCAAAACTGAATGACCCGAACTTTGAAAGTTTTATGTTTTCCCAAAAATACTGGAAGGGCCCCGGGGAGTGGCCCCCGGCCCCCATCCACCCAACTTGGAAAACCTCATGAAAAATTTTTTATAGGATGGGGGTTTTTGGGCAGGCTGGCATACTAGCCTTGTTTCGCCAAGAGCGGAAACCCCCCTTACAAAGCTGGGGAGATCCAAAAAAGAATTTTCTGGTGTAAAAAGGGCCCCTGGGGGTTGAATTCCGGAAAATTTGGGAAAAAACGGGAAAAAACCCCCAGGTCTTTTACCTGCATTCCCACGTGAGGCCCGCATACAAGCCCCAAAAAGGGGGAATACATTTTGGGTTATTTTCAAACTTACTTTGGGGAAGGGGGGTCCAAAAACTCGTCCCTTTTCAGGATTCTGGGGTTCTGGAAAAAGTCAAAAAAATAAAAACAAAGGGACGTTTAAACCTGCGATTGGACATGAAGGGTTTACCTGCCTCTTTTTTACAGGCTGTACACGGGGTGGGGCGGGGCGCTCCAAAAACAGAACGAACCCTTTTTTAGGGGCCAAGAGTTTGAGGTTTAAAATGATTTTTTCCACCGTACCCCAAGACAACCTAGTTTCCCTTTAAACGGACCTGGGGGGTAAGGTCAACAAAATTTCTTTCGCGCCCCATCTTTTGGTTTCTACGGGCCCGCAGAATTTTTCTTCCTTTTGGCAAGCGTTTAGGGGTTTTTTTTAAAAATTGGGTGAGGGAAAAATTTAAATTTTTGGGTCCCAAAAAGACTCCCAAAATTTGGGCCCCTTTTTTTACTGGGAAAGGGGGAAATTTCCCCCTTTTTGAAGTTCCGGATCTGAAAAAACCCGAAAAAGTTATGGAAAGTGAAAACATTTGGGGTTTTTTTAGCAGAAAAGGGGAAACCGTTTTCCCTTCCCCTTTGATGGATTTTATCTACGCAAAGCTGGACCCGCTGGACCTTTGGTCAGGGTTCCCGTTCTTAAAACAAAAACACCCCAAACAAAGGCATCTGAAACCCCGCTGATTTTATTTCAAATTTTTGTTTTTTTTACTAAAAGGGGAGGAGACATATGCTCCCCTGGGGGAAAAACCCCAAATCCTGCTCGTGGCATCGGAGAGTTGGGGCCAACCCACCTGAAACTGTCGTTCTGGGCCCAAAAAAATTTGAAAAAAAAAAGGGTTACCTCGAAAAAACCCAAACGTGGGGTTTATTTAAGTATCCCCAATTCCCTTTGGTTTAAGGGGCCTTCTCCAATCAAAAAAAAAAAATTTCCACTGTTGCTGCTGTTTTAAAAAAGCGTTCCCCCAAGTGTAGGTTTCCCAACGAATCAATGGGCAAATGGACTACGATTTTTTGCGGAAAAACCACACTGTTCTTTTTTCCCAAAACGGCCCTCGGTTTTTGAGTTTCCCCCATGGCCCAGCATTGAAACCCCTTTTTTCCCTTTAGGGAAATGACACCCCGGTTTTAAAAACTTTTTGGACGGTAAATTAATTTGGGTTAAAAGATCTTTTCCAGGTTTTTGGGGGTTGGGGAAAAATGAGGGGTTCCCCCAAGAGGGTTGGAAGCAACCCGTTGTCCACACTTTTGTAACCTGTTAAAAGGGTGTTAAACCTTCTTGCGGGAAAATGGTTTTAAAATTGATTTTTGGATGTCATCTTTTACCTGGAAAAGGAATCGCTGCAAAGGGGGTTTAAGGGAATTTTTAGCTCGGGTTTTTTGTAAAAAGGGAAAATTGTTTTTCCCCTGTTGGCGGGTGAAAATTTTTCGGGGGATTTTTCTTTTGGGCCTTTTTTGTTTTAAAAAAGTGACTGTTTTTTTAAAAGGGGGAATTCTTTCATGGTTAAGCAAGCAGATTCAACGCTTTTTTTCTCTTTATTAAGAATCTAAAAATTGAATGGGGGACATTGGGGCAGGTGTTTTTTTTTTCCTTTTATTTTCTTAAGGGGTCCAACTTTTTTTTTTAGCATTTTGATGTCAACCTGGAGCAGAAGCTTCTCCAGGCCGACGTTTACTGTTTTAAAAATTGTTTAGATTTTGCCATTTTTGGGTGGGCTCGACATTTTTGGGCCCCCAAGGTCTTTGGGATACCTAGCTGAGCCCGTTTTTTGAACTTTGGGAAAATTTTTTGGGGTCGATTTAAACCAGGGTTTTTTGGGCTTTTTTAGTTTAAACGGAAGGGGCACTGGGTTTCAAGCTTTTGCCAAAATTGATCACAGGGGTTTGTCATGATTTTTCTGGGTCCGGGCTCTGAAGAAATCGGTTTCCCGGAAAATTTTTAAAATTGTGGGTTTCGAATTTGAAAAACCCCGTTTGGGGTTTCTTTAATTTAGATTTAAAAAAAAGGTTCAGTTTTTACAGGGTTGTTTAAAAAAGGACAGGGAAAAGGGCACTTCCCTGCGTTTTCCATTGGGCAACCCCTCATATCCAGGAAACCGCGAGGGGGCACAAACCACAAACTAAACACGAAAGTGAACCAGTTGGGAAGAGTGGGGTAAGTTTTTTGATCCGTCATTCAGACAAACAAATCCAATCTAAAGGACAATTTAATCAGCGACCCTGGGTACTACCGGGACTACCCCAAAAAGGGGTTTTGACCGTTTAAAATCCCCCCCCCCACAAAAAAAGGGCGAGGGAAATTCTCCTATCAACCCGACAAGGTCCCGACACAAACCCCCCACAGAAGGTGGGAAAAGGGGAAAAGAGTTTCAAAAGTTTGTGGGGAGTAAATCTCGCAGCTAAAAGCCGGGAAGGGGGGTTTGACAAATGAAAAGGACTAACAACAAAGTTTTGTGTAGGGGGAAGGGGAACACCCCCCACAATTCCCCAAATGGGTTTGGGGGTGCGGTTTTTTAAAGTAAATTAAAGCCAGAAAGAGTTAAAAATCTTTTGGCGGGGAATTGGGTTTTTCCCGAAGAGCCACGACGAAGGGTTTTTTTGTTTAAAAAGAACTCAGCTCCTCAAAGGTTTGGAAATTTGGGGAAGGTTTTTCCAATAAAAAATTTACTATCCTTTGAAAAGGGCGGGAAAAAAGAGAATCCGGTCATCCCCATTTAGCCCTCTAGCGGCCAATGGGGTGAACTTATTTTTTAGGTTTTTACTGGACTGGTTTTTCCCTTTTGGGCCCCTGGGAGACCTTTCCCGAGGGGACAAAGGCCTGGTTTTTGGGGATGGAGGTCTGGGTTTGGGGGATTGGGGTTTTTGTCCCAAACTCCAAAATCTCCACACTGGGGGGGAACTCCCCTTTCCCCCGGGGGATGGGAAGAATTTTTAGGTGCTGGTTTTTTTTTCTCCCCGCAGCAAAGTTTAACTGCTGGGGATCCCCGAGGGGGGGCGGGTTTTTTTCCTCCACCAGGGGCCGTCAATTTGGTTTTTTAAGGGGGTGGAACCCGTACCCCCCAGAACTTACAGATCTTTCTTGCAAATTTTTTTAAACCTAATTCTTTAGTAGGCACAACTGACCGGGGGTAGAAAAATGTGGGGAAACCCTTTTTAACACCAATTAGGAAGAAGCTGGCGGGCGGGGTCCCACCAACCTGTTCCCCGGGGGTTTAAAAAAAAAAGATTTTTCTTTTTCCGTTTTTTACTCGTTTTATACAATTCCTGAAAACCAAGAAGGACTTTTGGGAAGAGGGGGGGTCGCCCCCGGGGTTTTTTACAATTGCCCGGGTCATTCCCGGCCCTTTTTGGGGTTTCCCTTTCCGCAAATACCACACAAAACCCCCCCTCCCAGAACAGGGTCCCTGACATCCAAACTTCTGGGAAACCCGAAGCAACCCCAAGGACGGGAAAACCCAAATCAACCCACTTCATACCCGGGCTTTGTGACCGGGGGCACACAGGGGTTTTTTAAAATTTTGAAAGATTTTTTGGTGGCCACCCTTTTTCACCCTTCTTTACTTCACCCCTTTCCACCCCCGTCACAACCCCCTGGCCCCTCCGTTTTAAATTTTCTCCCCCCGAACACCAGATAAATCCCTGCCCCGAATCACCCTTTTTTGGAAAATTTTTGTTTGTGGGAGGGTTTCTTGATACCCTGTCCACTAATTTTGTTTGGGCCTTTACAGTGGCAATTGTTTCCCGTGATTTCAATCAATAAAGGGAAAGAGCCCTTTCGAAAACCCTTTTATGGGCCGAGGGGGCCCTTCCCAAAACCTTTAAAAAACCCTTTTGGGGTTTTGGGAAAAGGGGTCAACTTTAAAGGGGCGTTCCTGCCCGTCCCCTTTCCCTCCGGCCTAAGCCCAAAAACCTTTTCTTTTCAATTCTGTACAAATACTATCTTTTGAAAAATCCCCCGAAAAAGGGGGGCCTTTTTCCTTTTCTTCCTTTTGGGGGGAAAAGTTTTTTTTGGGAAAAAACCAATTTTGTAGATGATTTTTCTTTTCCCTTACCCCCCCCACCTTGGGATCCCCCCGGGGCCAAAAAAAACCAAAAGTCTTACCCTTCCCGGGTTTTGGGAGAGACTTTGACAAAAAGAACAATAACCCCCTCCCCCCTTATCCAAAGTAAAACTTTCCCCGGGGGCAGAGAGCGAGCACTGCAGGGTTCACATGGGCCCCAGGGGGAAATGCTTGTCTTGTTCCCACCCCCAAAAAAGGGGGGGCCAAATTTGTACCCCGGGGCCCAAATTTTACCCCCTGGCCCAAAGGGGTTCCCAGCCAAATGATTGTTTAAACACAGGCCCCCTCAGCCAAATGGGCCCCCTCAAACACCCGGGCCTCCTTCCCCCCCCGACAAAAAGGGGCCTCCCCGGGAAACACGGGGGGATCTTAAAAGGGGAAAAACAGAGGAAAAGGAATTTTGAAAAAGAAGACGAAAGGGGAACCAAGAAAAAAAAGGGCCAAATAAGGGGGGCAAAAACCCAAGGGAAAAGGGAAAAAACGGGTTTACTCTTATTTAGGGTCCCACCCTTTTTCCTATCTAAAATGGGAACCCCCACCCCGGGGGAAAAACTCCTTTCCCCGTTACGCTTAGGCCAAACAGCATCTGCCCCTCTCGGCCTAGAAGGGAGTTTTGAAAAAAACAGCCCTTCCCTTTAAGTATTTATCCCCCCCCAGCAGAAACCTAAGGGTTCCCCTGGAACCCCCAAACCCTCCCACCCCCACAAGGTCGAACCCCCCCCCCGGGGGGGGGACCTTTAAACCACACACCATCATTTAAACCTGAGCAACCCTCCACATGAACACAGACCAAATTTACTCACAAAAAAAGGAAAATGCAATGTACATGCAAAGTTTCTAATCTTTTACATCTACCCGTTCCTTGGGTCTACACTCTTGATTTACAAATGGAGCCCCACCGGGTTTTTCATTTTTAGCGGTAAATTTGAGAAAATGCACAACACTTTTATTTTTTTTATTTCAATGCAAATTTTTTTTTTATATAACAAACCTTTTATTTACACAGGGAAATTTTCCTTTTCATACTGTTTTCCCCTTTTTGTTTCCAACATAAAAAATCTAGGGGAGAGAAGAGAGGGGAAGGGGGAGGGGGAAGAGAGAGAGGGGAGAGAAAGAAGAAGTGTGTTTTTCCAGCACTGACCCCTTGGGAGGGGCAGAGGTTCAAGAGTGGGCACAATCACCCGGGGTGTCCGGGCCCTTTTGCAACAAACACAGCCTGGTTCCTTTACCCCCCCCTTTAATACCCCCTTCAAAACTCCCTCACACCACACACAGTTACTTATCTTTTTTCCGGCCTTTTTACCCCTTTTTGGGACCCCCCTTCTGTCCCTTACCCCCCCGCTTACTGGTTTTGGGTCACAACATACCAGGGGCCCTGTCCCCGTGCCAGCGCACCCTCCACAAAAATAAACTTTCTACAAAACCTCACCCGGCCCCCCACCCAAGGACTCACGGGGGTAATTTTATTTTTACATTCATACATCTTTTTTTTAAACCTGGAATTGACCCCTACCCAATACACTTTTTTTTTGTTTGCCCCAAACTATACTTTTCCCATGCATACAAAAAAAGGTTTTGATTCCCACAGGTTTAAGAATTTCATTTTTTCATTTTTCTCTTCAAAAAGTACCATCATCCCAAAAAACCCCCATAACAAAACACAAAAACACACACACACACACACACACAAAATGCCGGAAAAAACTTTTTTTGAAATGAAGAAAAAGGGGAGGTAAGCTTAAATTAAAAAAAAAAAAACATCATTACAAACCCCCGGGGGATTTTTTTGGGGCTAACCCATTGACTGCTTTCAACACTTTTCTGGGCTAATCAAATGTCATCTTCCAAAACAAATCAGGCCCCCTTTTTACATGTAAAAAACAAAATAGGGAACATTCACTTATTCAAGTTCTGTGTATTTTTGAAACTTTTTCAGATAAATTTTATTTGATGAAACTTGTTAAAGGGAAAAAAAACTGATAAAAATCGTCAGTGCGCTTTTTTTAATCCAATTTCCCTGAAAAATTACTAGTTTTTGGGGAAAAATGTACAGTGTAAGAAAAAAAAAAAATTTTTTGCAGTCAAGGGGAAAAACTGCTTGTTCCTATGGGCTTCACATACAACATTTTTCCCCTTTTTATTTTATTATTGTCAAAAACTTAAACCAAAAAGGATACTTCCAGGGCGGCTAACTTGATTCAATCAAGGTTCCCGAGCTGAGACAAAAAAACATGCATGGGTTTTCCAAAAATTTTTTCCCCCCAAAAATTTAAAGGCCCTAAAAAGGCGACTTCTAAAATCAAAAATTTAAAAAAAACTATTTAAAACTATTTCCTTTTCACCCAAGTTAAAAATTTTTCTGGTTTTTTGCTATGGGTTTTTTGGGTAAATTGAACCTCTGGAAAGTTTCTTAAATTCATCCTAGTTTTAACACTGTGACAAGTATGCCGATGATTCCAAAGATCAGTCTTAGTACAGGAAGAAAGGGGCTTCAATTTGATTTGTATGAACAAGTACTGAAAGCATGTGTATGTTTTTTTTTAGTTTCTTTTCACATTCTGGGTACAAAGTGATCACTGTAGAGAAGTTTATAGTTCCACAACCAAAAGTGGTAACAGCATTAATGAGAACTGTCATCACAAATGATGTTTTATTTCATGTGAAGTCCATCTTCCAGCTGTTTTGAGACGACTGAGTGTTTGGTTGGCAACAACATGAAGGAGCAGTTACCAAGCACTGGAAACTGTTGTAGGAGAAAAAAAGAAAAACAACAGTTATTGCTTCCCTTTACCCGGCTTCACTCACTGGCATGATCTCCCACATGAGACTACCATTGGCCGAGGAATATTCCTGTTTACACCATCTTAGTACTATGCCTGGTAAGATACAGAGATATTGTCCCACTTTTACATGTTTTTTTTCTCCATCATTTTGAGCAAATTGGTGACGCAATACCATTTTTACACTTTAAGATTATAACATGGCTGAATACTAGCAATAAAATGTTTAAAAAAAACCCAACCCCAAAACAGGAGTAATAACAGCTTATATGTAAATGTTTTTTTTTGTTCATTATCAATGGATAGTTTACTAAAATAAACCTACACAAATGCATTTAAAAAAACAAACAAACAAAACAAACAAACAAACACCATTGAGAAATTTTATACTATGCATAACTTCATTGTCAAAAAATGGGAAGAATTCAACTTGTTGATAAGATAAGGACCCAAAATGTTGATTGCTTGTTAGGTCATATTGGAGTCGATGCTTGTCTGTGCCCTTCCTTCTTTCCTCATCATACCACACCAGACTGTCAATGGCATGTCATCATACCCCACCAGACTGTCAATGGCATGTCATCATACCCCCAGACTGTCAATGGCATGTCATCACACCCCACCACACTGTCAATGGCATGTCATCACACCCCACCACACTGTCAATGGCATGTCATCATACACACTGTCAATGGCATGTCATCATACACACTGTCAATGACATGTCATCATACACACTGTCAATGGCATGTCATCATACCCCACCAGACTGTCAATGGCATGTCATCATACCCCACCACACTGTCAATGGCATGTCATCATACCCCCCCACACTGTCAATGGCATGTCATCATACACACTGTCAATGGCATGTCATCATACACACTTTCAATGACATGTCATCATACACACTGTCAATGGCATGTCATCATACCCACCAGACTGTCAATGACATGTCATCATACACACTGTCAATGGCATGTCATCATACCCCACCACACTGTCAATGGCATGTCATCATACACACTGTCAATGGCATGTGATCATACACACTGTCAATGACATGTCATCATACACACTGTCAATGGCATGTCATCATACACACTGTCAATGGCATGTCATCACACCCCACCACACTGTCAATGGCATGTCATCACACCCCACCACACTGTCAATGGCATGTCATCATACCCCACCACACTGTCAATGGCATGTCATCATACCACACCACACTGTCAATGGCATGTCATCATACTCCACCACACTGTCAATGGTATGTCATCATACTCCACCACACTGCCAATGGCATGTCATCATACCCCACCACACTGTCAATGGCATGTCATCATACCACACCACACTGTCAATGGCATGTCATCATACACACTGTCAATGGCATGTCATCATACCCCACCACACTGTCAATGGCATGTCATCATACTCCACCACACTGTCAATGGCATGTCATCATACACACTGTCAATGGCATGTCATCATACCCCACCACACTGTCAATGGCATGTCATCATACTCCACCACACTGTCAATGGCATGTCATCATACACACTGTCAATGGCATGTCATCATACCCCACCACACTGTCAATGGCATGTCATCATACACACTGTCAATGGCATGTCATCATACACACTGTCAATGGCATGTCATCATACTCCACCACACTGTCAATGGCATGTCATCATACACACTGTCAATGGCATGTCATCATACCCCACCACACTGTCAATGGCATTTCATCATACCCCACCACACTGTCAATGACATTCATCATACACACTGTCAATGGCACATCATCATACTCCACCACACTGTCAATGACATGTCATCATACCCCACCACACTGTCAATGGCACATCATCATACCCCACCACACTGTCAATGGCATGTCATCAAAACCCCACCACACTGTCAATGGCATGTCATCATACCCCACCACACTGTCAATGGCATGTCATCATACTCCACCACACTGTCAATGGCATGTCATCATACACACTGTCAATGGCATGGCATCATACCCCACCACACTGTCAATGGCATGTCATCATACTCCACCACACTGTCAATGGCATGTCATCATACACACTGTCAATGGCATGTCATCATACCCCACCACACTGTCAATGGCATGTCATCATACACACTGTCAATGGCATGTCATCATACACACTGTCAATGGCATGTCATCATACTCCACCACACTGTCAATGGCATGTCATCATACACACTGTCAATGGCATGTCATCATACACACTGTCAATGGCATGTCATCATACCCACCACACTGTCAATGGCATGTCATCATACCCACCACACTGTCAATGACATGTCATTCATACACACTGTCAATGGCACATCATCATACTCCACCACACTGTCAATGACATGTCATCATACCCCACCACACTGTCAATGGCACATCATCATACCCCACCACACTGTCATGGCATGTCATCACACCCCACCACACTGTCAATGCATGTCATCACACCCCCCCAACTGTAAATGACATGTCATCATACCCCACCACACTGTCAATGGCATGTCATCATACCCCACCACACTGTCAATGGCATGTCATCATACCCCACCACACTGTCATGACATGTCATCATACCCCACCACACTGTCAATGACATGTCATCATACCCCACCACACTGTCAATGGCATGTCATCATACACACTGTCAATGGCATGTCATCATACCCCACCACACTATCAATGGCATGTCATCATACACACTGTCAATGGCATGTCATCATACACACTGTCAATGGCATGTCATCATACCCACCACACTATCAATGGCATGTCATCATACACACTGTCAATGACATGTCATCATACCCCACCACACTGTCAATGGCATGTCATCATACACACTGTCAATGGCATGTCATCATACACACTGTCAATGGCATGTCATCATACCCCACCACACTATCAATGGCATGTCATCATACACACTGTCAATGGCATGTCATCATACCCCACCACACTGTCAATGGCATGTCATCATACACACTTTTCAATGGCATGTCATCATACACCTGTCAATGGCATGTCATCATATCCCACCACACTGTCAATGGCATGTCACCCATACACACTGTCAATGCATGTCATCATACTCCACCACACTGTCAATGGCATGTCATCATACACACTGTCAAATGGCATGTCATCATACTCCACCACATGTCAATGGCATGTCATCATACCCCACCACACTGTCAATGGCATGTCATCATACCCCACCACACTGTCAATGCATGTCATCATACACACTGTCAATGGCATGTCATCATACACACTGTCAATGGCATGTCATCATACACACTGTCAATGGCATGTCATCATACACACTGTCAATGGCATGTCATCATACCCACCACACTGTCAATGGCATGTCATCATACCCCACCACACTGTCAATGACATGTCATCATATCCCACCACACGGTCAATGGCATGTCATCATACCCCACCACACTGTCAATGGCATGTCATCATACACACTGTCAATGGCATATCATACCACACAACACTGTCAATGGCATGTCATCATACCACACCACACTGTCAATGGCATGTCATCATACACACTGTCAATGGCATGTCATCATACCCCACCACACTGTCAATGGCATGTCATCATACCACACCACACTGTCAATGGCATGTCATCATACACACTGTCAATGGCATGTCATCATACACACTGTCAATGGCATGTCATCATACCACACCACACTGTCAATGGCATGTCATCATACACACTGTCAATGGCATGTCATCATACCCCACCACACTGTCAATGGCATGTCGGTGCCTGAGTCGCTACTTGTCAGTCTGTGCTCACCTCTTCTTCACCTCCCCCTTCCACCACCACCACCACTGGTACTCAGTGTGTTTGCATACCAGTCAAACTGTGGTCTTCGAGAAATATCATGAACTGAATGGTTTTCATCCAACTGCCAGCAATCTGATTTTCAAAACGAGTGAGGCGGAGTCAACTGCAGGCAAGCGTCTTCACTGGCTCACGATGCCAATGCAATGAAACGCATGCCACCAATTCAGGATTTGTTGAAAAATGCATAACATACCCTTGAACCTATCTTATGCACAAATATGTCAACATTACAAATACAGGTTTTAAGAATCAATGAGACAAACTCTTGGGAAGCTTTTAGCTGCTAGACAAGTTTCCACTGAATGCAGAGGAAAGGACAGGCAACCAAAGCCCTCCTCAGGGTCTTCGTCCTCACCATCTTCATCCGCCCCTTTCTTTTCCACCGTGTCACCGCCAGACGTGTCACCGCCAGCCGGGGTGCTACTGGTGGCAGCAGAGGGCTGGGAGGGGGAGGAGGAGGGGGAAGGGGCTTTGGCACGACGGCGGTGTCCATCTTCATCCTTGACCTTGCTGATGGCGCCGTCAACCAGGCCAGCTCCATGTCCCGGCCTTGGGGAACTTGAGGGAGCTCACCAGGTGGTCTCGCAGACGGACCTGTCAACACGACGGTAGAACAAATCTGTGAGGGTGGCTGAGAAGATGGTGATGGTGTTGGGGTGAGATTTACATTTTATTGGCCAGAGGCCCTTTAGGTCAAGGTATACTCACTGACATAGGTCTGCACAGAGAGAGTCTGTATGGTGACGGGTGAGATTTACATTCTATTGGCCAGAGGCCCTTAAGGTCAAGGTATACTCACTGACATAGTCTGCATAGAGAAGATGGTGATGGTGACGGGTGAGATTTACATTCTATTGGCCAGAGGCCCTTAAGGTCAAGGTATACTCACTGACATAGTCTGCATAGAGAAGGTGGTTCTAGTAATGTCAAATATATATGCATGGGTGAGTGAGTGAGTGAGAGTGGGAGTAAATTCAAGGACATGCAGAGAATTTTATCAAAGTACACATCCTATGCGGTTAGGGTTGCACATGATAATTTTCACACAGATAACAAGGTCTGACCAATGCATTGGGCCAGTGGCGTAGGTCAGACATCTGCTAGGTCGTAGCCACGAGACCTCTTCTTCAATTCTCTCATCTTAGTTGTTAATTTCATTTATCCATCAGCTGATAAATCATGCGCAGTGTGGTCTCAAAACTTAGCGGATGTGCTGTAGGTATATGGACTAGTCTGCATGCAGTGACGCCTCCATGATGAAACTGAAACATACAGATAGCAGACTCTTGTAGTTAGATAAGATAAGATAATGTTGCTTATAGCCCAGCGACCGCAGAGGGCCACATCAGGGCTGTCACCACGTTAAAATCAACTCACCAGTCATTTAAAAAATAATAAAATAAAAAAAAAAATAAAAATAAAAAAAAAATAAAAAAAAAAAAAACTTTCAACATCTCGTTAAATGACATCGTCTACAAACGAACCAGAAACTTGTTTTAAAAATCCTTCTTCCGTAAAATCTCAATCAGATGAAAAATGTTAATTTCTCTCAAAAACCCAAGGATCACGTCAGGCGGGACATCCCTGAACAGGATTCATCAAATGGACACCGCTGTAAAATGTTTGTGTCCTCACATCGTGGGGGGCAATCCCTCCTCTAAAAGAACATGTTTCATTGTGAGTGGTGCATGACATGGATGGCACCCACGGAGCTTTCTCACTCTTGAAAAGGTAAGAATGGTAAAATACGAATGCCGTGTGTCAGCCGCACAGAAAACCGTTTTCCTCTTTAACCAGACCACCCGACGTAGATGGGAGGAAGTCTTTTAAGGTTTGGAACGGATACAGAAAAGTTTGTTATTCGTCTGTGTGTTTCCAATCCTCATCCAGAGGTCTCTCACATAATCGTAAATTTTGGTTTTCACATCTGAGCAGGGATATAAGTGGTTGACATTTTCTCTCTGTGGCGTTCTTGCCTAAAACGATCAACCATTTCGTTCCCGCCGTTTCCAACATGGCCAGGAACCCAAGCAAAGAGTAATGTTGTAAACGTCCAGACCTTCAACTTGCTAAAGTTCAAAAAAAATAAAAGTTCTGGATGCTGAAGGTTGCGGCCAGCTATGGCCTCCAAAGCTGACAGCGAATCCGACAGAACCAGAAAGTCCCTCCTCGAAGAATGGGAGATTTTATCTTCCAAAGCCAGGACTAGAGCAGTAAGTTCCAGCAGAATAACAGAAGCATCTGAATGTATAGTTCCCCAACAATAATTTCTGAGAAAGAGAGCCCCAGGGCAGTAGGCTGCACAGGCAACCCCATCCTCAGACTGGAACCGTCATGAAAACTTTTTGATAGGATGGAATTTGGAACAGATCGGCATAACACAGCCTTGTACGCCAGAGAGCAGGTAGACCTCCTTACGGAAAGCTGCGAGATCAAAACAAAGAATCTCTGTGTGAAAAAGGTCCATGGAGGTTGATCCGGAAACTTGGAAAAATCGGAAACTACCTCCCAGCTCTATAACCTGCATTCCGCACGTGAGGCTCATACGAAAGC
This sequence comes from Conus ventricosus, assembly GCA_018398815.1. Lineage (NCBI taxonomy): Eukaryota > Metazoa > Mollusca > Gastropoda > Neogastropoda > Conidae > Conus > Conus ventricosus. Next base: position 113,560,834 of record CM031598.1, read on the forward strand.
CCAAACGGCGGATTACATTCGGTTATTTTCAAACTTACATTGGAACGGGGTCAAAAACACAGTCATAGCCAGATTCTGGGTTCTGAGAACATACGGATATAATAATTTCCAAAGACTCCTGTTTCAGCCTGCGATTTGGACAGTGAAGGTTCACATGCCTCGTGCGTACAAGCGTGTACACAGGGGTGTGCGGAACGCTCCAAGACAGAGACGAAGCCCTTGAAGTGGAAAGGGTCCAAGAGTTTTGAGGTAAGATGACTTGCGGAGCCCGTACACAGCACAACCTGTAGCAGTTTAGAACGGACCAGGCTCTGTAGAGTGCAACAAAGTTTATCTTATCAGCGCCCCAGTCGTGTGTGCTACGACCCGCAGAAATATTCGTGCCGTTTGGCAAGCAGTTTTAGAGGTTATTAATAGGGGCTGAGAAAGTTAAGTTTTTGGTCAAAAATGACACCCGAAATTTGGCCTCTTAACATCTGGAATGGGAGATTCCTACTTTGAAGTTCCGGATCTGGAAAAACTGATGGAGTTATGAAGTGAATACATTGGTTTTGTAGCAGAAAAGGTGAAACCTTTTTTTCCAACCGCCATCGATGGATTTTATCTACCAAAGTGGAGCCTGCGCTGGACACTCGGTACAGGCTTCCATTGCGTAGACAGCAAAATCATCCACAAACAATGAAGCAGTCTGAACCCTGCAGAAACTGATTTCAAATGGTGTTTGATTTAAATACTACAGAGGGCTAGGAGACAGTATCTCCCTGGGGAACACCCAACTCCTGCTCGTTGACAATCAGAGGAGTGGTGCGCAACCCGGACCTGAAACTCTCGTTTGCCAAAAAATTTTGCATAAAAAGAGGAAGAGATGACCTCAAAAACCCCAATCGTGGAGATCATGAAGTATCCCCGACTTCCAGTGTTATCGTAGGCCTTCTCCAAGTCAATAAAATTGCACTGCATGCCGTCTGTTTAAAAAAAGCGTTCCTAAGTGTAGATTCCAACGAATCAAATGGTCAACTGTACTACGATGATGCGGAAAACCACACTGTTCTTTCCCAAAAGGCCATCGGTTCGAGTTTCCACATGAGCCTAGCATGACCATTTTCTCCATCAGTTTAAACAGACACAGCAGGTCAAAGCTATTGGAAACGGTGTTAGATGGATTAGAAAGATCCTTATTCCAGTTTTTGGGGATGGGGAAATAATGAGGGCTGTCCGCCAAGAGGTGGAAAGCAACCTGTTAAGTCCACACGTGGTGTGTATACCTGTAACAGGATGTTCAGACCTTCTAGCGGAATATGATTCAATAGATGTTAATGTAAGTCATCTATCCCTGGGAGGAATCCGCTGCAATAGAGAAAGGCAGATTTCAGCTCGTTAAATGTAAAAAAGGAAATTGGTAGTCTTCCGCTTTGTCGGATGAAAAAGTTGGCAGGGAGATTTTTTTCTTTTAGGGCTTTGAGTTGACAAAGTGACTGATTTATTAGAAGAGGAGGAATTCTTTCAATGTATGAAGCAGAGCAGATTCTGCAACTGCTTCTCTCTGTTATTAAAGAATCTGAAAACTTGAGATGGTCACATGGGACAGGTGTTCTTCCCTTTATTTTCTTAATGATGTTCCACACTTTTTCTTAGAAGTTTTTTGATGTCCAGCCTGAGCAGAAGCTTCTCCATGACCGGACGTTTACTGATAATTAAAGTGTGCTAGATTTAGCACGGAGTTTTTTGATGGGGGCTCGAGCTTGGACCCGAAGTCGTTGGTATACCTGAACGCTGAGCCCGTTTCGAACTTTGGAAATTTGTGGCAGTTCTGAATCAAACAAGTGTTTTTGCATTTGTAGTTTATCGGAAGACCACTGGAATACAAGCTTTCGCACACTTGATCAACAGTGTTATCAGTGATTCAGTTGGTCCGGACTCTGAAGAAGTATGTCCTGGAAATCAATTAGAAATAGTGTTGCGAAATAGATCCCAGTTTGCTTATCCTTGAAACTATAGATGTTAGAAACAGAGAACGTGTTCAGTTAATAACAGTTGTAGACGAGACAGGGAAATGGTCATAACTTCCGTGCAGAACGTCATGGACAGGACCACTCATAGTCCAGGCCCACGAGGACACACAACCGACAAATCTATACACAAAGTGAACCAGTGGAGAGTGAGTAAGTTGCAGATCCGTCAAACATAACAAACAAATCCAAGTCTGAAAGGACATCTGCAATCGGGCATCAGACCTCTGGGTGACGTACCGGCTACAACCCCAAAGAGGTTGTGACGCGTTATAAAGGAGTCCACCCAACTGCAAAAAAGGTCGAGGAAGTTCTCCTATCAGACGACAAGTCCTGACGACAAACCGGACAGAAGGTGGAAGATAAAGGGAACCAGAGTGTCACAGTCTTTGGGAGAGTGACTCTCGCAGCTACAGCCTGAAGGGAGGTAGCCAAAGGACAGACTATACAACAAATTTTGTGTAGGAGAAGGGCAACACCGCCCGACAATCCCTACGTGGATGTTGGTGCGTTTTGAAAGTTAAATTACAGCCAGAACGAGTAAAGGTCTTCTGGCTTGAATTTGGGTTTCCTGAAGAGCCACTGACTGAAGGTTTTATAGATCGACACAGAAGCTGCAGCTCCTCACATTTTGAATTTAGGACCACGATAAACCAATGGAAATATATGAACTATCCATGGTGCAGAGGGCTAAAGGCGAGAGATCAGTCATCTCCACATCAGCATCAGCGGCCAATGAGTGAACTTCTTTTTTAGTTTCACTGACTGTGTTGGTCTTGGACCCGCTGGCAGACCTTGCCCGCTGGTACAAGGCCAGGAATATGGAGCTGGTGGAGTACTGGATTTGGAGATGGTGAGTTTTGTCCTAATCTCCACCATCTCCACACTGGTGGAACTTCCCATGCCCGCACGGGACACTGGACAGAGAGTATCGAGTACTGGTTTTTTTATCTGCCAGCAGCATATTGTTTGTAGACTGCAGGGCAGTCTGAGGGGTGGCGGATTTTTTGCCTCCAACCAGGGCAACACATTGGTTTGGAATGTGGTGGGACCGGCTACCACCAAACCTGACAGATCTTACTTGCAATGTTTTCGAAAACATAAAATTCATCAGTCGGCAGCAGACTGAACCGAGTAGAAACTGTGTAACCTCTTACAGCCGAAGCGTAGGAAGAAGCTGTCGGCGTCTGAGACTGTCAAACAACCTGTTTTCCGGTCTTCAAAAAAAGCGATCTACCTTTTCCGTTTTGACTCTATGTATAGCAATATCCTGAATCCAAGAAGGACAATTTCGGAAAGGAGGGATGGTCGCCACCGCATTAGCACAATGTGCCGGAACATGACACGGCCCATCATTGTTGCCTTGCAAGCAAATACCACACACAAAAAACCTCCTGCCCAGAACAGCGGCCCTGACATGCCAAACCCTTCTGGCACCTGAATCCACCCGCAACGGGGACGGAACATATAACTCAACCCCGGACATACAGGTAGCCGACTTTGATGACCGGATGCAGCACAGGGATTGCAGAATGTCAGAAAGAGGTGTTGGTGGCCACAACTCTTTTCTGCACCCTTTCTTTACTGTTCACCCTGCGCACCTCGACACAACCCTGGACGCCAGCTCCGAATTAATTTCTGCCTCCGAGACACCAGATAAATCCCCTGCAGGCGGAATCAACTCCTTTTGATGAATTATAAATGTTTGTGGGAGTTACTCTGATCTCCCTGACCACTAATTTTGTTGCCTTCACAGCTGGCAGATTGTTTCTGTTGATATACACATCAATAAGGAACGAGCCATTTCGTAACCTCTTGATGGACCGAGGTCACCTGCCAAACCTTGAAAGCCCTTTGTATGGCAAAAAGGCTCAGAGCTGAAATGGTCGTTTCTGCTCCGTCCCCTCCATCACGAGCCAGGAAGCCCAAAACCTGTCTTCTGTCTCACTTCTGTATCAGAATCACTATCTGTTTGAACCATCCCCTGAAATAGGGGATGCTACTTCCTCTTCCTTTTGGGGGGAATGTTTTTGGAAAAAGCAATATTAGTGTAGTATGATTCTCTCTCCCTTAACCCACCCACCTGGAGTCAACTAAGGGCCAGGCCAAGAACCACTGTCCTTGACCCCTTCCAGGTGGGAGAGACATACGACAAACAAAGCAACTCACCCCATCCCCGCCTGATCCATGCTCAATAACTCCGGGCCAGAGACTGAGCACTCAGGGTTCACATGCGACCTTTGTAGTTGTACTGATCAGTCAACAGACTATTGGAGAGAAAGAGAAAAAAGAAGGGAGGGAGCGCGCGCATCGCAAGAGAGAGAAAGAGAGAGAAGCGAGAGCGAGAGAGAAGAGAGAGGAGAGAGAGAGAGAGAGAGAGAGAGAGTGAGAGAGAGAGAGACAGAGAGACAGAGAGAGAGAAGAGAGAATCACACACAGAACCATGCATGTGCCTTAGCCCCTACTCAAGATGTATCCACCTCATTTTCAAAAAAATTAACATAGCCAAGTGACACACAGAGTGCGACAAAGGTTTCAGCGATTATCATTTTTTTACCCACGTGGAGTGTCAATGACACTATGCTTGGCAAAAGACACACACTGGCTGATCTTGCTGGTCAGATGTAAACAAGAAGTGAAAAGTAGCTAAAATTGACAAATAAAGCAAGGTAGGAGCATTATATGATTGAACAAGTGCCCTGTTATGGATATGTACTGGTGCACACATGAGGTATGGTTTAAAAAAAAGATGGCGGATCATCACATTCCAGACAACACCCCCACTGACCTGGCAGATGTGTCTCTCAGTGGTGGCGTCAGTGACTCTGCCCACAGAGGGGCAGAGCACTTCACCAATACACACAGAGTGCAACCAATGTTTCAGCGATGATCTTTCCCCCCCCCTCCCACTTGTATCGTCAATGACACGATGGCTTGGAAAAAGACACACACGGTCTACACAACGCTCCACTCAGACACATAAGGCTCCATACATCATCCCCTTCCAGTCTGGTCCCGGTGTGTCAGCCACAAACAACAGGCAAAAAGGTAGCCAGTATCGTGTCAGTAAAGCAAAGTATGAGCGTTACTTGGACATGTGCCCTGCTATGGATATGACGTATGGTATGAAAAGATGGGGATCATCACATCCCAGACCACACCCCAACTGACCTGGTAGATGTGCTCTCTCTGTGGTGGCGTCGATGATGTCACCCACAGAAGGGCAGAAGACGTTGCCTTGCACCGCCCATTGGTGTGACAGAACTCCTCCAGGGCGCTGGTCGCCTCCTCCGTGCCGTGGATCAACACCTGGTGACACGCCATTGTGTGTTCAGCTACACACTGGTCATCGTCATCAGCATGGCAGCCTCATGTCCCAGTCTTTGTGTGTATGTAGGTCAGTGTGTTTAAATTCTCTGTATGTAGGTTGAGTGTGTAAAAATTACCTGTATATAGGTAAGTGTGTTTAAATTACATGTATGTAGGTGAGTGTGTTAAAATTATCTGTATGTAGGTCAGCGTGTTTAAATGATCTGTATGTAGGTGAGTGTGTTAAAATTATCTGTATGTAGGTGAGAATGTTTAAATGAT
>CM031598.1:113571433-113588933 GCA_018398815.1 Conus ventricosus
ACTTTGACACGAACTTGTCGCCACCTTGAATGTGGAGGAAATCAAAACTGAGGTCACCACAAGAACAGGGCGCGAAGAACCAAAGAGTCTGACACTTAATTAAAACATTTAATGGTCAGCAAGGATAAGGATGATGAAGGTGATGCCGAGATCCATTCTGATTGGGTGGGGCAGTCTTCTTGGCCAGATTACAGTGTGCAGTCAGAGATGATGAAAAAGGGTCAGCTGAGTTAACCAAGGAAAGCATGGCTATGAAGGAGGGGGGAGGGGAAGAGGTGTGTGTTGGGGGGGGGGGGGGGGGGGGGGGGGGGGGGGGGGGGCTGGGTTGATGAAGGAAAGCATGGTCATGAAGGAGGGGGAGGGGGGAAGAGGTGTGGGGGTGGGCTGGGTTGATGAAGGAAAGCATGGTCATGAAGGAGTGGGAGGGGGAAGAGGTGTGGGGGTGGGCTGGGTTGATGAAGGAAAGCATGGTCATGAAGGAGGGGCGAGGGGGAAGAGGTGTGGGGGGGGCTGGGTTGATGAAGGAAAGCATGGTCATGAAGGAGGGGGGAGGGGGAAGAGGTGTGGGGGTGGGCTGGGTTGATGAAGGAAAGCATGGTCATGAAGGAGGGGGGAGGGGGAAGAGGTGTGGGGGTGGGCTGGGTTGATGAAGGAAAGCATGGTCATGAAGGAGGGGGGAGGGGGAAGAGGTGTGGGGGTGGACTGGGGCAGTTGCAAAGGAAGAGGAGAGGAGGGCAGGTTGAACGAAGGGGGTAAAAAAGGGCTAGCAGGGAGTGGAAGAAATGGGGATGAAGGTGGGGGAGTCTAAGAGAGAGAGAGAGAGGAGAGAGAGAGAGAGAGAGAGAGAGAGAGGGAGGGAGGAGAGAGAGAGAGAGAGAGGGAGGGAGGAGAGAGAGAGAGAGAGGAAGAGGGGAGAGGAGAGAGAGGAGAGAGAGAGAGAGAGAGAGAGAGAGAGAGAGAGAGAGAGAGAGAGAGAGAGAGAGAGAGAGAGAGAGAGAGAGACAGAGAGAAAACACCAAGCAAACATTTTTTGACAATAATGTATTTATCTGTTTGCTAGCTTGTCCATCCACCACACTTGCCTGCTTTCATGTCTCTCTTTCCCTCTCTCTATCACCCACAGACAAACAAACAAACAAGCCAGAAACCCTTACAAGAAAACCAAAACATTTTCTCTCTTTACCAGAAAGGAATAAACACCCAAATCTGATAATTTTGAGCTTCCGCTGTTGAATTTGACATAACATGGTGCCAGGCTGCCATTCAACTTCACTCCATGTATGGCTTGAAAGACAAGATTTCCACTGGAGATGAACAGCAAGCAAATAAACAACAGGAAAACACAGTGAATAGTGTTGAAGGATAGAGAATGGGCAAGGAGATATTCTGAAATGGAATGATATACACAGCATGCATCTGACTGAAATTCTCATTACTGATTTACAGAATTCTCTGCTCTTTGCAAGCTAGCTGAAGCAGAGGACCTGTACTTTTGCATCACATAAAAGGGCAAAAAACAGAGAAGTAAACGAGTGAACCCCCTTCCCATCTAACAAACAGGAAAAGATAAGCAGGACAACGCTGACTGCTTCTTTAAAAATCACAAGCTATGCCAATTGAAAAGGACTTCACACACACACACACACACACACCCACACACAAATCTGATATTAACTTTCTTTTTTTTCCTTCAGAGTGTTTATGGAGCAGATGACTCAAACTTGTTGAAGTGGACAGGGGGAGCTGAAAATGCAGATATTAAAGAGAAATTTAAGATATGAGAGAAAAAAAGACAATGTGTGTTTGAATGCACCGAACATGAGATAGCAAACTCCCCAAGTGGCGGAAGCACAGACTTCAGGCCAGAGAGAGAGAGAGAGAGGAGAGAGAGAGAGAGAGAGAGAGAGAGAGAGAGAGAGAGAGAGAGAGGGATTGGACAATATGTCAAACAAATAGCTTCCGGAAGGGCAACACAAACACTGGCCAATGAGAGACAGGACAGCACACACACAGAGTCACTGTCTCTGTGCATTCTTTCAACAATCACAGCAGGGTGTGGCTTGACATAAAGGATACAGCCAATCTCCACAGGAAGAATGCCAAGACGACACAGATGACACTGTATTGGCCAGTCTGACCAGCCAATGGCCACAGGAAGAACGCCAAGATGACAGAGTATTGACCAGTCTGACCAGGCAATGGCCGCAGGAAGGATGTCAAAATGACACAGACGACAATGTATTGGCCAGTCTGATCAGCCAATGGCCGCAGGAAAAACGCCAAGATGACAGAGTATTGACCAGTCTGACCAGGCAATGGCCGCAGGAAGAATGCCAAGATGACACAGACGACACTGCATTGGCCAGTCTGACCAGCCCATGGCCACAGGAAGAATGCCAAGATGACACAGACGACACTGTATTGACCAGTCTGACCAGCCCATGGCTGCAGGAAGAATGCCAAGATGACACTGTATTGGCCAGTCTGACCAGCCCATGGCCACAGGAAGAATGCCAAGATGACACAGACGACAATGTATTGACCAATCTGACCAGCCCATGGCTGCAGGAAGAATGCCAAGATGACACTGTATTGGCCAGTCTGACCAGCCCATGGCCACAGGAAGAATGCTAAGATGACACAGACGACAATGTATTGACCAGTCTGACCAGCCCATGGCTGCAGGAAGAATGCCAAGATGACACTGTATTGGCCAGTCTGACCAGCCCATGGCCACAGGAAGAATGCCAAGATGACACAGACGACACTATTACTAGGTAAGTAAGCTGACACAGGGTACAGCCTGCTTCAAAAGGATTTAAAATGACAGGGGAATACACACAACATTTTGTCAGCTGGGGACTTAGCTGACACAGAGATACAGCTGGTAAAATATTCTAACCCCTGCAGGAATACAGGAATGAGACACAGATTTTTCAAGTCCTTTTCGAGTTTGACAAAATGTTTTCAAGCCAGCACTGGGAAAAAACTGGTCCTTCGACTAAGCGGCCCCCGGTATACAGTCAATCTTGTGACTCAAGCAATGCAGCCAACAAAGGGATATAGCCAGTCTTCTGACTTACGTGTGCAAGCCAATACTGAGTTACAGCCAGTTGTATCACTTATTAGGTGTTCAAGCAAACACAAGGATACATCTAATCCACCATTGCGTTCAAGCTGATTCAGGGATGTGATCGATCCTGTGACTAAGGTGTCCCAATCAACACAGGAATACAGCCAATCCTGTGACTCCTGTGGTCAAACCCACACAGGGATGCAATCAATCCTGTGACAGAGATGTTCAAACTGACACAGGAATACAGTCAATCCCGTGTGTAAGATGTGCAAGCCAACACTGGGAGATAAGATAATGTTGCTTACAGCCCAGCCGACCGCAAAGGGCCACATCAGGGCTGTCCAACATTGGGAAGCAACCAATCCCATGACAAAGATGTTAAAGTTGATACTGGGATACAGCCAATTTTGTAACTACTGTGTTCAAGCCAATACAGGGACTGAGCCAATCCTGTGACCAGTGACAGGCCAACATAGGGACATAGCCCATTCCTGAGACCATAGTGTCAAAGGGAATACAGGAAAATACCCAATCCTGTGAATAAGGTGTTAAGCTGATACAGGAATACAGCCAATTCTGTGACTAAGGTGTCAAAGCAAACACAGGAATCCAGCCAATCCTGTGACTAAGGTGTCAAAGCTGACACAGGAATACAGCCAATCCTGTGACTAAGGTGTCAAAGCTGACACAGGAATACAGCCAATCCTGTGACTAAGGTGTCAAAGCCAACAAAGGAATACAGCCAATCCTGTGACTAAGGTGTCAAAGCCAACAAAGGAATACAGCCAATCTTGTGACTAAGGCGTCAAAGCCAACACAGGAATACAGCCAATCCTGTGACTAAGGTGTCAAAGCTGACACAGGAATACAGCTGTGACTAAGGCGTCAAAGCAAACACAGGAATCCAGCCAATCCTGTGACTAAGGTGTCAAAGCCAACAAAGGAATACAGCCAATCCTGTGACTAAGGCATCAAAGCAAACACAGGAATCCTGCCAATCCTGTGACTAAGATGTCAAAGCAAACACAGGATACAGCCAATCCTGTGACTAAGGCATCAAAGCAAACACAGGAATCCTGCCAATCCTGTGACTAAGGTGTCAAATCTGACACAGGAATACAGCCAATCCTGTGACTAAGGTGTCAAAGCCAACAAAGGAATACAGCCAATCTTGTGACTAAGGCGTCAAAGCAAACACAGGAATCCAGCCAATCCTGTGACTAAGGTGTCAAAGCTGACACAGGAATACAGCTGTGACTAAGGCGTCAAAGCAAACACAGGAATCCAGCCAATCCTGTGACTAAGGTGTCAAAGCCAACAAAGGAATACAGCCAATCCTGTGACTAAGGCATCAAAGCAAACACAGGAATCCTGCCAATCCTGTGACTAAGGTGTCAAAGCAAACACAGGAATACAGCCAATCTTGTGACTAAGATGTCAAAGCAAACACAGGAATCCAGCCAATCCTGTGACTAAGGTGTCAAAGCCAACAAAGGAATACAGCCAATCCTGTGACTAAGGTGTCAAAGCAAACACAGGAATACAGCCAATCCTGTGACTAAGGTGTCAAAGCAAACACAGGAATACAGCCAATCCTGCGACTAAGGTGTCAAAGCCAACAAAGGAATATAGCCAATCCTGCGACTAAGGTGTCAAAGCCAACAAAGGAATATAGCCAATCCTGTGACTAAGGTGTCAAAGCTGATACAGGAATACAGCCAATCCTGTGACTAAGGTGTCAAAGCTGACACAGGAATACAGCCAATCCTGTGACTAAGGTGTCAAAGCCAACAAAGGAATACAGCCAATCCTGTGACTAAGGTGTCAAAGCAAACACAGGAATACAGCCAATCCTGTGACTAAGGTGTCAAAGCTGACACAGGAATACAGCTGTGACTAAGGCGTCAAAGCAAACACAGGAATCCAGCCAATCCTGTGACTAAGGTGTCAAAGCCAACAAAGGAATACAGCCAATCTTGTGACTAAGGTGTCAAAGCAAACACAGGAATACAGCCAATCCTGTGACTAAGGTGTCAAAGCCAACAAAGGAATACAGCCAATCCTGTGACTAAGGTGTCAAAGCAAACACAGGAATACAGCCAATCCTGTGACTAAGGTGTCAAAGCAAACACAGGAATACAGCCAATCCTGTGACTAAGGCATCAAAGCAAACACAGGAATCCTGCCAATCCTGTGACTAAGGTGTCAAAGCAAACACAGGAATACAGCCAATCCTGTGACTAAGGTGTCAAAGCCAACAAAGGAATACAGCCAATCCTGTGACTAAGGTGTCAAAGCAAACACAGGAATACAGCCAATCCTGTGACTAAGGTGTCAAAGCAAACACAGGAATACAGCCAATCCTGTGTCTAAGGTGTCAAAGCAAACACAGGAATACAGCCAATCCTGTGACTAAGGTGTCAAAGCAAACACAGGAATACAGCCAATCCTGTGACTAAGGCATCAAAGCAAACACAGGAATACAGCCAATCCTGTGACTAAGGTGTCAAAGCAAACACAGGAATACAGCCAATCCTGTGACTAAGGCATCAAAGCAAACACAGGAATACAGCCAATCCTGTGACTAAGGTGTCAAAGCAAACACAGGAATACAGCCAATCCTGTGACTAAGGTGTCAAAGCAAACACAGGAATACAGCCAATCCTGTGTCTAAGGTGTCAAAGCAAACACAGGAATACAGCCAATCCTGTGACTAAGGCATCAAAGCAAACACAGGAATACAGCCAATCCTGTGACTAAGGTGTCAAAGCAAACACAGGAATACAGCCAATCCTGTGACTAAGGTGTCAAAGCAAACACAGGAATACAGCCAATCCTGTGTCTAAGGTGTCAAAGCAAACACAGGAATACAGCCAATCCTGTGTCTAAGGTGTCAAATCTGACACAGGAATACAGCGAATCCTGCGACTAAAGTGTCAAAGCAAACACATGACTATAGCCATTCCTGTGTCTAAGGTGTCAAAGCAAACACAGGAATACAGCCAATCCTGTGACTAAGGTGTCAAAGCTGACACAGGAATACAGCGAATCCTGCGACTAAAGTGTCAAAGCAACACATGACTATAGCCATTCCTGTGTCTAAGGTGTCAAAGCTGATACAGGAATACAGCCAATCCTGTGACTAACAGGAATACAGCCATCAGAGCACTGACAGCCAAGACTCAAGGACAAGGAATATGATTATATTTCATTCAACCTGCGGCTAACGAGGCCAGGCAGGAACAACTTGTGTAGTCTCCCCTACAACACCCCCCCCCCCGCAATGTCTCTTCCATTTTAATCTTAAAGTCAATGAAAATTAAAAAGCAAACAAACAAACACGAAAGGAAGAAAACTGTGTCACCACACACAAAAGGAAGGCTTGCCCGAATTTTGCAAAATGTGTTTTCGAAACCATCCACCCCCTCCCCTGAAAAAAGCCTTACAAATAGACATGATTGCAAATTAATGTGTCACACACACACACACACACACACACACATTGGCACTAACTTTCACAAAAAGAAGCATACAAACAAATAACAGAAAAAAACCACGTGGGAGAGTGCTAATCTCAGCCACAGTTGAGGGGATTCTGAATCCTTTTTTTGATCCAGATTCACACCACCAATTCACAATAAAGATTTCACGGATCTGTCCATGGCCCATTTTTCCATAGCGGAGACCTCCATCAAGTTTAATTCAAAACTGTTTCAACAGTTTTTTGTACAGTCTTGTCTAACAGGATCCTGGGTGCACAGTTTGTCCCAGTTCTGCACCAAAATGTAAGTGCTTTCTACTTAGGCCATCGTCTACCCTTCCACCAAGGTTCGTCACAATCTGTTTGCTAGTTTTAGCATAATCTTGTTGACAGACTTATAAACAAACAAACCAACATTTACTGGTAAAAAACCGTAGCGTCTTCGGCAGTGGTAACAAGACAGGAAGAATAGGCACAAAACCGTTTCTGGACAGAAAATATACACAGACGAGTATGCTCACACACACACACACACACAAAGATTATGACTGCAAGCACACACACACACACACGCGCGCGCGCACAAACGAATGCATGCACACATGCACGCGCAACCCCCCTCCGCTTCACATACACAGATATACAGACAAACACACACTCCACTGATATGACCAAAACACACACACACACACACACACACACACACACACTCCACTGACATGACCAACACACACACACAAAGGACTGCAAAGCCCTTCATGAATGCATGTTGGAAAATAATGGCAATATGAAGCCCTGTCAAGTTACAGCCATAAAGAGCCAGGAAATGACTGGTGATCCATTTTCATTGCTGGGTCATCCCCCCTTCAACAGTTAACGGCGCTCCATACATCACGCTAACTTGATCACCGTGACGGAACAGGAAGGGAGAGAACTACCAGCTTGAGGTGAAAAGGCCAGATAAGAGAAATAGAGCAATCTGGGTAAAGAGAAAGTGGGTGGATAGGTTGAGGGCAGAGAGAGAGAGAGAGAGAGAGAGAGAGAGAGAGAGAGAAACAGCATCGATGGAAAAGAGCAATAACCTTGATCCTGAAACAATTCTGCAGATGTGACAGATAAAAGATAAGCTTGTCTGAACACAACCCACCCATTTTGTTGACAGACAATATCTTATAATTAACCCTTTCAAGACCGCAGTAAACGCATGCTTTCTTCCTGTCAGAATACCACAGTATCCGCACGGCAGTGACGGATGCCATGATTTTTCTTTTTCTTTGTAGGTTTCCTCTCATATTTGAGAAGTACAAGGAATAAATTTGCGTTGTTTCAACTATAAGATGGTGGTTTGAAGGTTTTACTGATACAGCTTAGTAGTAACCAGCTGCTGTGGCGAAGAGGTTAGCGTCGCGGACTCCCGGCTGGGAGGTCGTGGGTTCGATTCTTATCAGAGCCCTGTGGGATCTTTCTGCCCCTACCAGCTCCAACCCAGAGTTGAGTTTGCTACGGGCTCAACTGGGAAAACTGGGACCACACAGTCAAGTTTCGTCCACAAATTTCCTGACCAACACTGCAGGTATCTGTATCTCTCGAGCCTGGTTGACGCCAGGATGTACTATGAAAGTAAGCGTAGACTACAGCCCTGTCTCCGATCAGAATGGAAATCTGTAGCATCATCTTCATCATCCCAATTGTCATTGATCAGCATTGAAAAAAAAAAGTCTCGAATTCTGTTTTTTCAGTTTCCATGTCCGCTCGGTGTCTATGGTCTTGGTTTGATCCCGTCGGGGTCACCGATAACGGCAAATTCATGGGGAATGTTGTTGGACAGGCGTGGTGGCGCCCTCCGGAGGGAGAGCTCACTCACGCCGGCTTCGCGACTAAGCAATTATTGTCGTCAGTAGGGGGCGTAGTAGGTGGTGTCCTGCGTATGTTAGATCAGAACAGGTGCCACTGAACACCACCGAAGTGACTCGGCAGCAGTGCAGTGTCTCCCCTGGTGGGTTGCCTCTTGACGGCTTGACATTGACTGCTCCCTGTGAATTACTGGTGCCCTGGCTTCGGCGGGCCGAGGTGTGGCTGTGGACTGGGGAGGAGTTACAGGTTAGCAAATCTAGTGTCACATATCAGCTGTGCTGCACAGCTGGTCTTCAGCTGCTTGCACCCTGTGGATTGCTGGCGATGACAAGGTTGAGAGAGAGAGAGAGAGAGAGAGAGAGAGAGAGAGAGAGAGAGAGAGAGAGAGAGAGAGAGAGAGAGAGAGAGAGAGAGACAATGATTCTTTATTCTATGACGTTAAAGCATTGGCTCAGTTAGCCATTTTTCATACTTGCTGTTACCATTCTACGAAGCTAATACTAAATGATACAATATATGCATCAACACATGATCACACAAACAAACAGCATGAAGCCAAACAAACAAACAAACAAACAATAAAACCACCACCAAGAAGCAAGTGCAGATATCATCAATGAAATAAGCAAATGAAAAAAGCAATTTAAAGTTCAACGACAAAAACAATTAAAGGGGAAAAAAAAAAGCAAATCAAAGTACAACAACGAAAACGATCAACAAGAAAATAGCATAAAACATTTTAGAATCTCTATGAGACATTTAAGGGAAAAGAAAAAAGAAAGAAAAAGAGGGGAAAAAACGAAGAAAAGAAAACAGAAGAAGAAAATAAAAGCATGTATATAAAGGGACACATTAAAAGGTCTGTCTCGCATTCATACACATACACACGGAGAGAGTATGTATGAGAGTGAGCGAGAGACAAACAGATACAGTCAGATAGACAGACAGAGAGTCAGACAGACTGAAAAGACAAACACACACAGAAAGAGAAGCCTGACTACTGCACATTTCCGGACAAAAGGCTAACAATGAAGTCCCACGACAATCTAAACCAGCCACAGGAAATGAACTACCAACGGGATTCAACAAAACTTCTACTGAATAATGTCCTCCTGACAACAAGCTTCTCAATGTGAAGACAGCTTGGATTTCTCTGGGTGAGCACGCCACTGCTCGTCCAACACCAATCGTCTGTTGTTCCTCTCTGTTAGGCCTCCTCATCGTCACTGCTCGTCCAACACCAATCGTCTGTTGTTCCTCTCTGTTAGGCCTCCTCATCGTCACTGCTCGTCCAACACCAATCGTCTGTTGTTCCTCTCTGTTAGGCCTCCTCATCGTCACTGCTCGTCCAACACCAATCGTCTGTTGTTCCTCTCTGTTAGGCCTCCTCATCGTCACTGCTCGTCCAACACCAATCGTCTGTTGTTCCTCTCTGTTAGGCCTCCTCATCGTCACTGCTTCCAAGCTGCTTATTCTGGTAATACTAAGCTACACACCTTTTTTTGTTTTGCTTTGTTTTGTTTATTTTGGACTTGTGCAACTGAATTTTGTTTGTTGTTGGCGTATTTCTCATCTCAGAATGTTTTACCTAAAAGTGGTACAAGCCTTACTTGGTAACCTTTTTGCTCTTGGTAGTTTCTATACTGAAGATGTTTTAGTTTTCAATTTTATTCATTGTACCACATCACTACCTTTAGCCTTTTAAGGGCTGATACATTTGTGTGCTGAGAAAACAAAGTCACACCACAAAACCAGACAGACCATCGGGAAAAAAAGAAGAAAAAGAGACAAACAACAAAATGCAGTCATATAGTAACTTGTCTTTGATTGTGATTACTATAGTGTACATATCTCCAGCCTTTAGAGCATAATAATTTTAGAACCAAAACATTAACCTTAAAACCTAAAAAAAAGGAACAAGGAAAAAAACAAACAAAAACTGGCTTTATAGTTTGTTGTTGTTGCAATGTCATGCACTACAGAATGAGCTCTGATAAAGTAGTGTACGAAACACATCAAATGTGTCTGAGTGCACATGCACGCTGTTTGCGTCTGTATCTGTTTTAACATTTGCCAGTCAAAGTGGACTATTCTAAAGCCGTCAGTCGGGGACCGCTCTCCTGCTGATCCAGATTTTTGGACCCGTGCTATTCGGAAGTTCGGACCCGTGCTATCTAAATCTTTGGACCTGTGCTGTCCGGAGTTTGAGACCCGTGCTGTCCGGAGTTTGAGACCCGTGCTGTCCGGAGTTTGAGACCCGTGCTGTCCGGAGTTTGAGACCCATGCTGTCCGGAGTTCGAGACCCGTGTTGTCCGGAGTTTGGGATCCACGCCATCTGGAGTTTTAGACTCAGGATATCTGGCGTTTTAGACCTGCGCTAAATCTGTGCTGGCACACAGGATATCTCATGATAGTCTTGTCCAACATACTGGTACTTAGACTACCACTCAAAGTGTGGAAGGAAGGGGTGAGAAAACGCCACTCCTCATGCAATCTGGAATCGTGGATTTTAGGACTGGCTTGACGGAGGACTCCTTCTTTTCCTCCGCTAGGCCACTGTTCCATTTGTAGTCCACAGTCCCAGGACAGGTCTGCATCATTCATGATCACATCTTTAGTTTCCACACTTCCAGTACTGCCACTACGACATGGCATTGCTTTTAATTATACAGTCTGCTATTAGAGTACTGCTACAAGGGAATAGTTTAAACTGTGCACACTTCTGTACTAGTCATGTAATAGGAGACAGGTATCACCGTCATAATGCAGACCCAAGAAAAATTCAGGTGTTCGATGCCTTGCTCCGCAAAGAGCCTTGGATTTACAGAGCTATGGAAGGTTATTATTTCCAATCCTCCACCGTCACTCTAACTTCCTTCACAGCTCGGTTAATCCCAAATGACTACACATGTAAAGGCATCACCCCAGTGAAACAAACCCGGTAATCCCCCGTTGGGATCAAGAGACTGCCACAGCGCCCTCTTCAGATCCTAACAGTTGTGTCAACTCCCACAACAGAATAGTAGAGGAACACAAGTGACTGTTGCCTACCCTTGACTCCGAAGGTTTGGCAACGTTTAGGAAATCTCGCAGAAAGAAAGGAAAGATGCACAGATCTCAATCTACTGCAGAACATCAGATATCTTTTGAAGGCAGATACTTCTTTCAGAACCACACAACTCCCCAAGAAGGAAAGAATACTCATGGGCGCTTGAACAGTCTTGGTTTGAAGGTAACTATTGTTACAGCCTGGACACATTTGGAAGCTTTAACTCCTCTTTAGCTAGCTCAGAAAATGAAAGTTATGTATCACGCAGCTTGAAGAAAACGTAGGCAACATTAGTTTTGAACACGCTTCTGACTGATGTTGCCTGCAGGCCATCCAGTCATTCAGTCATTCCCCTGACCGCTGGGGTTGTTGGGGGGACGTGATGAGGCAGCCGCTGTTTCTCTCCAAGCTCTTCTGTTTGTAGCTGTCGTGAGGAGATCTGGCAAGGTCATTTTGGTCCAGTCCTTTATATTTTCGGACCAGCTCTTTCTCTGCCGTCCTTGTCTGCGCCCTCCTTCAACGGTACCTTGAAGGATGGTTTTGGAGAGGGTGTTGTGACGAATGACGTGGCCAAACCATGCCATCTTCTGTCGTTTGACGGTTGTCAGAAGTGGTTCGTGGGGCCCAACTAGGTTGGTGACCTGGTTGCGCACATAATCGTTGGTCTTGTGTTTTTTGTAGGTGATGCGGAGTAGTTTCTTCAGGCACCTGGTCTCAAATGCCTGGATTCTTCTTTCTGTTTCGGCCATCTGTGTTCATGTCTCGCAGCCATACAACAGGATGGAGACCACTAGTGACTTGTAGAGCCGGAATTTTGTGTGGAATTTGATGTTGCTCTTCCACACCTTATTCACTCTGGCCATCGCTACTGATGCGGAGTTGATCCTGATTCGGATTTCTGCTGTGCACGTGCCATCTTTCGACAGGGTTGCTCCCAAGTACCTGGAGCTGGTCACTTATTCCAGAGGCTCACCATTCATGGTTATGTTGGCACTGCTGTTAGTCGTGCTGTTGACCATGACCTCTGACTTATCTGTGCTGACCTCCCTACCGTAGGCACTTGGTCTTGTGACAAGTCGGTTTGTCAGATCCTGGAGCTCGGTGTTGCTGCTCCCCATGAGGTCGATGTTGTCTGCGAAACGAAGGTTGCAGACCGGCCTGCCGCCAATGTTGATGAAGGTGTGATGTTCTTCGAGGGTCTCTTGCATGATTCTCTCCAGAAAGATGTTAAAAAGTACTGGAGATAGTATGCACCCTTGCCTGACTCCGACTGTGGTCGGGAAGAACTGGCCCTGCTAGCTGTTGAGGAGTACTGTGCTGCTGGAATGTTCGTAGAGGGCCTGGATGACTTGGACGAGCCTCTCATCAATGTTGAAGTCTCTGACAACCTGACACAGGCCGTTGTGCCACACCCGGTCAAATGCTTTCTTAAAGTCGATGAAGTTGTGGAAGAGGTCCTTTTGGTGTTGTAGATGCTTTTCAATCAGGACTCGGCAGTTGAAAATTTGTTCCACAGTGCTCCGCCCTCTTCTAAAACCTGCTTGTTCTTATGATAGCAGTTCCTCAGCCTTTGATTTCAGTCGGTTGAGGATGATGCGAAGCATGACTTTGCTGGGGTGGCTGATCAGACTTATAGTCCTGTAGTTTTGACATTGTTTGAGGTTGCCCTTCTTGGGAAGGGAATCACCAATGACTAAGTCCACTCTGTTGGCCACTTCTTTTCTGTCCAGATCTTCTGACATAGCATTGTTAGAGCCTCTGGGGTCTCTTTCCCTCTGTATTTCAAAAGCTCAGCTGGGACATTGTCCGCTCCTGGGGATTTTCCTGGCGTCAGACTGTGTATCGCGGCCCCAACCTCGTCCTTCAGTCCTTGGAGACTGTTCTCGTTGTCTGCGGGTCGTTGGCTGTCCTGCAAAGTGGATGTGTCTGGCCATCCACGATAAATAAAATGTAGCAAAATGAGTTCATATTTTTTCTAGCATTAAAAAAACACCGTAACTCGATGAAACAAACAATTGATCTCCTATTTGCACATGAATATGGGAAGAGATGACAATCTTAAAATTCACCACGCTGAGTTGGTCAAAACAGTTTATCAGTACTAGTTGTTACAGAGATGTCGCGCTCTGCAAATTCACTGAGCACTGCAGGCAAAATCACACCATCATGTAAATCAAGGCCACACACACTTTTCTTATATTTTTTTCAGCCCCCCCCCCCCCCCAATAATTACTAAGACAGTAAAGAAAAGAGCAACTGTGCAATGAGGGATTAAAATGTGTCAAAATTACTGTAAAAAAAAAAAAATCATGAACTCTTAACTCATCTTGGTCTTTTATTCATGCATCCATCGGCTTTAAATCACGCGCAGTGTGGTGTCAAAACTTAACGGATGTGGTGTAGCGTATATGGACCAGTCCTCACGCAGTGACGCCTCCTTGATGAAACTGACACTGAAACGGTCACTCTCAGCATCAGAGCACAGGCCGTGCTGTCAACCAGGGCACGGCCCTGAGTGAAGACAGACTGGATGGTGAAGGTGTGCAGCCCACTGAGGGACGCAGACACTACACGCCAGCCAACCCCTGGTCCATGTGCGTTGAAACAGCACTTCGAAACGAAGACACACAGAGGGTAGAAAGAGAGACGAGTTTTTTTTTTCTTCTCTTCCCCCTCCCTGATCCCCTTCATAACCTGTTTAATCTGCGCCACCAAAAGACACGTCATGTGCATCATGCCTTTCTTGTCACGATTCATTTTGTTGATGCTTTCAAAAACAAAAACAAAACAAAAACAAGAAAACAACAGGCGTTTTGATCTGTCCACAGGAAATGAGAAAGAATTATGTCCAGATACAAACAAAACAAAACAAAACAAAAAAACACGACCAGTAACCGCGACAAGAAAATATTCGAGAAAAAAAGGAAAACAATGCACGGCAAAGGTTACCTGCAGTGCACATACATTTTCTGTTGAAAATGAACGCTGGCGCTGAAGGATTAAAGAAAAAACATAAGGAAGAAAGGAACGATGTGTTTCCCTGCCCTGAGAGCTATTCGAAAAACAAGCACCCCCCAAAAAAACAACAACAAAAAACCCCAACAAAAAACAAAACAAACAAAAAAACAACAACCCCCCCAGAAAAAAACAAAAAACAAAAACAAAGAAAAAACACACACACAAAAAACACCACACAGTCGCAATGCTTTCTTCGACCTTAAAGCCGGGGGAAAAAAAACCCCTTTCTTCGACCTTAAAGCCGGGGGAAAAAAAAACCCAAACGCAGGAATGCTGTCAAAAGAAAGTTTATGAGGTCTCCTCCCTCCCTTCCTGTCTAGAGAAAAGAAAACAACATTGCCCACAACCCAAACAGAGGTACTGAGAAGAGAAAAACAGGACAGCGATGTGGAATGTAGGGAGGGAAAAAAAGGGGGAGGGGCGGAGAGAGAGAGAGAGAGAGAGAGAGAGAGAGAGAGAGAGAGAGAGAGAGAGAGAGAGAGAGACAGACACAGACAGGGGGAATGGATGATTTACGAGGTGAGGATTTCCGTCCAGTCACAAATTGCCGTACAGGATGAAGGGGAGGTAAATGAAAATGTTAATTTGGGCAAACATGATGTAGTTATGGGCTGTTGTGAGTTGCTGGCTGTCACATGTGGGGCCAATAAGCAATCCGTTATCAGGCCGGCCCAGTGGTTGATTCCTTAATTGGTCTGGGTGTGAAGACTGATGCCATACATTCCAGGCCCCGTCAGTAACGGATCAATTTGTGGGCAAATCAGGAATCCCTGTACTCTGTGACCTGTGTGTGTGTGTGTGTGTGTGTGTGTGTGTGTGTGTGTGTGTGTGTGTGTGTGCGTGCGTGCGTGCGTGGTGCGTGAGAGAGAGAGAGAGAGAGAGAGAGAGAGAGAGAGAGAGAGAGTGAGAGAGAGAGAGAAAGAGAAAGAAAGAGACAGACAGAGGTAGAGGACGGGGATGGGGGTGGGGGGTGGGGAGGGGGTGATAGTCACAAGGAGAGAGAGAGGGGAAGAGAGAAAGAGACAGAGGGAGAGTGAGGGAGGGAGGGAGAGAGAGAAAGAGACAGACAGACAGAGACGCAGAACAGGACATGGCGTGATGAAGGGGAGAACAGAGGAGGTGTGAAGGTGTAGAGGTGCGGAAGAACGGGTACAAAATATTCACCAGTGGCAAATCTGACATCGAAAAAAAACACACTCAAAAACACACACACAACCCCCCCCCCCCCCCCCCAACATTCTTAAAACTATCTGCAAATCTCTCCCTTCTCATAACATTGATAAATCTCAACTGAGATAAAAGATTACCAATTAAATGTCATCAATCAAATCCTCTTCGAAAATATTGGCTGATTACCTTCATCCCCTTCCTTTCCATCCAATCTCCCCCCACCCCAGTGACCCACATCAAAAGCACGCACTTTCAATCTTGGTAAGACACGGCGGAATGATCACACTGAAAGACTGATATCTCTCTCTCTCTCTCTCTCTCTCTCTATATATATATATATGTCAGAGTTCGGAGTTACAGCAAAGGTCAAGTAACAAAGTTTGAACAGATGAAAATCGCCCTGGCTCTGGGAAAAGAAGAACCTGAATGTGAAAAAGATGACTTCATCCTGGAATTTGGGTCAGTAAATCAGTTCAAGGCCATCATAAGTCAACAAAAAATAGCAAAATGATGCACGACTTGCGGATTCCTTGTGTTCCTACGCCATTGGAGGGGCACTAGAATTTTGGAGTGAAAAGGCTAGCAGACGACAGGAAAAACGAAGGGTTAGTGCTTGCATGAAAAAAGAAATGGACAGGAGACCTGTCTCAGAGTCAGGTATAGTATGAACTTGAACTTGAACTATACGATGTTTGAGGTATTCTATGAAGTCCTGTTCATCGATCCGTGTGGGTTATACGGCAAGTATACTAAAACTTTGCATGCATGACTTATTGGCAAGACGGGTTGTACTGGTCGGGTTTCTTCCTCCAGCAAGCATCCAGCCTACTCTTGAAAGCTTCTACAGAAGGTGCCAGGACCACTTCGTCTGGGAGACTGTTCCATGTTTTGACGATTCTTTCACTGAAGAAGTGTTTCCTGGTATCGCAGTGGGTGTGGTGCAGGGACAGTTTCATCACATTTCCTCTGGTACCTACATCCTCGGGAGTTTCAAGCTTGGGTTTTTCAGTCTTGTAGATTCTATGGACGTATTTGAAGGTGTCAGTCATATCCCCTCTGAGACGTCGGTGCTCCAGGCTGGGCAGGCCAAGTCGCTCCAGTCTTGCTGGATATGGTAATTCTCTGATTGAGGAGATCAACTTTGTGGCTCGGCGCTGCACATCCTCCAGTTCTTTGCAGAGTGTTTTATGTCGGGGGTGCCACACAGTTTGTCCATACTCGAGGACAGGCCTGGCTAGTGTCTTGTATAGCTGGATGAAGAGCTTGCAGTCCAAGAACTCAAAGGTTCTGCGGATGAGTATGGGTCAAGGACCGGACTCTGCCATGAATATATTTCGGTACTGGCTTGTCAGGAAGAGCGCTCTGGGGATATTAAAAGAAATTATCCGGATACATTTATTCATGGGACAGAAAATTTACCCTTACACCTGTGGTGCGGTCAGAGACAATCGTTCTGAAAGTGAGTGCTGATCAGAGCACGCAATTGTGTGACTGTCTCTTTTCTTGTCAGACTGCAAGACAGCCTGGAGAGCGGATGGGCTCCGTTAGTTAGCCTGGCTTGGCTGTCGGCTATTAGGCGATTTCAGGTCAGGGAAAGTCTCATTCCCCCTGAGTTTAATTTGTAAGTATAGCACCAAGTGCTAGTGTAGACTTGGTGTCTACGGGTCTGAAAATTCCAGGGCGCTCGTTCCTGGGAAATGCCTGGCTTTTGTGAGCGAGGAAGGATTTCCGAAAGTATCTCCCTGTGACTGCAGGACGGGGTGTTTTGTGAACTGTTGTGATCGAGGTGAAGTGCTCCAATGTGCCAGTCGAGTGTGACACGTCGCTGCAAAACAAGTACAGTGTAGAGGGT
>CM031598.1:113596433-113601043 GCA_018398815.1 Conus ventricosus
GACATATCAGTCCTTTTCATTCAAAGCACTGTATCTAAAAACCCATGGCAAGCTATTCCTTGGCCTGGTAACATAGCGACATATCAGTCCATTTTCAGTCAAAGCACTGTATTTTAAACCGATGGCAAGCTATTCCTTGGCCTGGGTAACATAGCCGACATATCAGTCCATTTTCAGTCAAAGCACTGTATCTAAACCGATGGCAAGCTATTCCTTGGCCTGGTAACATAGCCGACATATCAGTCCATTTTCAGTCAAAGCACTGTATCTAAAACCGATGGCAAGCTATTCCTTGGCCTGGTAACATAGCCGACATATCAGTCCATTTTCATTCAAAGCACTGTATCTAACCGATGGCAAGCTATTCCTTGGCCTGGTAACATAGCCGACATATCAGTCCATTTTCATTCAAAGCACTGTATCTAAACCGATGCCAAGCTATTCCTTGGCCTGGTAACATAGCCGACATATCAGTCTATTTTCATTCAAAGCACTGTATCTAAACCGATGGCAAGCTATTCCTTGGCCTGGTAACATAGCCGACATATCAGTCTATTTTCATTCAAAGCACTGTATCTAAACCGATGGCAAGCTATTCCTTGGCCTGGTAACATAGCGACATATCAGTCTATTTCATTCAAAGCACTGTATCTAAACCGATGGCAAGCTATTCCTTGGGCCCGGTAACATAGCCGACATATCAGTCTATTTTCATTCAAAGCACTGTATCTAAACCCATGGCAAGCTATTCTTGGCCTGGTAACATAGCCGACATATCAGTCCATTTTCATTCAAAGCACTGTATCTAAACCCATGGCAAGCTATTCCTTGGCCTGGTAACATAGCCGACATATCAGTCCATTTTCATTCAAAGCACTGTATCTAAACCCATGGCAAGCTATCCTTGGCCTGGTAACATAGCCGACATATCAGTCCATTTTCATTCAAAGCACTGTATCTAAACCGGATGGCAAGCTATTCCTTGGCCTGGTAACATAGCCGACATATCAGTCCCTTTTCATTCAAAGCACTGTATGGTAAACCGATGGCAAGCTATTCCTTGGCCTGGTAACATAGCCGACATATCAGTCCATTTTCATTCAAAGCACTGTATGTAAACGATGGCAAGCTATTCCTTGGCCCGGTAACATAGCCGACATATCAGTCCATTTTCCCTTCAAAGCACTGTATCTGAACCGATGGCAAGCTATTCCTTGGCCTGGTAACATAGCCGACATATCAGTCCATTTTCATTCAAAGCATTGTATCTAAACCGATGGCAAGCTATTCCTTGGCCTGGTAACATAGCCGACATATCAGTCCATTTTCATTCAAAGCACTGTATCTAAACCCATGGCAAGCTATTCCTTGGCCGGTAACATAGCGACATATCAGTCCATTTTCATTCAAAGCACTGTATCTGAACCGATGGCAAGCTATTCCTTGGCCCGGTAACATAGCCGACATATCAGTCCATTTTCATTCAAAGCACTGTATCTGAACCGATGGCAAGCTATTCCTTGGCCTGGTAACATAGCCCACATATCAGTCCATTTTCATTCAAGCACTGTATCTAAAACCGATGGCAAGCTATTCCTTGGCCTGGTAACATAGCCGACATATCAGTCCATTTTCATTCAAAGCACTGTATCTAAACCGATGGCAAGTATTCCCTTGGCCTGGTAACATAGCCGACATATCAGTCCATTTTCATTCAAAGCACTGTATCTAAACCGATGGCAAGCTATTCCTTGGCCTGGTAACATAGCCGACATATCAGTCTATTTTCATTCAAAGCACTGTATGTAAACCGATGGCAAGCTATTCCTTGGCCTGGTAACATAGCCGACATATCAGTCTATTTTCATTCAAAGCACTGTATGTAAACCGATGGCAAGCTATTCCTTGGCCTGGTAACATAGCCGACATATCAGTCTATTTTCATTCAAAGCACTGTATGTAAACCGATGGCAAGCTTTCCTTGGCCTGGTAACATAGCCGACATATCAGTCTATTTTCATTCAAAGCATGTATCTAAACCCATGGCAAGCTATTCCTTGGCCTGGTAACATAGCCGACATATCAGTCCATTTTCATTCAAAGCACTGTATCTAAACCGATGGCAAGCTATTCCCTTTGGCCTGGTAACATAGCCGACATATCAGTCCATTTTCATTCAAAGCACTGTATCTAAACCGATGGCAAGCTATTCCTTGGCCTGGTAATCATAGCCGACATATCAGTCCATTTTCATTCAAAGCACTGTATCTAAACCGATGGCAAGCTATTCCTTGGCCTGGTAACATAGCCGACATATCAGTCCATTTTCATTCAAAGCACTGTATCTGAACCGATGGCAAGCTATTCCTTGGCCCGGTAACATAGGCCGACATATCAGTCCATTTTCATTCAAAGCACTGTATCTAAACCCATGGCAAGCTATTCCTTGGCCTGGTAACATAGCCGACATATCAGTCCATTTTCATTCAAAGCACTGTATCTAAACCGATGGCAAGCTATTCCTTGGCCTGGTAACATAGCCGACATATCAGTCCATTTTCATTCAAAGCACTGTATCTAAACGATGGCAAGCTATTCCTTGGCCTGGTAACATAGCCGACATATCAGTCCATTTTCATTCAAAGCACTGTATCTAAACCGATGGCAAGCTATGTCAGAGATACCAAATCTAAACTTAGTCAATGCACTCTTAATATACCTGTCCATTTTCAATTTAATGTATGGCTCAATCGTATACGTTGTTTTAAAACAGTCTGTATTGTGCAAATCTGTCACTGTTGTTGATATGGTCATGCCAGTCTTGTCATCTGCAGTCAATCATTCTTTGTTTTAAAACATTTTAAAAAATTCCGATATATTTTCAACGCCCTAGTAGTCCCAAACATATGCAAAGCCATATGAATTTAAACATTGACGAACAGTGGTAGCCCATGTCTTCTTACCACTTATAAGCCAAATTTCGTAACGTCCTATACGCTTTAAATGATATCTTGGTTTCCTCCATTCTGGTTATTTTAAACCAATTACTTAATGCATTTTAAAAAAGAATTAACATAAATCGGATACCTTCCAAGTTCGCCCTGGACTAAATCATTTGGTGTTCAATTGTTACATTCAAAAATCTTTTCATAGCATATAAAATGAACATTCTCTATTACAACACCTTTCTCAAAAGCCCAGATTTCTGCTCCATACTGTAAAATTGGCTGCACCTGAGAGTCAAATAATTTTGAAAAAACAGAAAATGCGCCATTATTCAATTTGTATAAAATACGAAGTATAACTGTGACTGCTCTCTTTGCTCTATTTGCTAGATCTTGACATCCAAAGGTGAAACTTAATTTGGTAGTAAAATAGAACCCAAGATACTTATATACATTGACTACAACCATCTATTCACCTCCATAAATCCATTTCTCATTACGTGTTAAATATCCACCTTTACGAAACACAATAATGTTGGTCTTAATCATATTAACTTTTAATTCTAATTCAGTAGCAGCTGAATACAACTGTTCAATTGTCTTTGCAGACCAACTACAGTTGTGGACAATAAAATAATGTCATCAGCAAAAAGTAAGATGAACAGTTCCAAGATATCAAAAGTCACACCATGCCGTCCATTTTGAATAATCTCCAAAGCCAATTCATTTATGAACAGAGAAAATAAAAACAGGACTACAAACATCCCCTTGCTTGACCCCTCTCGTACACTTGACAAAATCTGATAATTTCGCTCCCGCTCTGATTCTTTCTTTCACCTCCTTATACATACCTTTCACACAATGATAAAATTTACCTTGAATTCCATTTTTTAACAAAAAAGGCCACAGCAGTTTCCGTGAAACTGAATCGAAAGCTTTCTCAAAATCCACAAAAAACCACATATAGCTTCTTGCTGTTTACAAATTGTTTTTGAATTGCAGCTAATAGACTAAACATGTGATCAATAGTAGAACAACCTTTTTTGAATCCTGGAGAGAGAGAGAGAGAGAGAGAGAGAGAGAGAGAGAGAGAGAGAGAGAGAGAGAATGTTGCTTGCAGCCTAGCCGACCACAAAGAGCCATATCTGGGTTACCATCACGTTCAAGTCAACTCCCAAGTCATTAGGAGCTGACATGCCGGTCCAAGTCTGGAAGTATGTCCAGTTAACTAACTGCCTGGTCAGTATTTCACAGGGTAGCAAGACTAGCAGACAGCCAGCAAAGTTGCTCCCTGTCCCCGTCGCAGGGGACCAAATGCGTGTAATGCAGTTATCACAGTGAGCCCACTGTCTCTCTCTCTCTCTCTGTCCTATCTATTCCTCTTTTATACATCTTTATCTATTCATTGCTTTTTTTCTTCTTCTTTCTTTGCTTGTTAGATTCTGCTGTCTCAATACCATGATGCTTGGGGTTTGATACACGATATAACATATCTTAGCATGGTCTGTATAGAAGCTAGAGCGTGTCTGTTTTGATACAGACAGCATTTAGCATGAAAATGTAAAATAAAAGACAGAGTGGATCTAGTTTTGTCTTGTGACTCGTTTGTCCACGTTTCTCTTGGCGATTCGCTAACATTTGTCTACGATTTGAAAAGACAGAGTG
>CM031598.1:113601143-113643643 GCA_018398815.1 Conus ventricosus
TTCATGATTTTCTTTTGCTTCTTAGATGGCACCTTTGGTTGGTTTTTTGAAAACTCAACAAACATACTACCGTATTGCACACCAGCCTTTTCTGGGATTGCATTCTTCTTAAAACTGAAAAGGCAGAGGAGTCAAATTACCACTTTCCGCGGTCACTGAGGAGAAACCACCAAGTTTCGAAATATCGGTATATGACCAGGAGTTATATGTTAGTGAGTTTCCCTCCCTATTGGAGGATGTCTCTCCCCCTTGGAGAATATAAGCTTGCTGAAGGCTCATTTTGAGAAGCATTTATTTTATTTTTCCCCATCCACCCACTCAAGCACATACTGTTAGTTAGGCAGAATCATCTGCCACTGCAGGTATGAATGCGTATCTCCCCTATTTCTTCAATCTAAGACATAAGAGCAAGCTTTGTTTATAATTCAATATTTCTTGCAGTCATTGCAACACTAAGCTGCTCTGTAAGTTGCTGGAACGGTGCTCGGTACTTATCTTGGAATTTATTAGTTTGTTGTATTTTAGTCCCTTGCGGATTCATTCAAGAACTGGCCCTCAGCACTTGTGTCTTAGAGGATATCTTTTATATTTTCTACTTTTCACAAGAAAATGTAGCTTGTTTTGCTCTTTCATGATTTTCTTTTGCTTCTTAGATGGCACCTTTGGTTGGTTTTTTGAAAACTCAACAAACATACTACCGTATTGCACACCAGCCTTTTAGGGATTGCATTCTTCTTAAAACTGAAAAGGCAGAGGAGTCAAATTACCACTTTCCGCGGTCACTGAGGAGAAACCACCAAGTTTCGAAATTTCGGTATATGACCAGAGTTATATGTTAGTGAGTTTCCCTCCCTATTGGAGGATGTCTCTCCCCCTTGGAGAATATAAGCTTGCTGAAGGCTCATTTTGAGAAGCATTTATTTTTTTTTTCCCCATCCACCCACTCAAGCACATACTGTTAGTTAGGCAGAATCATCTGCCACTGCAGGTATGAATGCGTATCTACCCTATTTCTTCAATCTAAGACATAAGAGCAAGCTTTGTTTATAATTCAATATTTCTTGCAGTCATTGCAACACTAGGCTGCTCTGTAAGTTGCTGGAACGGTGCTCGGCACTTATCCTTGGAATTTATTAGTTGTTGTATATATATATATATAATATATATATATAATTATAAACAAAGCTTGCTCTTATGTCTTAGATTGAAGAAATAGGGGAGATACGCATTCATATCTCTAGTGGTAGATGATTCTGCCTAACTAACAGTATGTGCTTGAGTGGGTGAATGGGGAAAAATAAAATAAATGCTTCTCAAAATGAGCCTTCAGCAAGCCTATATTCTCCAAGGGGAGAGACATCCTCCAATAGGGAGGGAAACTCACCAACATGCAACTCCTGGTATATCCCGATATTTTGAAACTTGGTTGTTTCTCCTCAGTGACTGCGGAAAGTGGTAATTTGACTCCTCTGCCTTTTCAGTTTTAAGAAGAATGCAATCCCAGAAAAGGCTGGTGTGCAATACCGTAGTATGTTTGTTGAGTTTTCAAAAAACCAACCAAAGGTGCCATCTAAGAAGCAAAAGAAAATCATGAAAGAGCAAAACAAGCTACATTTTCTTGTGAAAAGTAGAAAAATATAAAAAAGATATCCTCTAAGACACAAGTGCTGAGGGCCAGTTCTTGGAATGAATCCGCAAGGGACTAAAATACAACAAACTAATAAATTCCAAGGATAAGTACCGAGCACCGTTCCAGCAACTTACAGAGCAGCTTGGTGTTGCAATGACTGCAAGAAATATAGAATTATAAACAAAGCTTGCTCTTATGTCTTAGATTGAAGAAATAGGGGGAGATACGCATTCATATCTGTAGTGGTAGATGATTCTGCCTAACTAACAGTATGTGCTTGAGTGGGTGAATGGGGAAAAATAAAATAAATGCTTCTCAAAATGAGCCTTCAGCAAGCTTATATTCTCCAAGGGGGAGAGACATCCTCCAATAGGGAGGGAAACTCACTAACATATAACTCCTGGTCATATACCGATATTTCGAAACTTGGTTGTTTCTCCTCAGTGACCGCGGAAAGTGGTAATTTGACTCCTCTGCCTTTTTAGTTTTAAGAAGAATGCAATCCCAGAAAAGGCTGGTGTGCAATACCGTAGTATGTTTGTTGAGTTTTCAAAAAACCAACCAAAGGTGCCATCTAAGAAGCAAAAGAAAATCATGAAAGAGCAAAACAAGCTATATTTTCTTGTGAAAAGTAGAAAATATATAAAAAAGATATCCTCTAAGACACAAGTGCTGAGGGCCAGTTCTTGGAATGATTCCGCAAGGGACTAAAATACAACAAACTAATAAATTCCAAGGATAAGTACCGAGCACTGTTCCAGCAACTTACAGAGCAGCTTAGTGTTGCAATGACTGCAAGAAATATAGAATTATAAACAAAGCTTGCTCTTATGTCTTAGATTGAAGAAATAGGGGGAGATACGCATTCATATCTGTAGTGGTAGATGATTCTGCCTAACTAACAGTATGTGCTTGAGTGGGTGAATGGGGGAAAATAAAATAAATGCTTCTCAAAATGAGCCTTCAGCAATCTTTTATTCTCCAAGGGGGAGTCATTGCAACACCAAGCTGCTCTTTTTTCCTCTCCACACTTTCGTTTTGTTCCATTTTACTACCCTTCGCTGGCTGCTTCGGGGGTGCTGTTGGATTGTTTTTAAACCCTTGGTGGTGAGAACACCACAGAATTATGGACTGTGGTGTGTCTCGATTTGACACCAAGAGCACGGACAAAACCAGCCGTGTCTCCCTGATGAGTCCGATCCAGAGGACGAAAGGCCTAGGAGCAGGCAATGCAAATAGATGTGCCTTCAAGAGGGATTACGATGGTTCCCTCAGGCAGCTAGTGAAGGGTTTCTGATATTTATAATATATTCCCCCCATTTTCGTCATCTTCATTTTTTTTTCTCTAAAAGTTCAAATCTTTGCCAAGTCATTACCATACTGACTGAAGAGTTGTTAGCCTGCACTTGCTTTCGCCCACTACTTAATTGTTCCGCATTATATATAATATATATATATATATATATATATATTATATATATATATATATATATATATATATATATATATACAGAGAGAGAGAGAGAGAGAGAGAGAGAGAGAGAGAGAGAGAGAGAGAGAGAGAGGGAGAGAGAGAGATGTATATAATTTTTGTAACAATCAATATTTTTGCTTTTCAAAATCGACACCTGCATTCCTAAACACATGATATTTCTTGTTATGACACTCAGGGAAAGAGACTTCTGGTCTATGCTGCAAAGCAGTCCATGAAGGACTTTGCTAAGGACCAGCTCAAAGCAGTCCATGAAGGACTTTGCTAAGGACCAGCTCAAAGCAGTCCATGAAGGACTTTGCTAAGGACCAGCTCAAAGCAGTCCATGAAGGACTTTGCTAAGGACCAGCTCAAAGCAGTCCATGAAGGACTTTGCTAAGGACCAGCCCAAAGCAGTCCATGAAGGACTTTGCTAAGGACCAGCCCTTTCTGTCTATTGTGGTTGTAGCCACTCTTCTTCATTGCAGGACTGTCCGAAACGTCAACTGGAGCAAGCCATCCTGAAAGTTAAAACAGAAAAAAGAATAACTATCTTGGAAGCCAAACAAGCGTGTTAGGCTGTCAACCCCGGTCGGGAGTATCTACAGCTGTTAGGAGAGTTCACCTTCTCCTGTCGGGTACATCTCGATACATCCCCTTCTCGGTAGATCCCCATCTCGGTAGATCCCCGTCTCGATAGATCCCCCACTACATGTGGACGAATTTCAGTCTCGGTAGATCCCCATCTCGGTAGATCCCCATCTCGGTAGATCCCCCGTCTTGATAGATCCCCCAGTACATGTGGACGAATTTCCGTCTCGATAGATCCCCGTCTCGGTAGATCCCCATCTCGATAGATCCCCATCTTGATAGATCCCTGTCTTGGTAGATCCAAAAACAGTAACAGGGATCCATCGAGATGGGGATCTATCGAGACGGGGATCTATCAAGATGGGGATCCATTGAGACGGGAATCTATCGAGATGGGGATCCATCGAGATGGGGATCTATCGAGACGGATACTATCAAGTCCCTCCCCCACACACACCCTATCAGACGGACGCTTTTTATTTTTCAAAACAAATTAAAGAAAAACCGACACGTGTGAAAGAAAAGTCTGTTAAAAAATGCAATTGCTCCTCTGAAGTCTAGCCCTCAGCAGAAGCGTCACATACCCCCTCCCCAGTCTGACCTGTAGTCAAAACAGTTTGCTGCTGAGCAGACTAGGAAACAGACCCCTCTCAGCTCGTTCCAGTGTCACTTGATGAGATTGGACAGGAAAAAAAAAACATCTGCCCCATCTGTTGGGTTATTTGAATGGGCACAATCATCTCTGGGGTAGTGCGGTCAGCTTTTCCACGATCTGCATAAAGCTCTCCTGATCCTGCTTGGAAAAACCAGAACTGACCTGTGGCTCCTCCTGAACTTTCCTTTGTGCCTCATCCATGACCAGGGAGACGTGCTGGCACCACTTAACCTTATGGACGGCTTCTTCCATGGTTCTGGGTCTCTCCAGATAGGCATATTTCCCTGCCTCCTTGTCCAGATTACCAATGCAAAATTTGCTGATCGCCTCGCCCTGTACATAACTTTCTGGCGGGTCTCTGAAGGCTGAATCTGCAAGCACTGTGACCCTGTCTACCCAGTCCTCATAGGACTCCCCTGGGTTTGGGTTGGCTTGCGGGACAAAGCTTGGCTGTTTCAGTCAGCTCTCTGGCCCCGAAGCGTGCTTCCACTTCCTCATCATTTAGTGATATGAACACTGATTGCCCATCTTGGTTGCTATGGTGAAGAAGTTTTGGGCTTTTCCTTCCAAACACCATACTAGGTAGTCCCAACTCTCATTCTCAGACCAGTTTAGGGCTGTTCTATAGCTGTCAAACCTGTACTCGAATGACAGCCAGTCTGTGTTTCCATCATACTGTAGGGGGTTCCCTCTTGGTCCAGAATGGGGATGCCTATCAAGACTGTTTTCGCTGCTGCTGCCTGAGGAGTCAGAATACAATTCCGACTCAATCAGTGCAATCGTGGTGGTCATGGCAGTAAAATCTGTTTCTGTGTGACCTACTTTGGTGCCTGCTCCAAGTTACTCTCAAGGGCAGGGGAGAGCTCGACAGGGCCCGTGTTCGTCCGTCACGCCTCCTTCCACTATACAGGCGCCCTCCCCATCTCTATGCTCTTGGTCATGCTCTCCAGCAGAATCTCGACGCCTGTGGTCCGTTGGTGCTGGCGACCTGGACCTACTTGAGTATGGGGAAAATTGCCTGGAATCTTTAGGTCTAAAGTCCCCGCCATGGTGTCCGTGCTGTCGTCCCTGTGACCTTGCTTCAGGATTTGACTGCCTCAGACTCTGCTTGTGTTCCCACATCAGAGACTCTGACCCAAATCTGTGGCAACGCTGTCTGCTAGAGGCTGACCTTGATGAAGACGTAGACCTCCGCAACTGCCCGTGTCCTCGATCTGAGTAATCAAGTCTAAAAGACTCGCTCCTTCCTGGTGATTGCTTTCTCACCATTTTGGGGGGATGGGGCTCTAAGTTTTCAGCAGACCCAGGAGAGGCTACTTCCAACTCAACCAGCTTGTCCACAAAATTTGGTGGATGAGTAGGAACTGGTGGCAGCTCGGCAAGCAAGGAACTGGCATCACTGGGTTCAGCAACTTGACTTATGCTTTTGCTTGCCCCCGAGTGAAGAGAGGACCAGAAATCATCCATGGACTGCTGCTCATCCCATGTGGGTAAGGTTATACTCTTTCTTTTCTTCCCCCAATGCAGCGGCCATTTTGGGGCTCTATTAAATCTCCAATGGCCCCCTGCTGCGTTCCGAAATCAATCATTTCAAGCAGGTCGTCACTGGGTTTGCCATAAGGAATGGACATCATCATGGATAATCTCAATCTCCTCTTCCCTTTCCCTGAAACACACAAGCTGCACTGTTCAATCCAGAGGCTGTTACATTCAGCCCTATGGTGTACTGAATAAATCTTTCCCCCTTTTATGAATGGTGCGACTGGAAAGTGCTAGTGTGGAGTACAAATAGTACCTGGTCTATGTACAACACAACCAACATCCAACGCTATTGACAACTTCTGTTTGTTATCAACTTACAGCTAGGGTTGTACCAATTGAAAGTGCTAAGTATATCCCACTCTTGAAACTAATGAAGTGTTTTCCCTACACTCAAGAGAAGTTTGTTTATATACTAAGCGCTTTTGCACTCACACACACGCACTCTACCTTACCTGGTCAGTCCAGACTGGCTTGGTGGTTTCGTCAGGATTCTTACCCAAGCCCTGTCAGTGTCCACCTCCGGGCCCAGCAGTGGTACTGTCACAGCTTTCCTAGCCGTTGTAACTGTCTATGGCTGTACTGTCACAGTGCTAGGGCGAAACGGTCTCCTATAAACTGGAGGCCCTAACACTGGTCTGTCACTAGTGTTACTTTCACTGTAGTACGACGTAGCTCCCTAGCTAACTACAAGTTAGCTAGTCCGCTCTCCTCAAGGCCGAGTGTCGAACTCCCTAGCTAACTACAAGTTAGCTAGTCCGCTCTCTTCAAGGCCTAGCATCACACTCCCTAAACTAACAAGTTTGCCGGACCACTCTCTTCAAGCTCCCGTGTCGTACTGCCAGAGTTCGTCTGCTTGTTTACCTGAGAGTCAGTGAACACTTGTCACGCGAGGTGCACGTCCGCTGAGCTTGCTTACGTGCGCAGAAACCGTGCGTCACTACAGTTAATGCTAGGAGCTTGTCACAACTGAAGACAATACCCGCACAACTATGCAGAGCATAACGACATCTCTCATCCGACCAAAACTGAACTACGGCTGTGTGGTGCTTGGTTCTGCCTGACCTTCCTACTTCAAAACTCTAGATTAAATCCACCAGGGCTTGGACTCTGGATGCATTCCAGACAACCCCTGTCTATAGTCTACAATCTGTATGATGAGGAAAGAGAGCCATCCCCTTCCAATCGCCGGATGGAAACGTATTTAGATTGCTATTTGAATCGCTTTTCTGAATCCCCCCCAAAACACTGCTGTTGAATGCCTTTGACCCAAAGCATCTGAAGAAACGTGTTGACTATCCCAGTTCCATCCCACCATTGGGAATTCCATTTTTCCCGAACTGAACACCGCAGACATAGATCTTGGGAGTCGTGTGTGATTCGCCCAAGTCCACACACACACACACACACACACACACACACACACACACACACACACACACACACACACACACACACACACACACACACACACACACACACACAAAGTCAAAAACGAAAGAAAAATATAACTTTCTAAGTTTCACAAGAGCTGCTTTACAAAACTGTTGAAAACTGTTTCTGTTAAACCAATGAAAAAATATTATTTCAGGTACACTCAAGTGTGGTTTTGGGATACGGGTTCAGTAGCTTACTACTGGCACCCTGTGAAGCAAGATTTGCCAGACATCAATAACATTTATGGAAACATATGCCCACAGCGTTTGTATTTCTTTTTCTACAGCACAAACTGCCCTAGAGAATGGGGTAAAAGTATGCATGGGTTTATATGCGAGCTGTTTGCCAGAAAACCTCACCGCATCACCTTTCTTGCATCCAACAGCACCGCGTGGTTCCATGTCTCAGTCGCGACGTGTCCCTTGCAGCACGTGACACACACCTTGCTGAGCTGTGATACGCAAAGTGTTTGCAGAAAACTGGACCTGACTAAAGAATGGTACTGTGCGAATTGCAACATGCCTGGGAAACTGGCACAGCCCTATTTCTCTTGTGCTGTGACTGGGGAATTCGTCCCCTACAGTCTGCTGTGTGACTTTAGAGAGGACTGTCCTGGTGGAAGTGATGAAGACTTCTGTGTGCACCCAGTGTGCCTGCAAAATGAAATGCACTGTGGACAGCAGCAGGTGTGTTCTATTTTATCCACGACAGTTGCGCCTCTTGCGCAATTTCCCACCTATAATTGTTCCTACATCGAAAGGGATAGTTACTGTGGAAATGACCATATATATATATATATATATATATATAACAAACTAATAAATTCCAAGGATAAGTACCGCACCGTTCCAGCAACTTACAGAGCAGCTTGGTGTTGCAATGACTGCAAGAAATATTGAATTATAAACAAAGCTTGCTCTTATGTCTTAGATTGAAGAAATAGGGGGAGATACGCATTCATATCTCCCCCTATTTCTTCAATCTAAGACATAAGAGCAAGCTTTGTTTATAATTCAATATATATATATGTATATATATATATATATATATATATATATATATATATATATATATATATATATATATATATATATATATATATATATATAACAAGTTAAAAGAGGAATCTTAAAACTATCTACAAATTTGTTTCGAGCGTGTTGCGCTGTCATCAGGATGGTTTTTGGTTTGCCCACCGCCGATGTTATATAGCGTGTGGGCTCCCGTTTGCGGTTGTTTGCACATGCGGGTTGGCTGCACGTGTTTTTGGGGGGCTTTCAGGTTTTCGTTTTGGCTGTGTTCACTAACAACGATTTCCATTTATGCCTGCAGTTGTTTACTATTTCTGTTTTGGTGTTTAAAGTTGCTAAGTGTGGTTTGCATAGTATTAACCATTTTTCAGTTAAACATAGGTTGCACCTTTTTGAAACATTGCTGTATGGTGATGCTCTTTTTATGATTTTCCAGGATATATTGTAGCTTGTTTTTGCGTCTTTAAGTTTCCAGATATAATTGCTCAGTTCTGTTTGGTTTTTATATTTTTCTTTATTAAATGACTGTTTGTGGTTTGCATATCTGGTTTTGAAGTGGTTTTCAGTGATCCCTATGTATGTTTCTTTTTCATTTTCTGATGTCACAGTAGCCTGGTATACAATGTTGTTGTGAAGACATTTATTGTTTAGTGGACACTCCTCCTTTCTGGTGCAATTGCAAGATTTCCTTTCTTCACCCTTCTTTGCTGTGTTGATTTTCCTTTTGTTGGATGCGTCAATTATGTTTTTGAGGTTGGGCATACATGAGTATGATAGTTTGACAGTGTTTTTGTTAAATATTTTGGACAGTTTGTGTTCTTTTGGAAATGAAGTTGTTAGGATTTTGAAGAATTCTTTCCCTATGTTTGTTTTGAGTTTCCCGTCGTATGGGGGGTTATACCATATGATTTTTCTTTTCCTATTTTTCTTGCTTTTATTTGTGTTGTTGTCTGGGTTGTATTGTAATTTGTAATTGTATCCACTTGTTTGTAGTGCCTCCTGGTATTCTACTGCTGCATTGTTGACCACTCTCTCACTGCATGACAGGTTTGATAGTCTCTTGTTTATGCCATGGGGTATGGTCTTTAATACAGATGGTGGATGGTTACTTTTGGTGTGTACATAAAGAGGTGTATCGTTGGGTTTCTTGTATGGTTTATATATGTGATTGTTGAGATCCAGTGTTATGTCTAAGTAGTTCACTACCTTTTTGTTTGCTTCAATGGTAATCTTTAAGTTGTGGTTTTGGAAGATTTTGCATAGTTCTTTCTTCTTGTTTTCGATGGTTCTTGGATTGTTGGTTAGTGCAGCAAGGCCATCGAGAGAACGGGAAAATGCCAAGTCTAGCTCACCCGCCCGAAACCGGTTTCGGGCGGTTTCCCTAGACTCAGCATTTTCCCGTTCTCTGACAAGTAAGACTTCAACAATGAATTAAAAATGATAATCCATCACACGTTTTCAATAACCAAAAAAATTAAATTCTGTTATAAAACTATGGAGCAGTTAAACTTTATGACAAAAACTCCTCATTGTTCATTGATTTGTGGACAGACTGGTTGTGGAAAAACAATATTTATCCTAGACCTATTACAAACAGTTTATCGCTATAATTTTGATTATATTGTGATTTTCTGTCCAACGCTTGAATGGAACAAAGCATATCATGATAGAAGGTTTATATGGACAGATGATGACGTATATTTAGTTGATCCTAGCAATAAACTGAGTGAGTGTTTAGAACTCTTTTATAAACTGTTTAAAGGAACGCAGACACTATTTATTATAGATGACTGTTCGGCAGAACGAGACATGGTTAAAAAAAGAACCATTTTAGCAAAACTAGCTTTCAGTGGAAGACATGCTGGGATAAGTGTGTGGATTTTATGTCAAGAATATAACTCGGTTTTAAAAGACTTTAGAGAACAATTAAAGACTGTAGTTTTATTTCACATGAAAGACAGAAACTCATTTGATGAATGTATGCGTGAAAATGATGTTATTGAAAATGATCAGGAAAAACGCAGGATTAAGCAAAAACTAAAGTCTGAAAAGTTTAGTAAATTAGTATTGAAAACGGATAATCCTACACAGTATGCATGTTTGTAAAAAATCGTTATTTAATTTAATCCGGTTATTATGTTTATCATACTCTCTGTCAAAACTTGTTCAGTATAATAAAATCCTATAAGATCTAAATGTGTAAGATTAATCCAATTCAGTTCTGTAAGATTGTTTCTATTTAGACTAATATTGATTTTTTTGCTTGTTGTTATGACCTTAATATCCTCACCATTGTGAAGAATGACGACAGTAACTTTAAGACTGTCAACGTCTAAGTTTTGCCAGCTAATTAGAATTCCTTTTAGAAGGACGTCACTAACGCCCACAACCCCATCCCTCTTCACATCTTTTAAGACAGAAATTTCAAATATCATTGTGAACGTGTCTCCTAATTTCATTTGCGGAATGAACTGTAATTTTGTAGAAGCATCTTTCAAAACTGATTCTCTTCTGTGGAGGATATACTGTTTATTCCCATACGGCTTTATTTCAATCTCTTTCCGACTATTGTCCTCTGGCATAAGACTTACATGTAAAGGGCCAGAGTTGAATGCTTTTCTGAAACTTTTTTGATGGCTAAAAAATGTAAATGGGCTTATGAATTCAAATTTTATGTCCCATTCTAAATATGGTTCTAAGTGCCATTTGCTGTCAGGTTTTCAAACTATTTTATATTCATACTGGCCAGCATTATTTGCTTCTACATTGCGCAGTTGTTCTAGTTAGGAAACTTTTTGTTGTCGCTTACTTCTTTGCGTTTATAATCACCATCTTTAGTGTACTCAAAACCATACAAAGCGCCTATCTCACCATTCTGTTCAAAGTCCGCAACGTCTGCAAGGTCTTTTAATTCTAAAGTTATACACCTCACAGGCGCTAATGTAACTCCCGATTCTTCTGGTCCACGCGACATTTTTTAGTACAACTAATTATTTTATTTCTAAAACAATGTGTAGGTTATCACATTTCACAACTTTTCCTGCTTTGTCTGCGATTTTTATATTAAATGATCCGACCCTCCCACAAACTAATCTTTTAAACTGTAAATTAGGGAATTGTATAATTTCATAATCGCAATATGCAGCTTTCCCTGACGGAAGAGCTCTTAGAACAGTTGAGGACCTTCCATTATATAAGTTTTCATCAGTGCTCAGCTCGTCTAAATGAACATAGAGCAATGAATGTAATGCAAGATCGAGCGGACTTTCTCCCTCATAAGTAGTTTTGTCTGGAGTAACTCTAAATCTATGATTGTCAGCTGCAAAGCCTAACATTTTAGCTAGCTCTTTATCAAAATAGTAACCTACTTCTTCTTCAGGCTTGAATGTTGACATTGTTTTTAGATTTGCATTGTTAAGTTTGAGAGTAATGTCGAAGTTACTCATTGCTTCATTTAGTGAGCAAAACCCGTAATAACCATCAGGTATTGTTAAGTGGCTAACTTTGGTCCCTGATTTGTCAACGTTTAGAATCGTATTATTATTCTTGGATTTAGTAATATTAAACCATACGACTTTGTAAAACATTTCATGGAGTGCGACCGTTCTGGTTCCGTAATCGTTATCAATAGCATGTTCTAAAAACGAAGGACGGTCTTGGGTTGTTATTGTTACAAACATTTTTTAAACGAAATAAAAATGAGCGCATTTAAATATACTGATGCAAAATATTCTGTTCGGCCGCACTACAATCTTAAAAATATAACAACTGATACTCTTGACATTTCTGTGACTCAGTCTGACACCTTTCAAGTAAAGGTTAGTACTCCATTGAAGAGCTATCTTAACCCTCCTATTAAAAACGACCACATCCTGAAAGTGTGGTTTAGTCATCCGATGCAGTTTTACCAGAACCAGTTAAACTTTGCTGTGTTTTGTGCATCAACTGGGTGTGGAGTGTCGTATGCTGATCATTTAAATCACCCTGATCCTTTGGTAAGGTCAGTGTACAGATTTCATTTTTATTACGCCTTCAGACGTATTTTGACTGAACTGCAAGCGCCATTACCGAATGACTAACCGTTTAATCCATTCAGCAACAGAATAGACATGAAGGCTTTTGAAAGGATTTGTAACGAATTCAATATTAAGGTCAAGACAGACTTCAGACAAAAGTTGGACCGCAATCATGGTCTAGGCACCCCTTATTTTTGGGGCGTGCACAGAAAGTATAACTATGACTGGAATCCTCCTTACACATCTTTCTCTTCAGGCGCAGCTGTTCACCTCGGGTCCATAGAGCAAGAGCATAAAACAGCATGGACAACATTTATCTTAGACACTTCTAAGGGCCTAACTAAAGCAGGAATAGAACGAATAAACGACTCTGTTCGTACTTACGTTTGGTGTTTGCTAGGTTCGCAAGCACAAACGAGATCGAACATAACAGATCCTTCTACTGGCTTTGACGCACAAAAACAATACTTAGCAAATTTAGAGGACGCCATTAATTCTACAGTTGATTTACCTTCAAGTATAAAAAGGTACCAAAATGTTTTACAATACGCAAGATCGAAAGCAGACTTTGCTGTTGGCACTGGTTTATACATGCTGCCTTCTGACCTCAGACTCCAGATAGACACAATAATAAACTACAATAATGAAATCCTTGTGGCAGGCAATGAACAGAAGGTCGGAAAAAACGAAATAAATTTTGAGCCAGTAATATTGCAAGCAGTAAACAAACAAGTCGACCCCCCAAGAATAAGTCATCCAATCCCCGTGGTTCAAAGCCTAAAGACCGTTGAAGGCCACGAAGTCAAAAAAAATAATGACCATGAAAATGAAAAGACAGCACTTGTTTTTGGATTAACTGGCCTAGGATTACTTGGTCTTTATCTTACTAAAAATTAACCCAACTATTAAGAGAACTAATGTCCATAAGTGCTCGGCCATAAAGCCAACTACTTTGCTTGCAGTAGACAAAAGCCAGCTAACGACACTCCCTAATATACCTGGTAAAGCGTCCATGGCTTTACTGGCTAATTTTTTTAATAAACCGGCAAGATGATCAAGTTGTTTTTTTACCCATGATTTATCAGGTGGAGGTGATGGCGGTGATGGCGGTGGAGGCACTAGGCTTTGACCACCGCCGCCTGTAATAGCCATCACCAGTGTACTTATTGCAAAACCTAAGGCTGTTATAACGCTTACTAATGTGACTCCTTGCTCTCTAAACAGTGTTCGGATTCGTTCTGCTAGTGTTGTGTCTTCATATAAAATTTTTTGGATAGTTTCTCTTATTCTGCTCGCTTGAGATCGTAATTGTTCTTGGTCAGTAGACACCACTTTTAGTATTGCTGATCTTTGTTTTTTAAGATCTTTTAGTCTTTGGGTTATTCTTTCTTTAATATCACGCCCTAAGTTGGCGTCATCAGCCTCAACGAGT
The DNA here is from genome assembly GCA_018398815.1 of Conus ventricosus. Lineage (NCBI taxonomy): Eukaryota > Metazoa > Mollusca > Gastropoda > Neogastropoda > Conidae > Conus > Conus ventricosus. Next base: position 113,614,946 of record CM031598.1, read on the forward strand.
TTTTCTTTTTCTTTTTTTATACGCTCATCTAGTTCATCCAGTTTTGCTAAGTTGTTTGTTAATTCGTCTCTAATGGTTCTCAAAGAATGATCAAGGGCCACTAGGTCTCGCTCGGGTAACGGCGGATCGTGGATAGTTTTTAATGCTGTTCTTCTGAAAAACTGGTTTCTGCTTCTATTATTTTGTCCGCTGTTTGACTTAAATCTTTAAGTTCCATGTTTTGTATTTGGTTATCTGTTGGGAGTTCCTGTAGTGTGTTTTGAAGTTTAGCAACTGCCTCCCCCCTTAATTTCGGTCTAACAAGGCCAAGGCGATTTCGAACACCCACCCTAAGTCTTTGTCTAATTGTATCCATGCTTAAAAACTTTAATGGGTCTCGTTTATCTGTAAGCGGAACACGTTGTCCTTGATCGTTGTTCACATACAAATGGCCACCTTTTACTTCAAAATCATCAGGGGCTATAAATTCGGGAGGTTCTAGGCCTAAACTTCTGTAAAATGATATGACCTTAGGTTCTGGTAATTCATGCCACATTGAGGCCGCTGAGCGATGCTGTGTCAAAGGAGTCATTTCGCTCATGTCGTCTCCAGGATCAAAAACATCATAATCTTCTTCACCTTCAATTCCTGCCATGTTTTTAAATAATTAACTTTTTATTTTGTTTTATAAAAATGTCGCAAACATATGGTTCAATTCTTGACCCGCATAGAAGACTGAAAGAGCCCTTTGGCGTGAAGGGAAATAAACGGAATATTATTGTTCCAAATAATCCATCTACTATTGATGCAGATCAAATTCTTACTGTCAAATTTCCAGACCTAGGAGCAGATGAAGTGATTGTGCCGGGCTCTGCGCGACTTACTTTCAAAATAGAACTCGCTTCAACAACAGACACAAACAGGACAGTTGTCCAGAATCTGGGACGGGCAATCTCTATAAAACTTGAGGGGCAAGAAATATTTTCGTTACATAATGCAGACATATTTTTAACCTATTCTGATCTATGGCTAACCGGGAATGAAAGGAATGATCTTGCGTTTCAAGGAATTGAAAATAATGAAGCACTAAAACATAGAATAGGCGCCGCAGATGCTAAAGACGGCAAAAAGTATGTAGCTGTAAGTTATGCGTATGGAAATCGCTTTTCCATCCCCTTAGATTTTGAGTTGTTAAGCGCGCATGCGCCATACTTTCAAGGGGCATTAAAAGACAGATTGTCATATGAACTAACTTTTAATGAATACAAACGTCTTATCAGATCATCAGACACTGAAGCAAAGTACAGCATTTCTGACATCTCGTTAGAGTTTGACATTGTTAGCAACCCTCACTTAGCAAGGCTGATTGAACAACAATATCAGTCAAAATTAGCAATATATTACGAAAGAGTGATTCACCATTCTACATATCCTAAAAGCAGGGCAGACACTATATGGAATTTTAGTTTTAGTGTCACAGCAAGATCGCTTAAAGGTATTTTATTGCTGTGTGAAGATGAAGGACCATTCGAAAGACAAACTGAAAAGTTTCTTAATCCTAAAATAACGAAAGTGCAATGTACAATTGAGGGTAGTCCTAACCAAATCTACGCTAGCGGGCTTAAACCTTATCAACATTTTGACGAAATAAGAAAATTGTTCGGAGGCGGGAGGTGTAGAACTCCAACAGTTGACCTTGTGTCTAAAGATTTACACCTTCACAGTGTTAGACTTGATGATTATTTAACAACGAAATACGGTTTATGGATTGACCTAAGGTCAACAGAGGATAATCAGTTACATGGGAAGTGGGAGAGCTGTTAAAGACGAAATAAACATTCAAATTGACAAAGAAAAAGATGATGATAAACGCTTAATGTACATTTGTTTTTAATATATGATGCGCAGCTGAATATTCAAGATAACAGATTAAAAGATATACAGTACTAAATTATTTTTTATTTTAAAAAAGCATGTCTGTTAAGCATTATCCAAAAGTACCTACAGTGCCAGAGCCGCCTAAAGAAGAGATAGTAGAAACCCCGACATAAAAACCTTCAGATTAACCAACATTACACAAATGCAACAAAACTAGAGCAGGACCTTTCAAAATACAACAAAACCAAACGAAGGTATTCTGCTGCCTTTAATGCTGTTACATAATACTGGAACATCAACTATAAGTGCTCTATCAGCAGGAACAAGTGTAGGCCTCTTAGCAACAGGCGTAGGTGCACCGTTAGCTATACCTCTAGGTGGTTTGTCTTTAGCTCTTGGCCTGTGTTCATTAGCTGTAAGTGCTGCTAGCAAAAAATTAAAAACTAAACTCCAAAAGCACACAGCTATGGTTCAACTAATAACAGCTAAACTTAGTTCGTTCAAACTGACAATAAATAAAGCACTAGTTGACTCAAACATCACGGATGAAGAATTTAGTCGTTTACAGGCCTATTTTGATGACTATAAAGACAAAAGTTTGATCTTCAAAAAAAGGCAAGGGCAAGTTTTCCAACAGCCAGACACCGAGCAGATAAAAAAGGAATGTTTAAAAAAAGTAAACGAGACATTAAACTCTGTTCTAAACAGCTCACATTAACAACATCAAAGGGCGTTTATACTTTATTTTATGAGTCCAAGCAAAAAAAACCGTTGATATTGATTCTGATTAAGTATTTTTTTTTAATTTAAATAAATATTTTCAGTTAGAAAAGAAAACAACATGGCTGAGATATATGAAGGACCAGACGAATTGTTTGAAGGAATGCTTAAGGGAGAGCGTTTGTCAAAAGCTTTAAATGATATTAATCTAGAAGTCATTGATCCAACAAACGTTACAGGCAAGTGTTGTTCATGCTATTTCTCAAGTTCCAGGTAAACTAAACAATAGACCCGCAGTTAAGTAATGTTAGCTGTTTTAATCGACTATATAACAATAAATGAAGAAAATCTAGAAGTCTGGGTCTCAACTAAACAACAGGTTATTCTCGCCTATAATGATTTAACACCTGGTTGGGCAGACCAAATGCTTACACGGTTTGACGAAGCTGCTGAAGAAGCCAAAATGAGAGGCTCTGGTTGGTCAGAGGGCGAAGTCTTAGAGATCAGATTAAAACAGGCTAAGTATGAGCCGATTGTAGGCAAGTCTTACATTCCACTACTCCAGCATTAGTCGCAAAAAGAGCAGTTCTAAACATAAAGAATTCAGACGACAAATGTTTTATGTGGTGTGTTCTTGCAAGGCTGCATTACGTCCGCAAAAACGCAGAGAAAGTGTCTAACTATGAACTTACGTCAAGGATCTTAACTTCAATGGAATATCCTTTCCTGTTAGCGTGGACAAAATTGATCAGTTTGAAGAACAAAACAAACCAATAACTGTTAATGTATACACATGGTCTGAGAAAACAAATTTGGTGCCTATTAGAGTGTCTAAAGACAGCCCAACAATAGGCGATCCAGCCAAAAGTCATGTGGACTTACTCTAATGTCTTCGCCAACAGGGTTGCCTCAACATTCCACATTGATACGCACAATGAGTAGACTAATGCAGCATACTTCAAAAAATGGGCACAAACAAGAATTCTGTAGAAAATGTTTAACAAGAATTCCATCTGTTCCAGCCGCGCTTGACATATAACATTGTAAAAGTTCTGTAGACTGTAATACAGAACTAATTACGCCCCCACCTGGATCTAAAGTTAGTTTTTAAGAACTGGAAACGGCTGCAAACAAGTCCATACGTAGTTTACGCAGACTTCGAGTCGCTTATTGTTCCTTATGAGGGCCAACCCCACAGAAACTTCCGAAAACTGTCTTAATGAGTAATCACCGATTTGTTCCCATGCTTTTATCATTGTTAGGTCGGATGGTGTCCATCAGAACCAGAATTGTATAGAGGACCAGATGCTGCAGAAACATTCTTAGAATGCATGCAGCAAGTGCGTAACGCCTGTTCTAATAATCTGAATTTTCTGAAATCATAATGACGCCTGAAGACCAAGAACAGTATGACTCAGCCACACATTGTTGGATTTGTGGGCGGCCTTGGTTGCCGACGGTTTAGGCTCTCATCAGACGCAGAGAATCCAACAGTAAGAGACCACGATCACATTAGCGGAAAGTTCAGAGGAGCAGCGCACAACAGCTGCAATCTTCAACAAAAGTTTGACCCAGCGAAGTGGAGGCTGCCCATCTTCTTTCATAACTTTGCGAGGTTACGACTCTCATCTTATAATGCAAGCAGTAACCTAGCGACTCCAGGTGTCATGCATTGCACGTCATCAGAAAAGTACATGTGTTTTCACTATAAATAACATGTCTTTTTATGACTCTATGCAACACCTGATGGATCATTAGAGGCGCTGGCTATGTCCTTAAAGTCCTGCCCATAACAGAAGAATACTTTGACCCAACTCTTGTTAGAAAGGGCGTTTACCCTTATGAGTACATGACAGTTGGCAAAGGTTTGACGAAGATACACTTCCGCCTAAAGACGCGTTCTTTTCTAGTCTTAGAGGAAAGGGCATCAGTGATTCTGATTACCAGCATGCTCAAGAGCATGGCAGAAGTTAGATTCTAAACGATGGAGACTATCATGACTCATACTTGATGGCCGACGTTTGTTTGTTGGCAGACGTCTTTGAAAATTACAGAAAGACCTGCATGAAACATTATAGCCTAGATCCCGCGCATTTACATTTCTGCGCCCGGATGAGTTGGGATGCTTTCTTAAAATATACTGGAATACAGATTGATCTATTGTCAGATTTACCAATGATTCAGATGATTGAAAACGGATTGCGTGGAGGAATTAGTAGGCGTCGCATCATTACTGTAAAGCAAACAACAAATACTTGGACGACTATAATCCAAGTAAAAGGTCTAACTATCTCATGTATTTAGATGCAAACAATCTGTATGGTTGGGCTATGGCGCAATCACTTCCTATACGTAACTTTAAAATGTACACTGGTGGTATTAAAAACATTCAAGAATTTGTAGAACAACTGCATACTCTTACAGCTGATCGTAAAAGAGGTCTTATTCTAGAAGTTGACTTAGAATATCCTCAGGAACTCCATGACCTACATAATGACTACCATTAGCAGCAGAAAGTCTAAAGATGAATCCAACAGAGCCACCTAAATTTGTGCCTAATCTTCGCGACAAAAAAAATTATGTCTGTCATTACAGACTTCTACAATTTTATTTAAGACATGGTTTAAAGCTAACAGCAGTCCATCGTATAATTGCTTTTGATCAAGAACAGTTCATGAACCATACATCATGAAGAACACTGATCTTAGAACTAAATCCACAGATGCTTCAGAAAAGACTTTTTCAAGCTGATGAACAACAGCTGTTTTGGAAAGACTATGGAAAATCCGCACAAGCGTAAAGATGTCAGATTGGTCACCAAAGAGAATGAAGCAATTAAGCTGACTTCAAAACCAATTATCAGGACTTTAGAAGATTTCATGATCAGCTTTTTGGCATAATGATGAAGAAAAAGAAAGTCAAATTGGACAAACCTGTATTTATTGGGTTACTGTTTTAGAATTATCAAAGCTTTTGATGTTAGAATTTCTTTATGACTACTTTAAACCCTCGTATTCAGAGTCCAGAGTACTTTACACAGATACAGATAGTTTGTTATAGATATCCCTACTGAAGACATCTATAAAGACATGGAAATAGAAAGTAGCTAAAGGGCATGCGGGATGGTATGATACATCTGATTACCTAAAGATTCGCCTTTACATTCATCTGTTAATAAGAAGGTTTTAGGAAAGATGAAGGATGAATTATCTGGAGGGGTGATTAAGGAGTTTATTGGTTTAAGGTCGAAAATGTACAGTATTTCGAGCCGGGAGAAAACCATTAAGAAAGCAAAAGGAATATCTCGCAGTGTTTGCAGTCAAACATATCGCATGACAACTACAAAGAAGCATTGTTTGACAATAAGACTTTTCAACATGACAACGTAAAACTACGATCTAATCTACAGGGAGATCAACACAACTGTTTGTAACAAAGAAGTCATTAGATAGAACAAACACTAAACGAGTATTTGTTAATCCAGAGTTTTCATATGCAATTGGACACTGGGAAACAGCATAATTATATATCTTCTTCACCGAGGGGTTTATATTTTTCCTCAACTTTTATTATAAGATCAATCATATCTTCATCCAATTCAGCCAAATTATTTTTCATGTTTGCTTGATGTGTTCGAATTTTTTTTATTATTTCAAGATATTCTTTTCCCCATATCTGATAATCAAAATTTGGGATTTGGGTTGTAGGTGATCTGGATGTTTTAGCATGTGTTGGCGAATCCTTGCAAATGTTTCCCTAATTTAGCAGAACTCGTATCAAATGATTCCCGTATTATTTTCAAGGTCTCTTCCTTTATCATTCTTGCTTCGTCCTGAGCTTTCCATTTTAGACTTAAATATATTTATGTAAATTAAAAATTAATTAAGCAACTGGAACTGTGATTAAGGAGTTTATTGGTTTAAGACCAAAAATGTACAGTATTTCGGGCCAGGAGAAAACTTTTTCCTCAAGTTTTATTATAAGCTCAATCATATCATTATCCAATTCAGCCAAATTATTTTTCATGTTTGCTTGATGTGTTCGAATTTTTTTTATTATTTCAAGATATTCTTTTCCCATATCTGATAATCAAAATTTGGGATTTTGGGTTGTAGGTGATCTGGATGTTTTTATCATGTGTTTGATGAATCCTCATAAATGTTTCCTTAATAGTAGAACTCGTATCATATGATTCCCGTATTAATTCTAAGGTCTCTTCCTTATCATTCTTGTTTCGTTCTGTGCTTCCATTTTAGTCTCAAATATATTTTTGTAAATTAATTAAGCAACTGGAACTGTGTCTGGCGGGATTATCTGCAGTTCTTCCTTCACAAAAGATCTTTGGGGACCTGGTTGTTTTGTTGTGTCAGTTTCTCTTAAATAATACACAGGCGGATTCATTTTTACAATTCTTTTATTTCATATGGATCAACACTCCAAACTGGATCGGTTGCCCTGATGCGAGTGTCCCCTTCTGCTTTCCCCCGGTAAATAAAGGTACCTTACTTTTAAACCAAACGGTAATAGTTTGCCGGATGAACTGGCGTCTCCTTCAACAACATTTATTGTTTGTTTTTTGATTGCTTGTACTGGTTTTAGCCCTTTAAATTCTTCATTATTCATTGCGCGCAAAACTGAGGGCAGTCTTCTAACCCATTCTGTGTTGCGAGAATTGTCAATCAGCTCTCTGTGATACTGGTAGGAAAAAAGTCTTTCAGATAACTGTTTGTTAAAATTTTCAACTAAAGCCTGTGATCTGTGAACTCCTGGAATGCCTCTTTAATGGTAACTCTATGTTTTAACAATAATTGATTCACTCGACCTTTAAATTCTTTTCCATCATCGACTTGAATCATGCGAGGATAAGTTAGCGGGCCTCGTTGGTATATAGCTGTATGGCAACAGCAAAAGCAGAAGCACTCTTTTGTGTTAATGGTTCTGCATCTTTGTATCTTGAAGCTATGTCAATGACTGTGAGTGGTACTTAAATCTTTTTCGGTCTAATCGTAAACATGGGGTAAATATAGAAGGTCCATTTATGGGTGTCGTTCGTATTGTATTCACAAAGTGCGGTCTTTGTATTCGTCTAGGTGCAGGTAAATAAATTTGCCAAATAGCTTGTTTAGATAACCATTCCTTTGCTGTTTGTTCACTGACTCCCGCTGCTTGGCTTAGCTTTTTTATTGCCGTGATTCCCTTCCAATATCCTTTTGGCGAATAATAGATTTTGTTCATTTTTATTCAGCCAATATTATGTGCAACAAAATACACAACAGTCATGCCAAAGACGATAAACACGATTTCTTGCATCTTTTGTTTTTCTGATGGTTGATAAAAGTCACTGAATTTTGGTGGGGGCAATGTCTCGATTGGTTTGCCTGTTACAAGATAATATTCTTTTATTGCTTGATCAACATGTTTAAATGTGTAAGCCGCATGTCCCTGTTTTTTCAGTTTGTCGTTAATAAAATCTAACTGCTCAATTCTCTGCTTTTCATAGTAATCTTGTGCTGCGGCTAGTTGCTCCATAGCTTTGTTATGTCTTTTTCTCTCTTCATTAGTTTGTAGTTTACTAAACGCGTAATTACTTCCGCTAAAAGCAAGCGCATTAACCACAGCGCCGCCTATCATCATTACGAATGAAGCCATTTTTATAAATGTATTTTTTATTTTACATATTTATACTGTCTGGAATTATTCCTTGCTTAACTAGAAAATCTTTCGTAGCAAACGAAGCTGTAATAACAGCAATTAGCTTTGCTGAATCCTCAAAGTCTAGCTTGCCAAGATCTGCTGGTTTAATTTTTAACAAGCTTTTACCAAGCATTGTGTATCCTATACTTAGACCACTAATAACAGCAGAATGGTATACAAGATTGGTAACAGTCTTTTCGGCGCTCATTTTTAAAAACAAAATAATAATTATATTTAGTAATAAAACATGAACAGCGACGATCTGCTAAACATTCCTGAACTTATGATTACAAATGACCAGGTTGATGACCAAGCTATTATGCCAAAAAAAGAAAGACTGTATTCTTTGGCAGCATGCGGAAAAACAAAACAGTTCCTCGGAAATGAATTCAGCATAGAACAGATTCAACAAATGTTGCCACAAGACATTGTAAAGTATCATAACAGGTATGAAGCGCAACTAGGATCAAGAATGGTAAAAAGTGTCGGGCAAACGGTTCTTAGTTTGTACACTAAACTAGTCAGTAGATTTGCTCCCATTGATTCTGAACAAGACTTTATGTATGATTTAACACAGGATCCAGTTTTAACAAAGTCATTAGAGTCTCTAGGATGTGATCTATATTACAGATTTGGAACATTATTGTCGCCGCTAATCATGGGATTAATTACATTTAATCATATAGATTTTATTTCCCTAAAAAATGACCGTGCCAGAAAATCAGCAGAATCAGAAAACATTGAATCAGGTGGAGAAAGTGACCAGTAAAAAGCCTGGGCGTGTTGCAGCAGGAAAAAGATTTGCAGAGTGGAACAAACAAAAAAAATTACAGTTACAATCACAGATTATAGGCCCATAATAAAAAGTGCTAGAGCCTGGATCCAGTTTTAACAAAGGCATTAAAGTCTCTAGGATGTGATCTATGTTACAGATTTGGAACATTATTGTCACCGCTAATCATAAGATTAATTACTTTTAATCATATAAATTTTGTTTCCCTAAAAAATGACCGAGCCAGAAAATCAGCAGAATCAGAAAACATTGAATCCGGTGGAGAAAGTGGCCAGTAAAAAGCCTGGGCGCATTGCAGCAGGAAAAAGATTAGCAGAGTGGAACAAAAAAAAAAATTAAAGGCACAATCACAGATTATAGCTCATAATGAAAAAGTGCTAGAGCCAGAGCCAGTTGTTTCAACGCCAGCTATAAAAACACCAGAACAAGATGATTCAAGACCTACAACAACGGCAGGGCTGCCTACACCGCCAAAGTCTTCGTGGAATTTTCTTAAAGCAATTGTCATTTTTGGCGGCATTGCTGGGGGTGGTTATTACGGTTATAAAATATATAAACAAAGACAGCAAAAACCAAAGCAGTCCAAACAATCTCTGCCATTAAATACAGAAGCCGAACACAAAAGCATGCTACAACCGCCAACAACAAAAGATCATTTTGATCCATTTCAAATGCAATAATAAATAATTATAAATTGACTTAAAACCCTCAGAGGCCCAAGGAGTCTTTTACTTGAAATAAAAATACTGTCAGCAGCTCAGTGTCTCTGAACAAGACAAGAAACTGATATCCATTATCAAATTCATATTTTATTCTGATTGACCTATATTTGTCTTATGTTCCACCAGTGACCCTCTGGGTCTTCATGGCAAACAAAAGCATCAAAATCATGAATGTATAAAACCTGGCTAGAACTTAGAAACAAGTGTTATTATTGGTGTTTAACAAAGTTTTTGTTTGCTTTATGAATACCTTCCACTCCCTGCACCCCAGCTCTCCCTTCCCCTCCCCTCCCCCCCCCCTTCCCCCCCCCCCCCCCCCCCCCTCCCCGCAAAAAAAAATCCTTTCAGCAAATGTCACCATGATCCACAACGGACAACACGCTTCTACGGTGTTTACAATCAATATCACACACACACTCACACACACACACTCTCTCTCACACACACACACACACGCACACACACACACAGGGGGGGGGGGAGCATAGCACATGAAATATGAACACTCTGTACATACTTACAAATACACAGAGTGCACCCTATGATCGTTAATCACAAGATAAAAAAAGGGCGGAAAAGAACCAGTGACGCTCCCATGCAACGAACACCAAACCCACCTGTGAACTAAAAAGTCATACCTGAAAGGCCCAGTGGGTCACCGGTGGAACATCACTATTTACGAAAGCTATTTTTTAAAACAAATCGCCTTATACATATTCATCTGCAAAGCAGAACTCTTCAGAAACATGTTTCAAGTAAAACTACCAAAGGATATGTAAAATTCTTACCTTTCATGGGTGTCACCAGCGTTGAAAGTTGACAGAGCGAGACACATGTTTTGGCCAGCAAGAAAGAAGCCACATGTAGAAGGGAGAATAGTCGTTTGAAACATGTAAATGCAACCGCGGTTACTTCCCTTTGTTCCTTGAGCGACCCACTGGGACTTCATAGGCAAAATAAATGAAAATAAGTTATTTGACTGATCTGTCGTGATCAATTGATTTGTTTGGGTCACAGGTGACCCAGTGGGCCTCTGAGGGTATAAGAACTTGGTTGTACTTAGAGGATGACTTAGTTATGAACTTGAGCTGACTTAATTAAGTACTTGAGCTGACTTGATTAAGAACTTGAGGTGACTTGAAGTAAGAAACTTACACATTTAAAGTTGATCAAGCATAAAACAATATTACTAGTAACAGGCAAACCAATCCAGACATTGCCCCCACCAAAATTCATGCGACTTTATCATCCATCAGAAAAACAAAGATGCAAGAAATCGGGTTTATTGTCGTTGGTATGACCATCGTGTATTTTGTTGCGCATAATATTGGTTGAATAAAAATGAACAAAATCTATTATTCGCCCAAAGGATATTGGAAGGTATTACAGCAATACAAAAGCTAAGCCAAGCGGTAGGGGTCAGTGAACAAACAGCAAAAGAATGGTTTCTAAACAAGCGATTTGGCAAATTTATTTACCTGCCCCTAGACGAATACAGAGACCGCACTTTGTGAACACAACTCCAACGACACCCATCAAATGGATCTTCTATAATTTACCCTCTGATACGATTAGACGAAAAAGATTTAAGTACGCACTCACAGTCATTGACATAGCTTCAAGATACAAAGATGCGGAACCATTAAACGCAAAAGAGTGCTTCTGCTGTTGCTGTTGCCATACAACTGATATACCAATGAGGCCCGCTAACTTAACCCCGCATGATTCAAGTCGACGATAGGAAAAGAATTTAAAGGCCAAGTGAATCAATTATTGTTAAAACATAGAGTTACCATTAAAGAGGCATCCCAGGAGTTCACAGATCACAGGCTTTAGTTGAAAACTTTAACAAACAGTTAGCTGAAAGACTTTTCTCCTACCAGTATCACAGAGAGCTGATTGACAATTCTCGCAACACAGAATGGGTCAGAAGACTGCCCTCAGTTTTGCGCGCAATGAATAATGAAGAATTTAAAGGCCTAAAACCAGTACAAGCAATCAAAAGAAAAACAATAAATGTTGCTGAAGGAGAGTCTTCATCCAGCAAACTATTACCATTTGGATGAAAGTAAGGTACCTTTATTTACCGGGGGAAGCAGAAGGGGACACTCGCATCAGGGCAACCGATCCAATTTGGAGTATGATCATTATGAAATAAAAAGAATTGTAAAGATGAATCCGCCCGTGTATTATTTACGAGAAACTGACACAACAAAACAACCAGCTCTCAAAGATCTTTTGTGAAAGAGAACTGCAGATAATCCCGCCAGACACAGTTCCGCTTTAATTAATTTACGTAAATATATTTGAGTTTAAAATGGAAGCTCAGAAGGAAGTGCAGAACGAAACAAGAATGGTAAAGGAAGAGACCTTGAAAATGATTCGGAATCATTTCATGCGTGTAATGCTATTAAGGAAACATTTTCGGGGATTAATCAATGCATGCTAAATCATCCAGATCACCTACAACTCAAACCCCCAAATTGGGAAAAAGAATATCTGAAATAATTAAAAAAATTCGAACGCGTCAAGCAAACATGAGAAAGATTTAAATGAATTGGATGAGGCTATGATTGATCTTATAATAAAGTTGATGAAAAATATAAACCCCCCTGTTTAATGCGGCCCTCCAGTGCCCGATTGCATATGAAAACTCTGGATTAACAAACACACGTTTTGTGTTTGTTCTATCTAACGACTTCTTTGTTACAACAGTTGTGTTGATCTCATAAAGATTAGATCGCAGTTTTACGTTGTCATGATGAAAAGTCTTATTGCCAAACAATGCTTCTTTGTAGTTGTCATGTGATATGCTCGACTGCACAACACTGCGGGATATTCCTTTTGCATTCTTAATGGTTTTTCCCACCTGGCTCGAAATACTGTACATTTTTTACCTTAACCCCACATACTCCTTGATTACCTTTCCCGATAATTCATCCTTCATCTTTCCTAAAACCTTCTTGTTAGTAATTGAATGTAAAGGCGAATCTTTAGGATAAACAGATGTGTCGTACCATCCTGCATGTCCTTTAGCTACTTCTAATTCCATGTCTTTATAGATGTCTTCAGTAGGGATATCTATAACAAAACTATCTGTATCTGTGTAAAGTACTCTGGACTCTGGATACAAGGGTTTAAAGTAGTCATAAAGAAACTCTAACATCAAAAGCTTTGATAATTCTAAAACAGTAAACCCAATAAATACAGGATTGTCTAATTTGACTTTCTTTTTTTTCATCATTATGCCAAAAAGCTGGTCATGAAATCTTTAAAGCCCTGATAATTAGGTTTTGAAGTCAGCTTAATTGCTTCGTTTTCTCTGGTGACTAATCTAACATCTTTACGCTTGTGCGGATTTTCCATAGTCTTTCCAAAACAGCTGTTGTTCATCAACTTGAAAAAGTTCTTTTCTGAAGCATCTGCGGATTAGTTCTGAGATCAGTGTTCTTCATGATGTAATGGTTTCATGAACTGTTCTTGATCAAAAGCAATTATGCGATGAACTGCTGTCAACTTCAACCCATGTCTTAAATAAAATTGCAGAAGTCTGTAATGACAGACATAATTTTTTTTGCCCCGAGATTAGGCACAAGTTTAGGCGGCTCCTTGGATTCGTCTTTAGACTTTCTGCTGCTAATGTGTAGTCATTATGTAGGTCATGGAGTTCATGAGGATATTCTAAGTCAACTTCTAGAATGTATCCACGCTGTTGATCAGGCGCCAAACTGCCCAGCACTTTAATGCCTTTTGAATATTTTTTGGATTGTCTTCTGTGTACATTTAAAGTTGCGTAATGGAAGTGATTGCGCCATTGCCCAACCATACAGATTGTTTGCATCTAAATACATGAGATAGTTAGACCTTTTACTCAGATCATAGTCGCCCAAGTTATTTGTTGTTTGCTTTACAGTAATGATGCGACGCCATACTAATTCCTCCACGCAATCCGTTTTCAATCATCTGAATCATTGGTAGGTTAGACAATAAATCAATCTGTACTCCAGTAAACTTTAAGAAAGCATCCCAGCTCATCCCGGGCGCAGAAATGAATGAGCAGATCCAGGCTATAATGTTTCATGCAGGTCTTTCTATAATTTTCAAAAATATCCGCCAACAAACATACATCGGCCATCAAGTATGAGTCATGATAGTCTCCCATCGTTTTACAATCTAACTTCTGCCACGCATCTTGAGCATGTTGGTAATCAGAATCGCTGATGTCCTTTCCTCTAAGACTAGAAAAGAACGCGCCTTTAGGCGGAAGTGTATATTCGTCAAACCTTTCCCAACTGTTCATGTACTCATAAGGGTAAACACCCTTTCTAACAAGCGTTGGGTCAAAATATTCTTCCGTTATTGGGCAGGACTTTAAGGACATAGCCAGCGACTCTAATGAACCCATCATGTGTTGCATAGAGTCATAAAAAGACATGTTATTTAAAGTGAAACACATGTACTTTTCTGATGACTGTGCAATGCATGACACCCTGAAGGCATCGCCCACTGCTTTCATTATAAGATGAGAGTCGTAACCCCCGCAAGTTATGAAAGAAGATGGGAAGCTTCCATGTCTTAGGATCAAACTTTAGTTGAAGATTGCATTTGTTATGCGCCGCTCCTCTGAACTTTCCGCTAATGTGATCATGGTCTCTTACTGTCGGATTCTCTGCGTCTGATGGGAGGCCTAAACCGCAAATCCAACAATGTGTGGCTGAGTCATACTGTTGTTGGTCTTCAGCGCCATTATGATTTCAGATAAGTTTAGATTATTAGAACAGGCGTTACGCACTTGCTGCATGCGTTTTAAGAATAGTATTCTGCAGCATCTGGCCCTCTATACAATTCTGGTTTCGAATGGGCGCCATCCGACCCTGACAATAACAAAAGCAAATGAACAATCTGATGATTACTCACAAAGGCTGTTTTCGGGAGTTTTTTTGTGGCGTTGGGCCTTCAAAGGAACAATAAGCGACTCGAAGTCCTGCGTAAACTACGTATGGGAATTTTGCATCCGTTTCCAGTTCTTAAAACTAAAAATTTACATGCCTTCTGGGGGTGTAATTAGTTCTGTATTAACAGTCAACTGGGCCGATACAATGTTTCTTATGTTCGCTCGCGGCTTGAACAGATGGAATTCTTGTTAAACATTTTCTACAGAATTCTTGTTTATTTTTTTGCTTTGAAGTATGCGTCAATAATCTACTCATTGTGAGTATCAATGTGTAATGCGGTAGCCCCGCTGGTGAAAACATCAGTAGTAAGTCAACATGATTTTTGTCTCGCTCACCAATCGTTGGACTGTTCTTGGACACTTTAATCGGTTGTAGATTTGTTTCCTCATCCCATGTGTAGACATTAACAGTTATTGGTTTGTTTGTTCTTCAAACTGATCAATGGAATCCACGCTAACGGGAAAGGATATTCCACTAAAGTTAAGATTATTGATGTAAGGGTGATAGTTAGACACTCTTTCTGCGTTTTTGCGGGCGTGATGCAGCCTTGCGAGAACACCCACATAAAACATTTGTTGTCTGTATTCCTTATGTTTAGAACTGCTCTTTTCGCAACTAATGCTGGAGGCAGCGGAATGTAAGCCCTGCCAACAATCGGCGCATACTTAGACTGTTTTAATCTGATCTCTATGACTTCGCCCTCTGACCAACCAGAGCCTCTCATTTTGGCTTCTTCAGCGGCAGCGTCAAACTGTGTAAGCAGTTCGTCTGCCCAACCGGGTGTTAAGTCATTAGAGGAAAGAATAGTCTGTTGTTTAGTCGAGACCCAGACTTCTAAATTTTCTTCATATATTGTTACATAGTCGACTAAAACAGCTAACATTACTTTAACCGGTGGGTCTATTGTTAGTTTGCCTGGAACTTGAGAAATAGCATGAACAACACTTGCCTGTACGTTTGTTGGGTCAATGACTTCTAAATCAATATCATTCAGTGCTCTTGATAAACGCTCTCTCTCAAGCATTCCTTCAAACAATTCGTCTGGTCCTTCATATGTCTTAGCCATGTTGAGTTTCTTTTCTAACTCAAAATATTATATTTAAATTTAAAAAATTCTTAATCAGAATCATATATCAACGGTCTTTTTGTGCTTGGACTCAAAACTAAAAGTATAAACACCTTTTGGCGTTGTAATGTGAGCGTTAGAACAGAGTTTAATGTTTCGTTTACTTTTTTTAAGCATTCCTTTTTATCTGCTCGGCGTCCTGCTGTTGAGAAAACTTGCCCTCGCCTTTCTTTGAAGATCAAACTTTTGTCTTTTGTAGTCATCAAAATCGGCCTGTAAACGATTAAATTCTTCATCCGTGATGTTTGAGTCAACTAGCGCTTTATTTATTGTCAGTTTGAACGAACTAAGTTAGCTGTTATTAGTTGAACCATAGCTGTGTGCTTTTGGAGTTTAGTTTTTAATTTTTTGCCAGCAGCACCTACAGCTAATGAGCACAGGCCAAGAGCTAAAGACAAACCGCCTAGAGGTAAAGCTGCGGGTGCACCTACGCCTGTTGCTAAGAGGCCTACACTTGTTCCTGCTGATAGAGCACTTATAGTTGATGTTCCAGTATTAACATATGTTACAGCATTAAAGGCAGCAGAATACCTTCGTTTGGTTTTGCTGTATTTTGAAAGGTCCTGCTCTAGTTTTTTGTTGCATTTGTGTAATGTTGGTTAATCTGAAGGTTTTTATGTCAGGGGCTAATCCCTTCTTTGGCGGCTCTGGCGCTGTAGGCACATTTGGATAAACCTGAACAGACATGCTTTTTATAAAATAAAAAATAATTTAGTATTGTATATCTTTTAATCTGTTATCTTGAATATTCAGCTGCGCATCATATATTAAAAACAAATGTACATTAACTGGTTTATCGCCATCTTTTTCTTTATCAATTTGAATGTTTATTCCGTCTTTAACAGTTCTCCCCCACTTCCATGCAACTGATTATCCTCTGTCGATCTTAGGTCAATCCATAAACCGTATTTTGTTGTTAAATAATCATCGAGTCTAACATTGTGAAGGTGTAGATCTTTAGACACAAGGTCTACCGTTGGATTTCTACCCTCCCACCCCCAAACAATTTTCTTATTTCATCAAAATGCTGATAAGGTTTAAGCCCGCTAGCGTAGATTTGGTTAGGGCTACCCTCAAACGAACATTGTACTTTCGTTATATTAGGATTAATAAACTTTTCACTTCCTCTTTTAAAAGGTTCTTCATCTTCACACAGCAATAAAATACCTTTAAGCGACCCTTGCTGCGGCACTAAAACTAAATTCCATATAGTGTTCGCCCTCTTCTGGATATGTTTGTATGATGAATCACTCTTTCGTAATAAAATTGCTAATTTTGACTGATATTGTTGCTCAATCAGCCTTGCTAAATTAGGGTTGCTAACACATCAAACTCTAGCGCAATGTCAGAAATACTGTACTTTGCTTCGGTGTCTGATGATCTGATAACAGGGTTTTATTCATTAAAAGTTAGTTCATATGACAATCTGTCTTTTAATGCTCCTTGAAAGTATGGCGCATTCGCTTTTAACAACTCAAAATCTAAGGGAAGGGAAAAGCGATTTCCATACGCAAAATTTACAGCCGCATACTTTTGCCGTCTTCAGCATTGTGGCGCCTATTCTGTGTTTTAGTGCTTCATTATTTTCGATTCCCTTTAAACGCAAGATCAGCCCTTTCATTCCCCGGGTTAGCCATAGATCAGAATAGGTTTAAAAAAATGTCCCCGCATTGTGTAAGAAAATATTTCTGCCCCCAAGTTTTATAAAATTTCTTAACGATTGCCCGCCCCAATTCTGCACAACTGTCCTGTTTGTGTCTGTTGCTGATTCGAGTTCTAAATTTTAAAGTAAGTCGCGCAGAGCCTGGCACAATCACTTCATCTGCTCCAGGTCTGGAAATTTGACAGTAAGAATTTGATCCGCATCAATAGTAACGGATTAATTTTGGGAAAAGTAATATTCCGCTTTTTTCCCTTCACGCCAAAGGGGTCTTTCAGTCTTCAAAGCGGGTCAAGAATTGAACCATATGTTTGTGACAAATTTTTTTATAAAACAAAATAAAAGTTTAAATTATTTAAAAACATGGCAGGCATTGAAGATGAAGAAATTTTGATGTTTTTGATTCTGGAGACGACATGAGTGAAATGATCCCTTTGACACAGCATCGCTCAGCGCTCTCATTGCGGCGTGAATTAACAGAAAGTAAGGTCAAATCATTTAAACCCAAAAATGTAGGCCCAAAAACCTCCCGAATTTATAGACCCTAATGATTTTTAAGTAAAAGATGACCATTTGTTTGTGAAAAACGATCAAGAAAACTTGTTCAGCTTACAACTAAACCAGACCCCATCAAAGTTTTAAAAAAGAGTACAATTAGACAAAGACTCGGTGTGAGCGAACAAAATCGCCTTGGCATTTTTAAACCAACATTAGATAGGGATGCAGTTGCTAAACTTCAAAACACACTACAAGAACTCCCCACAGATAACCAAATGCAAAACATGGAACTTAAAAAATTAAATCAATCGGCAGACGAATTAATAAAAGCAATAGAAACAGAAACCAGTTTTTCAGAAGAAACAGCATTAAAGACTATACAAAGACTCACCGCTCCCCATGCGAGAAATAGCGGCCCTTGATCATGCTTTGAGAAGCATCAGAGGCGAATTAACAAACAATTTAGCAAAAACGGGTGAAATAGATGAGCATATAAAAAGAGAAAAAGAAAAACTCGTGAGGCGATGACGCCAACTTAGGGGATAATATTAAAGAAAGAATAACCCAAAGACTAAAAGATCTTGAACAAGAGAGATCAGCAAGACTAGAAGTGTTGTCTACTAACCCAGAA
Organism: Conus ventricosus; assembly: GCA_018398815.1. Taxonomy (NCBI): domain Eukaryota; kingdom Metazoa; phylum Mollusca; class Gastropoda; order Neogastropoda; family Conidae; genus Conus; species Conus ventricosus. The sequence continues at coordinate 113,633,602 of CM031598.1, forward strand.
CAATGCGAACTCAAGTGGAGCAGAATAAGAGAAACTATCCAAAGAATTTTATATGAAGACACAACACTAGCAGAAAGAATAAGAACACTGTTTTTGAGAGCAAGGAGTCACATTAGCAAGCGTTATAACGGCCTTAGGATTTGCAATAAGTACACTGGTGAGGCTATTTTAAAGGGGGCGGTGGTCAAAGCCCAGTGCCTCCACCGCCATCGCCTCCATCACCGCCTGATAAATCGTGGGTAAAAAAACAGCTTGATCATCTTGCGGATTATTAAAAAAATTAGCCAGTAAAGCTATAGGCTCTTTACCTGGCATATTAGGGGGCATTGTTAGTTGGCTTTTGTCTACTGCAGGCAAGTAGTTGGCTTTTTTGGCTGAGCACTTATGGGCATTAGTTCTCTTAATAGTTGGGTTAATTTTTAGTAAGATAAAGACCAAGTAATCCTAGGCCAGTTAATCCAAGAACAAGTGCTGTCTTTTCATATTCATGGTCATTATTTTTTTGGACTTCTTCAACGGCCTTCGGGCTTTGGGCCGCGGGGATTGGATGACTTATTCTTGGGGGGTCATCTTGTTTTTTTACTGCTTGCAATATTACTGGCTCAGAATTTATTTCGTTTTTCCCGACCTTCTGTTCATTGCCTGCCACAAGGATTTCATTATTGTAGTTTATTATTGTGCCTATCTGGAGTCTGAGGTCAGAAGGCAGCATGTATAAACCAGTGCCAACAGCAAAGTCTACTTTCGATCTTGCGTATTGTAAAACATTTTGGTACCTTTTTATACTTGAAGGTAAATCAACTGTAGAATTAATGGCGTCCTCTAAATTTGCTAAGTATTGTTTTTGTGCATCAAAACCAGTAGAAGGATCAGTTATGCTCGATCTTGTTTGTGCTTGCGAGCCTAGCAAACACCAAACGTAAGTACGAACAGAGTCGTTTATTCGTTCTATTCCTGCTTTAGTTAGGCCCTTAGAAGTGTCTAAGATAAATGTTGCCCATGCTGTTTTATGCTCTTGCTCTATGGACCCTAGGTGAACAGTTGTGCCTGAAGAGAAAGATGTGTAAGGAGGATTCCAGTCATACTTATACTTTCTGTGAACGCCCCAAAAATAAGGGGTGCCTAGACCATGATTAAGATCCAACTTTTGTCTAAAGTCTGTCTTAACATTAATATTGAATTCGTTACAGATCTTTTCAAAAGCCTTCATGTCTATTCTGTTGCTGAATGGATTAAACGGTTTGTCATTTGGCAATGGCGCTTGCAGTTCAGTCAAAATACGCCTGAAGGTGTAATAAAAATGAAATCTGTACACTGACCTCACCAAAGGATCAGGATGATTTAAGTGATCAGCATGCGATACTCCACATCCAGTTGATGCACAAAACACAGCAAAGTTTAACTGGTTCTGATAAAACTGCATCGGATGACTAAACCACACTTTCGCGATGTAGTCTTTTTTAATAGGGGGGTTAAGATATCTGTTTAATGGAGTACTAACCTTTTTATGAAAAGTGTCAGTCTGGGTCACAGCAATGTCAAGAGTATCAGTTGCTATATTTTAAAATTGTAGTGCGGCCCAACAGAATATTTTGCATTAGTATATTTGAATGCACTCATTTTTATTTCGTTTAAAAAATGTTTGTAACAATAACAACCCAAGACCGTCCTTCGTTTTTAGAACATGCTATTGATAACAATTGCGGGGCCAAAACGGTCGCGCTCCATGAAATATTTTACAAAGTCGTATGGTTTAATATAACTGAATCCAAGGAGAATAATAAGGTTCTAAAAGTTGACAAAACAGGGGCTAAAGTTAGCCAGTTAACAATCCCTGATGGTTATTACGGGTTTTGCTCACTAAAAGAAGCAATGAGTAACTTTGACATTACTCTCAAACTTAACAATGCAAATCTAAAAACAATGTTAACATTCAAGCCTGAAGAAGAAGGAGGTTACTATTTTGATAAAGAGCTAGCTAAAATGTTAGGCTTTGCAGCTGACAATTATAGATTTAGAGTTACACCAAACAAAACTACTTATGAGGGAGAAAATCCGCTCGATCTTGCATTACATTCATTACTCTATGTTCATTTGGACGAGCTGAGCACTGATGAAAACTTATATGATGGAAGGCCCTCAACTGTTTTAAGAGCTCTTCCATCAGGGAAAGCTGCATATTGCGATTATGAAATTATACAATTCCCTAATTTACAGTTTAAAAGATTAGTTTGTGGAAGGGTCGGATCATTTAATATAAAAATTGCAGACAAAACGGGGAAAGTTGTGAAATGTGATAACCTGCACATTGTTTTGGAAATAAAATAATAAACTGTACTAAAAATGTCGCGTGGGCCAGAAGAACCAGGAGTTACATTAGCGCCTGTAAGGTGTATAACTTTAGAATTAAAAGACCTTGCAGACGTTGCGGACTTTGAACAGAACGGTGAGATAGGCGCATTGTATGGTTTTGAGTACACTAAAGATGGTGATTATAAACGCAAAGAGGTTGGCGACAGCAAAAAGTTTCCTAAACTAGAACAACTGCGCAATCTAGAAGCAAATAATGTTGGCCAGTATGAATATAAAATAGTTCGAAAACCTGACCTCAAATGGCATTTAGAACCATATTTAGAATGGGAAATAAAATTTGAATTCATAAGCCCATTTACATTTTTTAGCCGTCAAAAAAGTTTCAGAAAAGCACTCAACTCTGGCCCTTTACATATAAGTCTTATGCCAGATGACAATAGTCGGAAAGAGATTGAAATAACGCCGTTTGGGAAAAAACAGTACATCCTCCACAGAAGAGAAACCGTTTTGAAAGATGCTTCTACAAAATTACAGTTCATTCCGCAAATGAAATTAGGAGACACGTTCACAATGATATTTGAAATTTCTGTCTTAAAAGATGTGAAGAGGGATGGGGTTGTGGGTGTTAGTGACGTCCTTTTTAAAGGAATTCTAATTAGCTGGCAAAACTTAGACGTTGACAGTCTTAAAGTTACTGTCGTCATTCTTCACAATGGTGAGGATATTAAGGTCATAACAACAAGCAACAAAATCAATATTAGTCTAAATAGAAACAATCTTACAGCACTGAATTGGATTAATCTTACACATTTAGATCTTATAGGATTTTATTATACTGAACAAGTTTTGACAGAGAGCATAATAAAAACAATAACTGGATTAGATTAAATTCTAGTATAAAACTATGGAGCAGTTAAACTTTATGCCAAAAACCCCTCATTGTTCATTGATTTGTGGACAGACTGGTTGTGGAAAAACAATATTTGTCCTAGACCTATTGCAAACAGTTTATCGCTATAATTTTGATCATATTGTGATTTTCTGTCCAACACTTAAATGGAACAAAGCATATCATGATAGAAGGTTTATATGGACAGATGATGACATATATTTAGTTGATCCTAGCAATAAACTGAGTGAGTGTTTAGAACAGTTTTATAGACTGTTTGAAGGAACGCAAACACTATTTATTATAGATGACTGTTCGGCAGAAAGAGACATAGTTAAAAAGAGAAACACTTTGTCGAAACTAGCTTTCAGCGGAAGACATGCTAGGATAAGGGTGTGGATTTTATGTCAGAAATATAACTCGGTTTTAAAAGACTTTAGAGAACAGTTAAAGACTGTAGTTTTATTTCACATGAAAGACAGAGACTCATTTGAAGAATGTTTGCGCGAAAATGATGTTATTGAAAATGACCAGGAAAAACACAGGATTAAACAAAAACTGAAATCTGAAAAGTTTAGTAAATTAGTATTGAAAACGGATAACCCTGCACAGTATGTTTGTTTGTAGGGTCGTTATTTTTTGGTTATTGAAAGAGAATGCGCGATGGATTATTATTTTTAATTCGTTGTTGAAGTCTTACTTGGCAGAGAACGGAGAAACACGGATTCAAGGTCGGCCGCTCGAAACCGGTTAAGACCGGTTGAGAGCGGGTGAGCTTGAATCCGTGTTTCTCCGTTCTCTAGACTTGAGTAAGAACTTAAAGGTTACTTGATCAAGAACTTGCATGCGTGTGTGTGTTGGGGGTGTATGTGCATGCGTGGGGCATACATAAGGATGGGGGTGGGGTGGGTGCAATACTTATTTATGTTTGAATAGGAATTTAACTGTGATAAGAGAAGGCACAGTTAGGAGGCTTGCGTGGCAGGAGTAATTGAGTCACTTCCACTCAGTTATAGTAACAGCCCTCTTGCTGCTAAAATAGGACGTTCACACATGAACGGCTATTTATAGTATCTGTCCTAGTTACGAGCACCACTACATCCTGTTAGACTCGTGCTGCTAAAAAAGGTTAGTTATAGTAACAGCTCTTGTTGCTAAAATAGGACGTTCACACATGAACGGCTATTTATAGTAGCAGTCAGCAAGGCTGATTTTACCGCGGCCCTACTGCTGCTAAAATAGGACGTTCACACATGAACGGCTATTTATAGTAAGGCTGTCTTCACCACAGGTGGGCGCTTTCTGGCAGTCACGCAACCTACAGTGCTACGTCCACTATAATTAACCAGTAACACAAGCCAGTGTTGTTTCTGGTTAATTATGGTGGACGTAGCACTCGGACGATCACGCTATTTTCACCGCTGCACATGCTTCCCACCTATTTCACAAAGAGCTTCACAAAGAGTTTCACAAAGAGTTTAACTCTCTTCTTTTTTCATCCGGGCTTAGGACCAGCATTGGCGGAGTTAGTGTTTATTGGCGGCTCTTGAGGTAGTAAACCTGTCACTGAACATTTGGAGCTTTTTTAATAAAACAGCGCCATTTTTTAGAAATAGAATCATTTTCTTCAAAAGGCAAAAGCTTATCAAAGTTATCAACATCTCTTTCAATATACCGGCTAAATCTCTGTCTTGAATCAACAAGCTTTCAAGGTGCTTGTGTAGTTTATCAGTAGTAGGTTCTCGTTTTTCTTTCTCCTCACCTTCCAAAAAACAATACTTCTCTTTAGCTTAAGAAGTAAAGAACTGGGCATGCCTGATTTTCTTTTGTTTAAATACTCCGCCATACAGCTGTAATAAAACACATGTTCATCCGTAGCAAGAAGCTGTTTCTCTGTGAACAAACGCGTCCGTCTGCATTGAAATCCATTGCTAAACTGAGAGGCGCTGGGTCTAGATCGTCATGTCCGGTCACGCGGTATTGCACCTTGCCAAGTTTAAAACCCAACACCGCAAATTAAGTAATCAGGCGTCAACCTAATGACAGGTCTCTGTATTTCCATGTCTGTAAAGTATTCTGGTAGTCTTACCCACCCTACCATTACCTAGTTGTCAACATAGACGTGAAGAAGGTATGTAGCATTGTTTGGCTGTTAGTATTGACAACTAATTGACTGTGTGCTGTGTTCTGTGTGAACGAAGACCTCTTGTCTGTCTGTTATGTAAACTTATAAAGATATAATGCAGGTAAATATAACTCAGTTTTAAAAGACTTTAGAGAACAGTTAAAGACTGTAGTTTTATTTCACATGAAAGACAGAGACGCGTTTAATATATGTATGCGTGAAAATAATGTTATTGAAAATGATCAGGAAAAGTTTAGTAAATTAGTATTGAAAACGGATAATCCTACACAGTATGCATGTTTGTAGGGTTTACTAGTTAGAGAACGGGAAAATACCAAGTCTAGGGAAACCGCCCGAAACCGGTTTTGGGCGGGTAAGCTAGACTTGGCATTTTCCCGTTCTCTCATCGTCTCTGTATAGTCCGACTTGTTTTCCGAGTTTTTTCTTGATGTTGGACAGCATGAATAGTCCGACCAGTTCACATGTTTCTGCACCATCATATGATCCCATGGTTACGTCGAATGTTGAGTTTCTGTTGTTTTTCCTGATCCAGGTTTCATTTTTGCTGTGTAGTAATGTTTTCTTGGTGTGGAGAATGATTTCCATTTCTGACCCTGTTATGTCTGTGTGGTTACTGGCAAACTTCAGGGCTTTGGTGAGTAGTTCCTCATCTATAGATGGGTAGAAGTCTACTATGTCAAATGTGATGAATACTGTATTACTTTGTTTATTGAGTTTTTTGAACCATTGGATAACTTCGTATGTGTTCTTCCAGAGGTTGTATTCAGAGTTTGATTTTACGTTCTTTATTATTTTTTCCAGAATTTTCTTGCTTATTTTGCCTAATTCAGATTTGGATGGGTTTATTAGTCTACATGTTGGATTGTTATGAAAATTGGGCTTGTGGTCTTTGAGTGTTATGAAAGCTTCTTTTGTTGCTGTTGCTTCTATCCTGTCACTTAGGTCTATGCGCTCTGCAAGTTCTTTTTCTTTAGTGCGGATACTGTCATGTATATTTTTGTTGGCTTTTTTGTAGTTTTTCTGGATGTTTTTGTCAAGGAGTTGAGAGTATTCTTTTGGTTCTATTTTGTAGTAATTGCTAGTTTTATCAGCCTTCACAAATATTTTTTTGTCATTTTGTACTTGTTTTATTTGGGGTTTTTTAGTGTTGTTTGGAAACCGTTGTTAGATTTTTTGAATTCAATATTGGTTATCATTCTTTTCATTTGATCTTCAAAGGGTTTCATTTCGTCTATGGCTGGTAGTGATCGCCATGATTTGAAATCGTAGGTGTTTTTGTCCTCTTTTTTTGCATTTGGGTTCAGAAAAAAGAATGCTTTCCATCTCATATTATGTACAAACTTTTCTGTTTGTTCTATTAATTTTTTTTATATATGATTCGGATTAGAAAACGGTATATTTTTTGTTGACTGCCTAAAATTGGTTTCCTCCATTTTAAAATCCTTCAGGCCACAGTGCTCAACGTGAGGAGCGATTAAGATCAGTGTATTTAAAATGCCTAAAACAATTTTGTAAGTGCTCAACCCCTTGGGGAGCAACATTAGATAAAACAAGTTAAAAGAGGAATCTTAAAACTATCTACAAATTTGTTTCGAGCGTGTTGCGCTGTCATCAGGATGGTTTTTGGTTTGCCCACCGCCGATGTTATACAGCGTGTGGGCTCCCGTTTGCGATTGTTTGCACGTGGGGTTGGCTGCACGTGTTTTGGGGGGGCTTTCAGGTTTTCGTTTTGGGTGTGTTCACTAACAACGATTTCCATTTATGCCTGCAGTTGTTTACTATTTCTGTTTTGGTGTTTAAAGTTGCTAAGTGTGGTTTGCATAGTATTAACCATTTTTCAGTTAAACATAGGTTGCACCTTTTTGAAACATTGCTGTATGGTGATGCTCTTTTTATGATTTTCCAGGATATATTGTAGCTTGTTTTTGCGTCTTTAAGTTTCCAGATATATTTGCTCAGTTCTGTTTGGTTTTTATATTTTTCTTTATTAAATGACTGTTTGTGGTTTGCATATCTGGTTTTGAAGTGGTTTTCAGTTATCCCTATTTATGTTTCTTTTTCATTTTCTGATGTCACAGTAGCCTGGTATACAATGTTGTTGTGAAGACATTTATTGTTAATGGGCACTGCTCCTTTCTGGTGCAATTGCAAGATTTCCTTTCTTCACCCTTCTTTGCTGTGTTGATTTTCCTTTTGTTGGATGCGTCAATTAGGTTTTTGAGGTTGGGCATACATGAGTATGATAGTTTGACAGTGTTTTTGTTAAATATTTTGGACAGTTTGTGTTCTTTTGGAAATGAAGTTGTTAGGATTTTGAAGAATTCTTTCCCTATGTTTGTTTTGAGTTTCCCGTCGTATGGGGGGTTATACCATATGATTTTTCTTTTCCTATTTTTCTTGCTTTTATTTGTGTTGTTGTCTGGGTTGTATTGTATATATATATTTGTTAAAAATATTATTAAAATGAAGTGCTAAAATTCATCTACAAGCTTGTTTCAAGATATGTCTCTCTCCTCAGGATGACTTTTTGTGGCACGCCAATGGTCTTTTATGGCGTGTGGGACCTGATCTTGTCTCTGTGTGTGCGGGTTTCGTTTGCTGCACGTGGGGCCTGTGTGTGTGTGTGTGTGTGGTTGGTTTTGTTTTTTTTTTGGTTTTTTTTTGTTAGGGCCTGTTCAGGTGGAATGTGCTAGCAAAGATTTCCACTTGTGCCTGCAATTATTCACTATTTCTACTTTTGTGTTCAGAGTTGCTAAGTATGGTTTGCATAATATTAACCATTTTTCTGTGGAACATAGGTTGCATTTTTTGGAAATATTGTTGTATGGTGTTGCTCTTTTTATGATTTTCCATGATATGCTGTAGTCTATTTTTTATCTTTGAGTTTCCAAATGTATTTACTCAGTTCTGTTTGATTTTTGTATTTTTCATTTTTGAATGACTGTTTATGGTTTGCGTATCTGGTTTTGAAAGTGTTTTCAGTAATCCCTATGTATGTTTCTTTTTCATTTTCTGATGTTACCGTAGCTTGGTATACAATATTGCTGTGAAGACATTTATTGCTTAGGGGGCACTGTTCTTTTTTGGTGCAGTAGCAAGATGTCCTTTCAGCACCCTTCTCTTTTGTGTTGCTTTTCATTTTGTTAGATGAGTCAATTATGTTTTTGAGGTTGGGCATACATGAGTATGATAGTTTAATGGTGTTTTTGTTGAATATTTTGGACAGTTTGTGTTCTTTTGAAAATGATGTTGCCAAGAGTTTAAAGAATTCTTTTCCTTCTTTTGTTTTTACCTGTCCATCATATGGTGGGTTGTACCATATGATCTTCTGGGGGGTTGTACCATATGATCTTCTGGGGGGTTGTACCAAATGATCTTCCTTTTTCTGTTTTCTTATTTCTGTTCGTGTTATTGTCTGGGCTATATTGTAGTTTGTAATTGTAACCACTTTTTTTGTAATGCTTCTTGGTATTCTGTTGCTGCATTATTGAATGCATTTTCATTGCATGATAGGTTGGATAGTCTCTTGTTTATACCGTTGGGTATTGTTTTTAGTATAGATGGTGGGTGGTTGCTTTTGACGTTTACATAGATTGGTATGTCATTGGGTTTTTTGTATGGTTTGTACACATTGTCATTGAGATCTAATGTTATGTCTAGATAATTCACTACTTTTTTTATTTGCTTCTATTGTGATTTTTAAATTGTGGTTTTTGAAGATTTTACATAATTCTTTTTTCTTGTTTTCAATAGTTCTTGGATTATTGTTTAATGCAGCAAGGCCGTCATCTCTGTACAACCGACCTGTTTTCCAAGTTGTTTTTGGATGTTGGATAGCATGAAAAGTCCGACTAGTTCACATGTTTCGGCACCATCATACGATCCCATGGTTACATCAAATGTGGAGTTTTTGCTCGTTTTTTTTTTTATCCAAGTTTCATTTCTAAATAAATATTGAGTTCTTTCATCACCTGATGAAAAAAGGCCATCCCCACCAGCCATTATATTTTGTTCACTCTGCCAAAATCGGTGTGTGTGTGTGTGTGTGTGTGTGTGTGTGTGTGTGTGTGTGTGTGTGTGTGTGTGTGTGTGTGTGTGTGTGTGTGTGTGTGTGTGTTAAAATCAAACAAACAAACGAACACACACGCACGCACGCGCACACACCACACACACACACACACACACACACACACACACACACACACACACCACACACACACACACACACACACACATTTTTCGTTGTTGTTGTCGTTGGGTTGTTTGGGCAGAGCTGACCACTCTGACTGTTGCACATCTTTTGACCACCCTTACATCCTCAGATGGGTTCTCAAGGATAGGCTCAAAGATGTTTCTCTGTATTGTATACTGTTTAGCAACTTATTTCCTTGTTTTCTTTTCGTTTTATTTTTTATGTCTTTCGCTTGCTGTTTTGCTGGTGGATTTTTTCTAACCCTTAGTTGTGAGGGCACCACATAATGATAGATTGTGGTACACATCTATTTCATGCCATGGGAGCACAGACACAAGGAGCTGTACCTCCCTGATGAGTGCTATACAGTGGACGAAAGGCCTCGGAGTAAGCAATATGAATGGATCTGTCTTCAGGATGGATTACAACAGTTCCCATATCCACAGTGAAGGGTTTATAATACATTTCCTTAATTGGTTCTTCTCATTTTTTTCCACAACTC
>CM031598.1:113648643-113666143 GCA_018398815.1 Conus ventricosus
GAGTGTTCTTGGCCTCCATTGGAGTGGCTGATCAGGTTTTTTCTGGCGTGTACGTCTGGAAAGAAACTGAGTGGAAACAGAGTGCAGTGTGCAGTGTTGTCGGGTTTTTAGCTTTTCTCTCTTCTGAGGCGTCGGCTTTGCTCATCTGTCTGATTACTTTAGATCGATTCCTCGTGATCTGCTTTCCATTCAGTCAGATCCGATTCGGAGCCACATCAGCTCACACAGCCTGTATCATCACATGGATACTAGGACTTGTCTTGGCGACTGTACCTCTGCTTCCTGCAACGTCACACTGGGAGTTCTATCATCAGAAGGGTATCTGTATTCCGTTGCCTATTACCAGAGCAGAGTTTGCTGGTCACGGTTACTCTTTCAGCATCATGATCATCTGCAACTTGGTCCTCTTTCTGTTGATAGCTGTGGGACAGTGTCTGATTTACTGGTCAGTAAGAGCTAATGCTATGTCTGACCATGGAACAGAGACCAGGATCAAAAGTACTGTGAGTGTGAAGTCAAAAGAAGCCATTATCGCCAGACGCCTTTTGTTCATTGCAATGTCGGACTTTATGTGTTGGTTTCCTATCGGCATATGTGGTGTGTTGTCAGTCAGTGGTGTCCTCATTCCAGGGAGGTCAACGTTGCCATGGCCATTTTTGTATTGCCACTCAATTCAGCACTCAATCCTTTCCTCTATACTTTCAATATCGTGTACGAAAAAAGGCAAAAGGCAAAGGAACTGTGTTTTCAGAAGTTTCTTCACACTTATTATATGAATCATCAGTTGAAAGAACCTTTGTGAAATGATGGCCCTTGAATGCCTCCTATTACAGGGGCTCCGTGAGCTCTTGCTCGATCCGTGCAATGCAGCCTGAAGATACTGATCAGAAGTTGCCAGTTCGTTGCTTGATCAGCAGTTATCGGTTTGATTTCTGACTGGAAACAAAACAAAATTGAAATCGATGTAAAAATAAAAGAAGATATTACTAAGTTTGTTTTTTTTTAATTAGAAAGAGGGGTAGTTACCGGCAAGGACACAGACAGAGTACTAAACATTCTGTCGTTTTGTTTGTCTGTGTCCTTGGCGGTAACCAACGCCCTCTCTCTCTCTCTCTCTCTACATTTTGCTTCACTTTCCGCCCTCAACCTCTCCGTTTTGAAACTTGAGTATTTTTCATTCAAATCATTTTGAACTGGCAAATACATTGATTCGAAATACACGTTTATTTCCTGTTTGCTGTTTCTCTTATCATTTAATTAGAATGATATTTATGTCTGCATTTACTCGAAGGTACAGGCTGGTTGATGTCCAGTTAGATGTGTTTTGTGTTATGCTCAAATAATGCATGTTCTAGTAGGTCTTAAAACGGTATTAGGAATATCTTAATTGAAAACAGGTATGTCAGTTTGGCTTTCCTTGGTTTTGAAGACTAGCTTTCCTGGGCATCTTACAACACAGGGTACTTTCTTCATTTAAGGTTAAACAAGATTTATGAATATCTGGCACTGAAAGCAGTGGCTTCAAGAAAGTAATACTTGTTTGATCGTTTGTTTTATATCTATACAAAACAAAATAATAAAAATAACGAAGAGGGTATATTTTTCAACTGCATGCCCACTGACCAGTTTTGTGTTAGCAATCACAAATTAGAGATACATGAGAACAGGAATGAAGGAAAACGAGACAACTTTTGTAAGGACAATGTAAAGGACACTATTGGAGGTGGATTTCATTTTTTATTTCAGTATGTTTTAAAGCAGTATACTTTAACACACAGCATCCCTCCGAAATACGAATCGTTGCAGTCAGTAATTAATTTGCGTCATTAAATTCAAAGTCAGAAAAAACGTGCTTGTAATATGCGATAATGTTATCATGTTTGAAGGGAAAAGACCTACAAACACTATAATGACATCATGTTTGAAGGGAAAAGACCTACATACACTATAATGGTGTCATGTTTGAAGGAAAAAGACCTACAAACACTTCTATCATGTTTGAAGGGAAAAGACCTACAAACCCTTCTATCATGTTTGAAGGGAAAAGACCTACAAACACTTCATCATGTTTGAAGGGAAAAGACCTACAAACACTTCATCATGTTTGAAGGGAAAAGACCTACAAACACTACTATCATGTTTGAAGGGAAAAGACCTACAAACACTTCTATCATGTTTGAAGGGAAAAGACCTACAAACACTTCATCATGTTTGAAGGGAAAAGACCTACAAACACTTCATCATGTTTGAAGGGAAAAGACCTACAAACACTTCTATCATGTTTGAAGGGAAAAGACCTACAAACACTTCTATCATGTTTGAAGGGAAAAGACCTACAAACACTTCTATCATGTTTGAAGGGAAAAGACCTACAAACACTTCTATCATGTTTGAAGGGAAAAGACCTACAAACACTTCTATCATGTTTGAAGGAAAAGACCTGCAAACACTTCTATCATGTTTGAAGGGAAAAGACCTACAAACACTTCTATCATGTTTGAAGGGAAAATACCTACAAACACTTCTATAATGTTTGAAGGGAAAAGACCTACAAACAATTCTATCATGTTTGAAGGGAAAAGACCTACAAACTCTTCTATCATGTTTGAAGGGAAAAGACCTACAAACAATTCATCATGTTTGAAGGGAAAAGACCAACAAACACTTCTATCATGTTTGAAGGGAAAAGACCTACAAACAATTCATCATGTTTGAAGGGAAAAGACCAACAAACACTTCTGTCATGTTTGAAGGGAAAAGACCTAGAAACAATTCTATCATGTTTGAAGGGAAAAGACCTACAAACAATTCTATCATGTTTGAAGGGAAAAGACCTACAAACAATTCATCATGTTTGAAGCGAAAAGACCTACAAACACTTCTTTCATGTTTGAAGGGAAAAGACCAACAAACACTTCATAGTTTTCAAAAGTGGCCAAGACATTCTTTTCTTCCCATTCGGTGCATTGAATTTTACTGACTATGTCAATGCTTAAAGAAAATGTTTATAAGAAAGACATAATTGTTTCAATGACTAAAATTCCTTCTATCCATTCTTTCTTTCTTTCATTCATTCCTTCTTTCTTTCTTTCTCTGTTGGTTTTTGCAAAGATGCAACCTATGCCTGAGAGAACAGATAAATGTCTGTTCAACCCCACTTGCTCAACCACCGTGTTTTTGGGCGAAAGTGGCCTGAAAGCCGCCTTTTCCTGTGGCGGAAGAGAGAGAGAGAATCACCGGCAGACAGACAGAGAAGAGAGAGACAGAGAGAGAGACAGACAGACAGACAGAGAGGCGGGCAGACACACACACACACGCAAGCGCATATTACTGTTCTCTGACAAGTAAGACGTCAATAACCAAAAAATAACGTTTTATCTACAAACAAACATACTGTGCAGGATTATCCGTTTTTTAATACTAATTTACTAAAGTTTTCAGAGAGTAGCGTAGGGAAAGTAGCCAGGACTGAACACATTCCCATAGAGTAACGCAGGGGAAAAGCAGTTGTGTCTGAACGCGCCCATATACACGGGGTGCACCAGGCTATCCGATTACTTCGCGGTATGTTAATTGCAGCGTGGGGAGAGCCCTGACAAAGTTAAGTTGCCCTCAGAACAGACAGACAGACAGACAGACAGAGAAGACAGACAGACAGACAGAGAGGCGGGCACACACACACACACACACACACACACACACACACACACACTAACACGAACACAACACACACCAGACACTTTCTTCTCTCTCTCTTTCTCTTTTTCTTTCTCTCTCTCACACACACACCCACGCAAACTAACACGGACACCTGCACACACAGAGAAACACACACACACACACAACAGGCTAAAAAATCAATACCTACCGCACCTCCTCCACCCCTCTTCCTCCCTCCTCTCCACCCCTTACATCAGCTTTCTTTCTAGAACGTTTCGCTAACACTCCCGCGTGGGCGCTGTTCCTCAGCCTAGCCAATCATCGTGTTAAGCGTAATGCTTCCGGGCGCTCACATGACTAGGTAACCCACACATTCTTTCGCTGGCAGTTAGACGAGCAGGACGGTTTGCTGTGCGCGGGTGTGTTTTTTAATAACCGGTTTACTGAAGAACAGAATTGTGTATCTTAAAGGTTTGTTGGCTCGTTGAAGACAATATTGTTAAACAAAGAATACAGCCAGTTTTAATACGTGTGGCAGAAAGACGCGGTGTTTTTCAGTGAAAAAGGTTTTGTAAGGCTTGCTTACAAACTGCGACCAAAAAATCACTTTGGGGCTGCCACGTCAGCAAGACCTGTGAAGTGACTGTGTGTGGTGTAGTGAGAAGATATTTACCGGGTTTTTGTGCAGGGCGGTTTTGTTTATATAATATTTTGATCATGGCAGAACAAAGACAGTGGGAGATTTCTAAGCTGACAATACTTGACGAGCATGTTGAGTACCATGCACAATTTCTTAGTGCTTTGGATGAGTTGAGAGCGGCAGGCCCATCATCAAGTAAGAAACAAACCTGCCTTCCCTAACCTCCAAAAAGAAAGCTATCTGATTTGTATGGAGAGCAAGCAAAAAAACAAAGATGACACCAGAAGAACCCACCAATACTTGAAAACAAAAGAGGTTGATGTGGGAATAACAGTTAGGAAAGAAGTTTTCGTTTTTGGGGCAGAGGAAATAACGTCTGTTGCTGTTGCTATTGATAAACTGAAGGAGGGGTATAGACAGCTTCAAAGGCAGGAAGCTACAACCATGTGTTTTAACTTGCAATATGGTTGGCTTTTAGAACAGACCTTCAAGTTCTTTTCACAAGAAAAAGACAGTGGAGCGCATACCAAAAATGGGATGAGTGGTTGAAGAGCAATGTAGGGATACCCCTTCACATTCTCGCAAACTAAGAGAGATTGCTCGTTTGTTGAATCCATATGCTAAAAGGTTTCTACAGTTGGTCTTTCTTTCACAGAAGTCTACTCTATGAGGAAGGATTTGTATTTAATGTTTTCAAGCAGTGAGGAGATTAGAAATTATTGGACTACTCCTGTACAAGAACCAATTCAACTCCAAACACACTCCTCTCAAAGTCCCCCAGCAGTGAGAGAGAACCAGCGCTTCACCCTGAGCGGTCAAAGGTCACAGTAGCAAAGCCGTTTCTTTAGCGCTTTAACCTGAGCGTCAAAGGTCACAGTGGCAAGCCGGTTCTTCACTGACGTAAGATCTATTTTTAGATACCGCTACTGCAGGAGCGGTCGGGTTTTGTTTTAGAGTTGGCTGCTAGCAACAGTGCGCGCGGCTGTAAGACCACTGCAGGGCCTAACCACTGACGTAGATCTATTTTTAGATACCGCTAATGCAGGAGCGGTCGGGGTTTGTTTAGAGTTGACTGCCTTGAATTTCCACCAAGCACTTCATGACTTTGTATATATTGCTGTGATTTACTGGCTTCACTGCTTCGCTTCAACGTCCTGCTTCAACTTTTTTGGCTGCCGCACACACACGCACGTCCCCCCACCCCCACCCCACGCACGCACGTCCTCCCACCCCCACCCACGCACGCACGTCCCTCCACCCCCACCCCGGACTGTCTATTGTGTGTTTGTTGTTTGTTTGTGTTTGTTGTTTGTTTTGTCCTGCCCCCACGCAGCACACCCCCCACCCCCACCTGCCCCACCCCCCACCCACGCATGCACACACTCAAGTTCCTTCTAAGTTTTTAACAAGTTATTTTTAAGTTCTTACTTAAGTTACTTCTAATTGTCCTTAAGTCATTCTCAAGTTATCCCCAAGTTCTTACTTAAGTTACTTCTAAGTTTTTAATTAAGTTGCCCCAAGTTTTTAATAAGTTCTTAATAAGATCTTGATCAAGTTCTTAATAAGTTCTTGATTAAGTCATCCTTAAGTACAACCAAGTTCTTATTAAGTTATCTTATAATTATCAAAAAATAACAAGCTATGTTTTTATCTTAAATAGTAGATGTCTAATATAGTACACACACGCCTCAAAAAACGTGTCATCGTTGAGTAATGTCTTGCTCAGCGTTTTCTGCATAGATTTAAGGAAGGTCTTACATCCGAAGCAACCGCATGATTACAATTCGGGTCTATGGAAATGTCATTTATAGACTCCAGGTCTTTATTTATTGACTTCATCATTTTATAATACGCCATGATCTATTTTTATAAAAATTTAAAAATTATTCCATTTGAAATGGATCAAAATGATGCGTTTGTTATTGGTGGTTTTGGCGTGCAGTTGTCTCTTTCTGCATTTAGTGGCTCAGATTTTTTGATAGCTTTCGTTTCTGTTGCCATTCTTTATATTGTTTTATAACAGTAATAACCGCCCCCAGCAGCAGCAAGGGCGCCAAAAATGCAACAGTTTTAAGTTCAATATTCCATGAAGACTTTGGTGCCCTGTATCACATGGAGTTTTTATAGCTGGCATTGAATCAACTTGTTCTGGCTTTGGGCGGTGTTATGTTTTCATGATGCTGTAACATTAATTTTTTTTGTCTGTTCCACTCTGCTAATTTTCTTCCTGCTTCAACACGCCCAGGATTTTTAATGGTCTCCGCCTGATTCAGCGTTTTCTGCTGATTTTTTGGCTTGGTTACTTTCTCCACCTGATTCAGTGTTTTCTGGTTCTGCTGATTTTCCAGATCGTTCATTTTGAAGGAAACAAAATCTATATGATTAAAAGTTATTAATCCCATGATTAATGGCGATAACAATGTTCCAAATCTATAGTAATAAATCACAGCCTAGAGACTCTAATGACTTTGTTAAAACTGGATCTTGCGTTAAATCATACGTAAGATCTTGTTCAGAATCAATGGGAGCAAATCTACTGACTAGTTTAGTGTACAAACTAAGAACCGTTTGCCCCACACTTTTCACCATTCTAGACCCCAGCTGCGCTTCATACCTGTTATGATACATTATAATGTCTTGGGCGGCGACATCTGTTGAATCTGTTCAATGCTGAATTCAGTTCCGAGGAACTGTTTTTGTTTTTTCCACATGCTGCCAAAGAATACAGCCTCTCCTTTTTGGGCATAATAGCTTGATCATCAACTTGGTCATTCATAAGTTCGGGAAGGTTTAAGGCCGCCTTGTAGCTGTAGTAGATCATCACTGTTCATGTTTTTTAATAATTATAATTATTTTATTTTATAAAAATGAGCACCGAAAAAACTGTTGCTAACCTTGAAATACCATTCTGCTGTTATTGGAGGCCTAAGTGTAGGATACTCAATGCTCGGTAAAAGCTTGTTAAGAATTAAACCAGCAGATCTTGGCAAACTAGAACTTTGAGGATTCAGCAAAGCTGATTGCTATCATTGCAGCTTCGGTTGCTACGAAAGATTTTCTAGTTTAAGAAAGGAATAATTCCAGACAATATAAATATGTAAGAAAAAATACATTTATAAAAAATGGCTTCACTGGCAATAATGATAGGCGGCGCTGTGGTGAATGCGCTTGCTTTTAGTGGCAGTAATTTCGCATTTAGTAAACGGGGGAATGGCGGCGAGAGAAAAAGACATAACAAAGCTATGGAGGAACTAGCAGCTGCACAAAACGCCTATGAAAGCAGAGACTTGAGCAGTTAGATTTATTAATGACACACTGAAAAGACAGGGCATGCAGCTTACACATTTAAAAATGTTGATCAAGCAATAAAACAATATTATCTTGTAACAGGCAAACCAATCGAGACATTGCCGCCCACCAAAATTCAGTGACTTTTATCAACCATCAGAAAAACAAAAGATGCAAGAAATCGGGTTTATTGTCGTTGGTATGACCGTTGTGTATTTTGTTGCACATAATTTTGGCTGAATAAAAAATGAACAAAATCTATTATTACGCCCAAAGGATATTGGAAGGCATCACAGCAATTAAAAAGCTAAGCCAAGCGGCAGGAGTCAGTGAACAAACAGCAAAAGAATGGTTATCTAAACAAGCGATTTGGCAAATTTATTTACCTGCACCTAGGCGAATACAGAGACCACACTTTGTCAATACAACTCCAAACGAAAACCCATCAAATGGATCTTCTATATTTACCCTCTGATAGGATTAGACGAAAAAGATTTAAGTACGCACTCACAGTCATTGAACATGGCTTCAAGATACAAAGATGCGGAGCCATTAACACAAAAGATTTGCTTCTGCTGTTGCTGTTGCTATACAACTGATATACCAACGAGGGCCACTAATTTATCCTCGCATGATTCAAGTTGATGATGGAAAAGAATTTAAAGGCCAAGTGAATCAATTAATTGTTAAAAACAGAGTTACTATTAGAAGAGGCATTCCGGGTGTTCACAGATTCACAGGCTTTAGTTGAAAACTTAACAAACAGTTAGCCGAAAGACTTTTTTCCTACCAGTATCACAGAGAGCTGATTGACAATTCTCGCAACACAGAATGGGTTAGAAGACTCCCCTCATTTTTTGCGCGCAATGAATAATGAAGAATTTAAAGGGCTAAAACCAGTACAAGCAATCAAAAGAAAAACAAATAAATGTTGCTGAAGACTCCAGTACACCGGCAAACTATTACCGTTTGGTTTAAAAGTAAGGTACCTTTATTTACCGGGGGAAGCAGAAGGGACACTCGCATCAGTGGCAACTGATCCGGTTTGGAGTGTTGATCCATAGAAATAAAAAGAATTGTAAAAATGAATCCGCCCGTGTATTATTTACGAGAAACTGACACAACAAAACAACCAGCTCCTCAAAGATCTTTTGTGAAAGAAGAACTGCAGATAATTCCGCCAGACACAGTACCGCTTAATTTAAATTTACGGTTCTCCAGTGCCCAATTGCATATGAAAACTCTGGATTAACAAAACACACGTTTTGTTTTTGTTCTATCTAACGACTTCTTTGTTACAACTGTTGTGTTGATCTCTGTAAGATTAGATCGCAGTTTTACGTTGTCATGATGAAAAGTCTTATTGCCAAACAATGCTTCTTTGTAGTTGTCATGTGATATGTTTGACTGCACAACGCTGCGAGATATTCCCTTTGCTTTCTTAATGATTTTCTCCTGGCTCGAAATACTGAAACATTTTTGACCTTAAC
The DNA here is from genome assembly GCA_018398815.1 of Conus ventricosus. NCBI lineage: Eukaryota > Metazoa > Mollusca > Gastropoda > Neogastropoda > Conidae > Conus > Conus ventricosus. Next base: position 113,657,722 of record CM031598.1, read on the forward strand.
CCCACATACTCCTTGATCACCTTTCCAGATAATTCATCCTTCATCTTTCCTAAAACCTTCTTGTTAGTAATTGAATGCAAAGGCGAATCTTTAGGGTAATCGGACGTGTCATACCATCCCGCGTGTCCTTTAGCTACTTCCATTTCCATGTCTTTATAGATGTCTTCAGTGGGGATATCTATAACAAAACTATCTGTATCTGTGTAAAGTACTCTGGCCCTCAGGATACGGGGCTTAAAGTAGTCATAAAGAAATTCTAACATCAAAAGCTTTGATAATTCTAAAACAGTAAACCCAATAAATACAGGTTTGTCCAATTTGACTTTCTTTTTTTCATCATTATGCCAAAAAGGGTGATCATGAAATCTTCTGAAGTCCTGATAATTAGGTTTTTGAAGTCAGCTTAATTGCTTCGTTCTCTTTGGTGACTAATCTAACATCTTTGCGCTTGTGCGGATTCTCCATAGTCTTTCCAAAACAGCTGTTGTTCATCAGCTTGAAAAAGTCTTTTTCTGAAGCATCTGTGTATTTAGTTCTGAGGTCAGTGTTCTTCATGATGTATGGTTTCATGAACTGTTCTTGATCAAAAGCAATTATGCGATGGACAGCTGTTAACTTTAAACCATGTCCTTAAAAAAAATTTGGGTAGAAGTCTGTAATGACAGACATAATTTTTTTTTGCCTCGAAGATTAGGCACAAGTTTAGGTGGTTCTCTTGGATCCATCTTTAGACTTCTGCTGCTAATGGATAGTCATTATGCAGGTCATGGAGTTCATGAGGATATTCTAAGTCAACTTCTAGAATGAAACCACGCTGTTGATCAGGCGTTAAACTGCCCAACCACTTTAATGCTTTTTGAATATTATTCGTACCTGTGTACATTTTAAAGTTGCGTAATGGAAGCGATTGCGCCATTGCCCAACCATACAGATTGTTTGCATCTAAATACATAAGATAGTTAGACCTTTTACTCGGATAAATAGTCGTCCAAGTATTTGTTGTTTGTTTTAAACAGTAATGATGCGACGCCATAACTAATTCCTCCACGCAATCCGTTTTCCAATCATCTGGATCATTGGTAAATCCGACAATAAATCAATCTGTACTCCAGTAAACTTTAAGAAAGCATCCCAACTCATCCGCGGTGCAGAAATGTAATGCGCAGGATCCAAACTGTAATGTTTCATGCAGGTCTTTCTATAATTTTCAAAGACGTCCGCCAACAAACATGTATCAGCCATCAAGTAGGAGTCATGATAGTCTCCCTCGTTTTACACTCTAACTTCTGCCACCATCTTGAGCATGCTGGTAATCAGAATCACTGATGTCCTTTCCTCTAAGACTAGAAAAGAACGCGCCTTTAGGAGGAAGCGTCTCTTCGTCAAACCTTTCCCAACTGTTCATGTACTCATAAGGGTAAACGCCCTTTCTAACAAGAGTTGGATCAAAATATTCTTCCGTTATTGGGCAGGACTTTAAGGACATAGCCAGTGACTCTAATGATCCCATCATGTGTTGCATAGAGTCGTAGAAAGACATGTTATTTAAAGTGAAACACATGTACTTTTCTGATGACTGTGCAATGCATGCTACCCAGAAGGCATCGTCCACTGCTTTCATTATAAGGTGGGAGTCATAACCTCGCAAGTTGTGAAGAATACAGGCAGTTTCCCCATGTCTTTGGATCAACTTTAGTTGAAGATTGCATTTACTGTGCGCTGCACCTCTAAACTTCCCACTAATTTTGATCATGGTCTCTTACTGTGGGGTTTACACTCTTGGGCGTTAGCTCTAAACCGCAAATCCAACAATGCGTGGCTGAGTCATACTGTTGTTGGTCTTCAGGCGCCATTATGATTTCAGATAAGTTTAGATTATTAGAACAGGCGTTACGCACTTGCTGCATGCGTTTTAAGAATGTTTCTGCAGCATCTGGTCCTCTAATATAATTCTGGCTCTGAATAAACGCCATCCGACCTAACAATAATGAAGGCAAAGGGAACAAATCTGATGATTACTCATTAAGACTGTTTTTCGAAGTTTTTGTGGTGCTGGCCCTTCATAAGGAACAATAAGCGACTCGAAGTCTGCGTAAACTACGTATGGACTTGTTTGCAGCCGTTTCCAGTTCTTAAAACTAACTTTAGATCCTGGAGGGGGCGTAGTTAGTTCTGTCTTACAGTCTACAGAACTTTTACAATGTTTATATTTCACTTGCGGCTTGCACAGATGGAATTCTTGTTAAACATTTTCTGCAGAATTCTTGTATGTTAGTGTTTTTTGAAGTATGCGCTAATAATCTGCTCATTGTGCGTATCAATGTGTAATGGGGCAGCCCTTGCTGGCGAAAACATTAGGAGTAAGTCCACATGACTTTGGGCTGGTTTTGCCTATTGTTGGACTGTTCTTGGACACTTTAATTGGCACCAAATTTGTTTCCCCTCATCCCATGTGTATACATTAACATTATTGGGTTGTTTTGTTCTTCAAACTGATCAATTTGGTCTACACTAACAGAAAGGATATTCCATTGAAGTTAAGATCTTTGGCGTATTGCCGATAGTTAGTCACTCTCTCGCGTGTTCGCGGACATGATGCAGCCTTGCAAGAACGCACCACATGAAACATTTGTTGTCTGAATTTTTATGTTAAAACTGCTCTCTTAAAACCAACTCCGAGGTAGCGGAATGTAAGCCTTGCCTACAATCGGTGCATACTTAGCCTGTTTTAATCTAATCTCTAAGACTTCGCCTCTGACCAAACCAGAGCCTCTCATTTTGGCTTCTTCAGCCGCAGCGTCAAACTGTGCAAGCAGTTCGTCTGCCCAACCGGTGTTAAGTCATTAGAGGAAAGAATAGTCCCGTTGTTTAGTCGAGACCCAGACTTCTAAAAATTTTCTTCATTTATTGTTACATAGTCGATTAAAACAGCTAACATTACTTTAACCGGGGGGTCTATTGTTAGGTTGCCTGGAACTTGAGAAATAGCATGAACAACACTTGCCTGTACTTTGTTGGGTCAATGACTTCTAAATCAATATCATTCAGTGCTCTTGATAAACGCTCTCTCTCGAGCATTCCTTTCAAACAATTCGTCTTGTCCTTCATATATCTTAGCCATGCTGTCCTTCTTTTCTAAGCCAAAATATTTATTTAAATTAAAAAAAAAAATACTTAATCAGAACCAATATCAACGGTCTTTTTGCGCTTGGACTCATAAAACTAAAGTATAAACACCCTTCGGTGTTGTTAATGTGAGCTGTTTAGAACAGAGTTTAATGTCTCGTTTACTTTTTTTAAGCATTCCTTTTTTTTCTGCTCGGGTCTGGCTGTTGAGAAAAACTTGTCCTCGCCTTTCTTTGAAGATCAAACTTTTGTCTTTTGTAGTCATCAAAATCGGCCTGTAAACGATTAAATTCTTCATCCGTGATGTTTGAGTCAACTAGCGTTTATTTATTGTCAGTTTAAACGAGCTAAGTTTAGCTGTTATTAGTTGAACCATAGCTGTGTGCTTTTGGAGTTTAGTTTTTATTTTTTTGCTAGCGGCACCTACAGCTAATGAACCCCAGGCCGAGAGCTAAAGACAACCTCCTAGAGGTAAAGCTGCGGGTGCGCCTATGCCCGTTGCTAAGAGACCACACTCGTTCCTGCTGATAGAGCACTTATAGTCGATGCTCCAGTATTTAAAAATAAGTAACAGCATTAAAGGCAGCAGAATACCTTCGTTTGGTTTTGCTGTATTTTGAAAGGTCTTGCTCTAGTACTTGCTGCATTGCGTAATGTTTGTTAATCTAAAGGTTTTTATGTTAGGGGTTTCTACTATCTCTTCTTTTGGCGGCGCTGTAGGCACATTTGGATAAACTTGAACAGACATGCTTTTTATAAAATAAAAATAATTTAGTATTGTATATCTTTTAATCTGTTATTTTCAATATTCAGCTGCGCATCATATATTAAAAACAAATGTACATTAAGCGGTTATATCGGCTTCTTCTTCTTTATCAATTTGAATGTTTATTACGTCTTCCACAGCTCTCCCGCTTCCATGCAACTGATTATCCTCTGTTGACCTTAGGTCAATCCATAAACCGTATTTTGTTGTTAAATAATCATCAAGCCTAACATTGTGAAGATGTAAATCTTTAGACACAAGGTCTGCTGTTAGACTTCTACCCCCTCCCCCCCCCAAACAATTTTCTTATTTCGTCAAAAAAGATGATAAGGTCTAAGCCCGCTAGCGTAGATTTGGTTAGGACTACCATCAATTTTACAAATTGCACATTCGCTATTTTAGGATTAAAAAACTTTTCACTTGCTCTTTTGAACGGTTCTTCATCTTCACACAGCAATAAAAAACCTTTAAGCGATCTTGCTGCGACACTAAAACTAAAATTCCATATAGTGTCTGCCCTGCTTCTGGGATATGTTTTTATGATGAATCACTCTTTCGTAATATATTGATAATTTTGACTGATATTGTTGCTCAATCAGCCTTGCTAAATTAGGGTTGCTAACAACGTCAAACTCTAACGAGTGTCAGAAATGCTGTACATTGCTTCGGTGTCTGTTGATCTGATAACACGTTTGTATTCGTTAAAAGTTAGTTCATATGACAGTCTGTCTTTTAATGCTCCTTGAAAGTATGGCGCATGCGCTTTTAAACAACTCAAAATCTAAGGGAATGGAAAAGCGATTTCCATACGCAAACTTTAAAGGCTACATACTTTTTGCCGTCTTTAGTATCTTCAGCGCCTATTCTATGTTTTAGTGCTTCTTCATTTCGATTCCTTGAAACGCAAGATCAGCCCTTTCATTCCCGGTTAGCCATAGATCAGATATGGTTAAAAATATGTCTGCATTGTGTAAAAGAAAATATTTCCTTGCCCCTCAAGTTTTATAGAAATTTTCTTAACAATTGCCCGCCCCAAATTCTGGACAACTGTCCTGTTTGTGTCTGTTGTTGAATCGAGTACTATTTTGAAAGTAAGACGCGCAGAGCCTGGCACAATCACTTCATCTGCTCCTAGGTCCGGAAATTTGACAGTAAGAATTTTATCTGCATCAATAGTAGATGGATTATTTGGAACAGTAATATTCCGTTTTATTTCCCTTCACGCCAAAGGGTTCTTTCAGTCTCTATGCGGGTCAAGAATCGAGCCATATGCATGTAACATTTTTTATAAAACAAAATAAAAAAATTAATTATTAAAGAAACATGGCAGGCATTGAAGATGAAGATTATGATGTTTTTGATCGTGGAGACGACATGAGTGATTCCCCTTGGGAGCGGCATCGCTCGGGGCTCTCATTGCATGATGAATTAGCAGAAATCGGGAGTACATTACCAACAAGTCGGTATAAAATTAACAGAAAGTAAGGTCAGATCATTATACCAAAGTTTAGGCCAAGAACCTCCCGAATTTATAGACCCTAAAAGATTTTTAAGTAAAAGTAACCATTTGTTTGTGAGGAGCGACCAAGGACAACTTGTTCAGCTTACAACTAAAAAAGACCCATCAAAGTTTTTAGCCGTGGCTCAATTAGAAATAGACTCCCTGCGAGCGTACAAAATCGCCTTGGCCTTGTTAGGCCAAAATTAAGGGCGGAGGCAGTTGCTAAACTTCAAAAAAACACTGCAAGAACTCCCAACAGATAACCAAATGCAAAACAGGAACTTAAAGAATTAAATCAATCAGCAGGTGAATTAAATAAATGTAATAGAAGCAGAATCCAGTTTTTCAGAAGAAACAGCGTTAAAGACTATACACGACTCGCCGCTACCCATGCGAGAAATAGCGGCCCTTGATCGTACTTTAAGAACCATCAGAGGCGAATTAACAAACAATTTTGCAAAACTAGGTGAACTAGATGAGCATATAAGAAGAGAAAAAGAAAAACTCGTTGAGGCTGATGACGCCAACTTAGGCAAATATTAACAGAAAGAATAACCCAAAGACTAAAAGATCTTGAACAAGAAAGATCAGCAAGACTAGAAGTGCTAACAACTAACCGAGACCAATTACGAACTCAAGTGAATAGAATAAGAAAACTATCCGAAAAAATTTTATATGAAGACACAACGCTAGCAGAACGAATCCGAACACTGTTTAGAGAGCAAGGAGTCACATTAGTAAGCGTTATAACAGCCTTAGGATTTGCAATAAGCACGCTGGTGTTGGCTATTACAGGCGGCGGTGGAGGTCAAAGTCCAGTGCCTCCGCCGCCATCGCCTGATAAATCATGGGTAAAAAAACAGCTTGATCATCTTGCAAGTTTATTAAAAAAATTAGCTGGTAAAGCCGTGAACGCTTTACCAGGAATATTGGGGAGTATTGTCCCGCTGGCTTTTGTCTACTGCAAGCAAAGTAGTTGGCTTTATGGCCGAGCACTTATGGGCATTAGTTCTCTTAATAGTTGGGTTAATATTTAGTAAAATAAAGACCGAGTAATCCTAGGCCAGTTAATCCAAGAACAAGCGCTGTCTTTTCATATTCATGGTCATCGCGAACAGAGTCCGCGAGCTTTGCTGAGTCTTCAATGGCCTTTGGGCTTTGGGCCGCGGGATTGGATGACTTATTCTTGGGCGTTTTTTTTTACTGCTTGCAATATTACTGGCTCAAATTTATGTCGTTTTTCCCAACCTTCTGTTCATTGCCTGCTATAAGAATTTCATTATTATAGTTTATTATTGTTCCTATCTGGAGCCTAAGGTCAGAAGGCAGCATGTATAAACCAGTGCCAACAGCAAAGTCTACTTTCGATCTTGCGTATTGTAAAACATTTTGGTACCTTTTAATACTTGAAGGCAAATTAACAGTAGAATTAATGGCGTCCTCTAAATTTGCTAAGTATTGTTTTTGCGCGTCAAAGCCAGTAGAAGGATCAGTTATGCTTGATCTTGCCTGTGCTTGCGACCCTAGCAAACACCAAACGTAAGTACGAATAGAGTCGTTTTATTCGTTCTATTCCCGCCCTAGTTAGGCCCTTAGAAGTGTCTAAGATAAATGTTGTCCATGCTGTTTTATGCTCTTGCTCTATGGACCCGAGGTGAAAAGCTGTTGCGCTTGAAGAGAAAGATGTGTAAGGAGGATTCCAGTCAAAAATTTAAACTTTCTGTGCATGCCCCCAAAAAAAAGGGTGCCTAGACCATGATTAAGATCCAACTTTTGTCTAAAGTCCGTCTTGGTGTTAATATTGAATTCGTTACAGATCCTTTCAAAAGCCTTCATGTCTATTATGTTGCTGAATGGATAAACGGTTTGTCATTTGGTAATGGCGCTCGCAGTTCAGTCAAAATACGCCTAAAGGTGTAATAAAAATGAAATCTGTACACTGACCTCACCAAAGGATCAGATGATTTAAGTGATCAGCATACGACACTCCACACCCAGTTGATGCACACAAAACACAGCAAAGTTTAACTGGTTCTGATAAAACGCATCGGATGACTAAACCCGCTTTCGCGATGTAGTCTTTTTTAATAGGGGGTTAAGATAAACTGTTAATGGGGTACTCACCTTTTTATGAAAAGCGACAGTCTGGGTCACAGAAATGTCGAGGGTGTCAGTTGTTATATTTTAAAAATTGTAGTGCGGCCCAACAGAATATTTTGCATCAGTAAAATTTGAATGCACTCATTTTTTTAAATTTTTTTTAAAAATGTTTGTAACAATAACAACTCAAGACCGCCCTTTCGTTTTTAGAACATGCTATTGATACAATTGCGGGGCCAAAACGGTCGCGCTCCATGAAATATTTTACAAAGTCGTATGGTTTAATATAACTAAAGCCAAGGGAATAATAAGATTACAAAATATGAAAGGAGAACAAACGACGTTAAACAGTTAACAATACCTGATGGTTATTACGGGTTTTGCTCACTAAAAGAAGCAATGAGTAACTTAGACATTACTCTTAAACTTAACAATGCAAATCTAAAAACAATATTAACATTCAAACCTGAAGAAGCAAAATACGATTTGATAAAGAGCTAGCTAAAATGCTAGGCTTTACAACTAGCAATCTACCCACTCATAGTTTTAGTGTTCGCCAGATGAAACTACGTTTGAGGGGGAAAGTCCGCTCAATCTTGCATTACATTCATTACTCTAATTCATTTAGATGAGCTAAGCACTGATAAAACTTATATGATGGAAGGCCCTCAACTGTTTTAAGACCTCTGCCGTCAGGGAAAGCTGCATATTGCGATTATGAAATTATACAATTCCCTAATTTACAGTTTAAAAGATTAGTTTTGTGGAGGGTCGGATCATTTAATATAAAAATCAAAGACAAAACGGGAAATTCGTAAAATGTGATAACCTGCACATTGTTTTGGAAATAAAATAATACGCTACTAAAAAATAATGTCGCGTGGGCCAGAAGAACCAGGAGTTACATTAGCGCCTGTGAGGTGTATAAC
>CM031598.1:113673643-113676126 GCA_018398815.1 Conus ventricosus
GTGTGTGTGTGTGTGTGTGTGTGTGTGTGTGTGTGCAAACTGATAACGGAATTCCATGCGTGTGTTTTTCTAAAACATACAAAGGGAAAAATAACGACAGGATGATGAGACAATTGGTAATGAACAACAGTCCCTTGTCCCAAACTCTGCCAAGCGATGATCGATTCTTGATGTGCAGGTTATTTACAGACTTCAGGGTGGACGGTGTCTCTGTGTTTTCACCATGGGCCAAGAGCTGTGTCACTCTGATTAACCCCCCTGGTAACATCATCTTTCTCAGTTTTCTTAATACAAATTTAAATTACAGATCTTTCAAGATGTTTTCTGGACCGTGTGGATCTATGTGTTGTATGCATTCTGGACGAAACATCAGAATTCACCAAGCTTTTCTTTTCCCTGACAGTGGAAATTGCTGACGACCAGGACCAGCAGCACGCTTTATCTTTTTACATCGGTAGATTTGCACGTTTCATTCGTGGGTTCAGAGCTCGGTTTTCATTTCATTCTGACAAGCTGAAGCCAAGACAGGTACCCCGGGTCAGGGTCAAAGTGGAACTGTTCATCATCTGTGTGGCCTGCCTTGGTCAGCCACTTTCCTTGTGACCTGATTCCTCAGTGCTCGGAGTCTGAAGACGAGGCTCTGTGTCCCTACACCACTGACAAATGTGGCTTGGATAAGGTATGTTAACTTCACTTTTTCAGTCTTATCATAACGGATTTTTATCAACAAGAGAGAGAGAGAGAGAGGAGAGAGAGAGAGAGAGAGAGAGAGAGAAGAGAAGAGAGAGAGAGAGAGAGAGAGAGAGAGAGAGAGAAATGGCTGAAAATGAGATTGGACCACTGTAACTGAGTGGAGTGTGCTGTGATGTGAAGGCCTCAACATATCAATGATGATTAAGAGATACGTGACAGTTGTGGGCCTGAGAAGAAGGCAGTAACAGTAACTGACATGCTCGAAGCAGCAGTGAATTTTCGAGAGGCGAGACTTCGTGGACAGGTCTTGGAATGAACCCAAGCTTCGGAAAGACTAGCAAACAGAAAAGCCTGTTTCTTGCGGAGTAAGACAGGACATTTAGCCAGAATTGTGACCTCAGATTTCAGAATTTTCACTGTAATAAGAGTCTTGCCAAGAGACAAGCAAGTGGAGAAAGAAGAGAAACTTTCCAGGGTCATTATATCTGGATTGTGCTGCAAATTAACAGATTCTGAAGACAATGTCGATGTCCACAAAGGCAAAGTAGGGAAAGATGAGTTTAATGTTCTTAGACATTCTACGTGTACAAGTTTTTATGGTAAAAGCAGTGCCCGTAAAGAAGTTCAATTCACAGGTGAGACACAAAAGTGTATGCAGATTCATGGAACAATAGGACAATTTAAAACGTCTCCAGCTGTTTATAGATGCACCCTGTTCAATGGGCTTGTACAAGTTCTAGCTGTGCCCAAACTGTCCTGTTACGTAGTGATTGGGAACATCTCGGGACACGTGGGTAGTTGTGGGCAGGACAATGGGCTGATGATCGCTAAGAAATCTGTTTGGACTCGTTTACACAGGGAGAAGACAGATGATGATAGCACCATCGCTTTAATGTTACAGAACGGGCTATGGTATTGAATATTCACTAATCCGACTCAAGGATAATAAAAAGCCAGGTTAATATGCCTACCCAGCTCAGAAAGGCGGTTAGTCAGCAAAATATAAGACATCAACATCGGGCCATCTCAACAGGAAAAGCGACATAAAAGCAAGTTATGAGGGAGAACTACTGCCCCGGGATTCTAGACGTTATTCAGAACGTGTTAGTCATAAACGGCCATACTGTTCACCCCAACATGAGCATATTAATGCCAACACATATTTCACCTGCTACAATGAACATCACCCACAGTATTGTTTACTTTTCAACAACACTATTTGTATGAAATTCCCCGACCCCCACATCCAACCCCCACCCCCACCCCACAGTGGTGGAGAGATATAAGCTCTCCCTCTCTCTCTCTCCCCCTCCACATTGCCCTCCCCCCCCCCCCTCCCTTCCTTTTTTTCTCCCCCACGATGCCTTATCACCTATTGATCATTTCCATTCCCTTCCAATCATTATTAGCATTACCCACACCCTCACATACAACTACCCACGCATAACTACTACCATCATTATCACCATCCAGTTAAGTCATTTTTCTATCTATTTAATGAATTATTTTCTTTCCCTTTTTACTTTAATTTTATTATGTTTATTTACTATTATTTTATTATCATTTTTACTCATTTCTTTATTCTATTTATTTTATTGTACACTTTTTTATGTTTTATACTATTTTCCAAATTCATTTATTTATTTATTTCATTTTTTAAAATTTATGATATATTTCTTTATGTTACTTGGTTTTGCCTGAAGGAGACCCAAGAGGTTGAAATGCTTAGAGTTGGTCTCTAGCCGAGTAAGGCGCTACATAAGTATTCATAAATAATGAATAATAGAAAA
>CM031598.1:113676226-113723210 GCA_018398815.1 Conus ventricosus
TCTTTTTCACATGAAGACAAAGACTCATTGAAGAATGTTTCGCGAAAATGATGTTATTGAAACGACCAAAAAACATAGATTAAAAAAATAAAATCTGAAAGTTAGTAATTAGTATTAAAACGGATAACCTGCACAGTATGTTTGTTTGTAGTAATCGTTATTTTTTGGTTATTGACGTCTTACTTGCCAGAGAACAGTAATATGCGCTTGCGTGTGTGTGTGTGTCTGCCCGCCTCTCTGTCTGTCTGTCTGTCTCTCTCTCTGTCTCTCTCTTCTCTGTCTGTCTGTCTGTCTGCCGGTGATTCTCTCTCTCTCTCTTTCCGCCACAGGAAAAGGCGGCTTTAGGCCACTTTCGCCCAAAAACTCGGTGGTTGAGCAAGTGGGGTTGAACAGACATTTATCTGTCTCTGCCTGACTGAAAAATGGCTAATACTATGTAAACCTCAAACGGCAAATGAAACAAACTGCAGCGTTACTGGAACACGACAAAAAAGCAGAAGAGCACACAAAACAAAGTGTGAAGTAATGCAGATTTAATGCACGACACAAAACAGGACAAGAAATTTACGGCAATATGCCTTCCTCAGCGACAAAAAAATACAGACATAAACATGCACAATACTCCCCTTGTGAAGCCAAAGTAGACAGAGGGACAGTGGAAGAGAGGGTGAGTAGAGTTCGAGGAATAGGGCACGAGGAAAGAGGGTTGAGTAAAGTGAGGAGGAGGAAAAGGAGAGAGAGAGAGAGAGAGAGGGGGGGGGCGGGGGGGAAGAGAGGGGAGAGACAGAGAGAGAATGGAAGTAGAGGAAGAGTGGAAATGAGAGAAAGAAGAGAAGGGGAAGGAGAGTGAGTAGAGGGGAAGGTGCGATGGTATGTAGTGGGTGTGTTGCATATGAATGAAATGAACAAGAGAAAACACAATAAAAAAAAAAGATACAATACACTCAAAAAAGCATTTCAAATGACAAGGGGAGGGGGGAGAGAAGGGGGTCAGCCGCCTAAAGCACCCGACCCAAGTCTGACCCAAGGGTAGGTTGCCCTACCCAAACACCAAGGGGTGAGAGGGAAAACGGGAGAACCCCGAGAAAAAACCCACTAGCCAGACGCAGCTAAGAGCTGCAAGGCTCACCCCCACAAACACACACGCACAAAAAAAGCACTTGCCCGCGGGCACAACCACACACACACACAACACACACACACACACACACACACACACACACACCACACACACACATACATACATACATATAAGTGCGCGCGTACACACGAACCACCACGCACGCACACATACACACGCCAATAAGCACACACACTGGGTGGGGGGGGGTTACAATGGGGAATAAATGGGTAAATGTACAAACAAGGCATACATTAGGACTTCTGGGTGTAGCATAGGGAGGTAGATGGTGCTATGGTGGCGCAACAGAAAAAAGGGCAAAAATAAGAGCATTAACGCAAAAGATAGATATGCGGTAATGATGAGAGGCGCTAACAACACTCCCAATGACAAAAAAAAATTATCTATACATATATATATATACATATATATATATATATATATATATATATATATATATATATATATATATATATATATATATATATATATATATATACAGATAGATAAATAAAGGAAGAAAAAGGGGGGGGGAGGGAAAGGGGAGGGGGCGGGGGGGGGAAGAAGGAGAGAAATAAAGAGAGGACAAAAAGAAGGACCTAAAGCAAGGATGGAGGTATGTGGGAGGGCGAGGGGACGAGGGTGGGGTGTGAGAAGAGGAATAGTAGAGGTCAAAAGTAGAGAGAAAGGAAGTAAGAGGGAAAGTAAAGAGAAGGAACGAAAGGGGGAAGGAGCCCTTCAGAGGACGACAGAAAAGGAACAAGGACGGAGGAGGTGAGGGAGAAGAAGGGAAAGTGGAGGAGGGGGTATGGGTGGAAGAGGGGGGGTGGTGAAAGGGGAAAAAAGGAGGGGGGGAGAGGAGGGGGCAAAGGAAGGTAGGAAGGAGAGGGATATAATACAAAAGTAAGTGAGAAGAAAAATAAATGAATAAATAAAAGAAAAGAAAATAGAAAAAAAAAACGACGGGAGACTGGGAGCTAACCCTACTCAGAAACTCCTGGCAAAAGATATAGGCTTTATTCCCCATTGTAACACCCCCCCCCCCCCCCCCAGTGTGTGTGCTTATTGGCGTGTGTATGTGTGCGTGCGTGGTTGTTCGTGCGCGCGCGCGCACTTATATGTATGTGTGTGTGTGTGTGTGTGTGTGTGTGCGTGCGTGCGTGCGTGCGTGCGTGCGTGCGTGCGCGCGTGCGTGCGTGCGTGCGTGCGTGTGTGTGTGTGTGTGTGTGTGTGTGTGTGTGTGTGTGGTTGTGCCCGTGGGCTGTAGACAGCAAGACCACTCACCACCCGCCTACAGGAACACCAAAACCGATCTACTTCTGCCATACATGAGCACCTACAAGCCACAGGCCACAGTTTCAGTCCCCAAGAAACCAAGATTTTTTATCTACAGAGCCCTTTCTTACAAAAAGAAAAGTTAAAGAAGCCATCGAAATCAAGACCAGACGCCCCAACCTGAGCCGAAATCAAGGCTTTGAACTTCCCCTATCTATAATCAGATCCTGACAACCGTTCACCCTACACAACAGTCGCCCCACCGGGCCTCGCTGCCACAACAGCAACAGTGAGCTGATGAAGACAGGGCGACCCTGTCGAAATAACCTCCAGTAAGGTTTTGATGTTGAGTCCTTAACTATTATAATTTTTTTTTAATTTATTATTATTATTTTTTTAATGTTTCATTTATTTATTTATTTGATTATCATAAAAATGTATTTTCTAAATATATTTCTGTATCATGCTTTCGTTACCTTAACCTTCACTATCGTTGTTAGCATATCATTCAGTAATACTATTGCTAGTATTGATACTACCACTAGCATTGACATCACCATCGCCTTCGCCTCTGGACTGTTGCCACGGCAACCCTGCTGTTTAAGAATCATCTAACCCACTCTCCTTTCTCCCATACCCGTACTTATTGACACCAAGATTGGTAGTAATCTTGTCCTTTTTTTTCTTTTTTTTTCAATATTTTGACCATTATTAGTATTCCTATCAGTAATATTATTATCATCATTACGACTTTGACTCACTCAATATTTCCCTTCCAACAGCCTCGTTCTCATTCAACGCCTTCTTCCTTGCGCCTGAACTCTGAAGCGATCTGAAGCGATCAAAGCTAAGAGAATTTTCGTTGTTTTATTCGTTTATGTCTCACCTGAGGAAGACCTAAGAGTCGAAACGCGTTGTGTTTTGTCTTGTGACTCGTTTGTCCACGTTCTCTGGGCGGTTCGCTAACATTTATTTAAGATTTATTTTTCTAATGTTGAATCCAGAATCCAGAAACCTACATCTTATAAATGGTCACTGTACGACAGCCCGGTGTACTAACAGAGCTAAGTGGTCAGTGTAGGACAGCCTGGTGTACTAACAGAGCTAAATAGTCACTGTACGATGGCCTAATGTACTAACAGAGCTAAATGGTCACTGTACGATGGGCTGATGTACAAACAGAGCTAAATGGTCACTGTACCATAGCCTGATGCACTAACAGAGCTAAATGGTCACTGTAGGGTAGCCTAATGTACTAACAGAGCTAAATGGTCACTGTAGGGTAGCCTAATGTACTAGCAGAGCTAAATGGTCACTGTACCATAGCCTCATGTACTAACAGAGCTAACTGGTCAAGTTCAGCCTGACAGACATCAAGTAACCATGCCTGCAACTGCCATGGAAGATGCCTGGTGCTTTGGCCGTTGCAAGCTGCATTAACAGTACAGACAGCTAAAAGCAGCAGCGTGGCAAATGCCGTCATCGGAAATATTAATGACGTGTTTTTGCCATACCTCAAGAAAGCCAGACCGAAAGGAACAACACACAGGTGACACGCACAGCGCTGTACCTCCTACAACCTCAGTTCATGTTTTGCCGAGTCACTCTCGGAGACATTGTGACACGCACAGCGCTGTACCTGCCTACAACCTCAGTTCATGTTTTGCCGAGTCACTCTCAGGAGACATTGTGACACGCACAGCGGCTGTACCTGCCTACAACCTCATTCATGTTTTGCCGAGTCACTCTCAGAGACATTTGTGACACGCACAGCGGCTGTACCTGCCTACAACCTCAGTTCATGTTTTGCCGAGTCACTCTCAGGAGACATTTGTGACACGCACAGCGGGTGTACCTGCCTACAACCTCAGTTCATGTTTGCCGAGTCACTCTCAGGAGACATTTGTGACACGCACAGCGGCTGTACCTGCCTACAACCTCAGTTCATGTTTTGCCGAGTCACTCTCAGGAGACATTTGTGACACGCACAGCGGCTGTACCTGCCTACAACCTCAGTTCATGTTTTGCCGAGTCACTCTCAGGAGACATTTGTGACACGCACAGCGGCTGTACCTGCCTACAACCTCAGTTCATGTTTTGCCGAGTCACTCTCAGGAGACATTTGTGACACGCACAGCGGCTGTACCTGCCTACAACCTCAGTTCATGTTTTGCCGAGTCACTCTCAGGAGACATTTGTGACACGCACAGCGGCTGTACCTGCCTACAACCTCAGTTCATGTTTTGCCGAGTCACTCTCAGGAGACATTTGTGACACGCACAGCGCTGTACCTGCCTAAACCTCAGTTCATGTTTTGCCGAGTCACTCTCAGGAGACATTTGTGACACGCACAGCGGCTGTACCTGCCTACAACCTCAGTTCATGTTTTGCCGAGTCACTCTCAGGAGACATTTGTGACACGCACAGCGGCTGTACCTGCCTACAACCTCAGTTCATGTTTTGCTGAGTCACTCTCAGGAGACATTTGTGACACGCACAGCGGCTGTACCTGCCTACAACCTCAGTTCATGTTTTGACGAGTCACTCTCAGGAGACATTTGTGACACGCACAGCGGCTGTACCTGCCTACAACCTCAGTTCATGTTTTGCCGAGTCACTCTCAGGAGACATTTGTGACACGCACAGCGGCTGTACCTGCCTACAACCTCAGTTCATGTTTTGCCGAGTCACTCTCAGGAGACATTTGTGACACGCACAGCGGCTGTACCTGCCTACAACCTCAGTTCATGTTTTTGCCGAGTCACTCTCAGGAGACATTTGTGACACGCACAGCGGCTGTACCTGCCTACAACCTCAGTTCATGTTTTGCCGACTCACTCTCAGGAGACATTTGTGACACGCACAGCGGCTGTACCTGCCTACAACCTCAGTTCATGTTTTGCCGAGTCACTCTCAGGAGACATTTGTGACACGCACAGCGGCTGTACCTGCCTACAACCTCAGTTCATGTTTTGCCGAGTCACTCTCAGGAGACATTTGTGACACGCACAGCGGCTGTACCTGCCTACAACCTCAGTTCATGTTTTGCCGAGTCACTCTCAGGAGACATTTGTGACACGCACAGCGCTGTACCTCTACAACCTCAGTTCAGTTTTGCCGAGTCACTCTCAGGAGACATTTGTGACACGCACAGCGGCTGTACCTGCCTACAACCTCAGTTCATGTTTTGCCGAGTCACTCTCAGGAGACATTTGTGACACGCACAGCGGCTGTACCTGCCTACAACCTCAGTTCATGTTTTGCCGAGTCACTCTCAGGAGACATTTGTGACACGCACAGCGGCTGTACCTGCCTACAACCTCAGTTCATGTTTTGCCGAGTCACTCTCAGGAGACATTTCTATCAATGGTACCCAAGGTCGTGCTTACTTCCAAGCCACCAGGCTGAGGACTCGTCGTACGTGCACAATACGACTTCGAGTTCCGAAAGAGAAAATAGTGAGACTGCAAATGCATGAATGCAGCGCAGCCTTCTATTTCACAGTCGAACTTTGTAACAGCAAAAGAGAATCGTGCGATGATCGTGCAATCGGTTCCAGATGCCCTGCTGAAGTGGAACTGCTCTACCCAATGTACAGTGTAATAAATCGACTAGCACTCAGTGTGAAACATAGCTCCTCTGGTTCATTGGAAACGCACAAAATGTCTTCTTCTTTCTCTGCCGTTCGCAGGTCTGAAATGCCAAGGCTTGAAGTCATTTGTTTGTCTTCATCTGATGGTAAGGTGGTTTTTTCCCATCATTTTATTGTTTCATTAAGGGCCTTATGCTTTCACTTAATGACTTTCCATAACATTGTTAAACAATTAGCAACACTAAGAAAGCAGCAACAAACTAAATGAACAACAGCAACACACACACACACACACACACTCTCTCTCTCTCTCTCTCTCTCTCTCTCTCTCCTCTCTCTCTCTCTCTCTCTCTCTCTCTCTCTCTCTCTCTCTACCTCCCTCTGTCTCTCACACACACACACTCACACACACACACACTCACACACACATACATACACAAACGCCGCGCGCGCGCTTACGCATTTGTGTGTGTGTCTGTGTGCGCACGTGTGTGTGTGTGTGTGTGTGTGTGTGTGTGTGTGTGTGTGTGTGTGTGTGTGTGTGTGTGTGTGTGTGTGTGTGTGAGTGTGTGTGTGTGTGTGTATGTGTGTGTGTGTGTGTGTGAGTGTGTGTGTGTGTGTGTGTGTGTGTGTGTGTGTGTGTGTGTGTGTGTGTGTGTGTGTGTGTGTGTGTGTGTGTGTGCAAACTGATAACGGAATTCCATGCGTGTGTTTTTCTAAAACATACAAAGGGAAAAATAACGACAGGATGATGAGACAATTGGTAATGAACAACAGTTCCCTTGTCCCAAACTCTGCCAAGCGATGATCGATTCTTGATGTGCAGGTTATTTACAGACTTCAGGGTGGGACGGTGTCTCTGTGTTTTCACCATGGGCCAAGAGCTGTGTCACTCTGATTAACCCCCTGGTAACATCATCTTTCTCAGTTTTCTTAATACAAATTTAAATTACAGATCTTTCAAGATGTTTTCTGGACCGTGTGGATCTATGTGTTGTATGCATTCTGGACGAAACATCAGAATTCACCAAGCTTTTCTTTCCCTGACAGTGGAATTGCTGACGACCAGGACCAGCAGCACGCTTTATCTTTTTACATCGGTAGATTTGCACGTTTCATTCGTGGGTTCAGAGCTCGGTTTTCATTTCATTCTGACAAGCTGAAGCCAAGACAGGTACCCGGGTCAGGGTCAAAGTGGAACTGTTCATCATCTGTGTGGCCTGCCTTGGTCAGCCACTTTCCTTGTGACCTGATTCCTCAGTGCTCGGAGTCTGAGACGAGGCTCTGTGTCCCTACACCACTGACAAATGTGGCTTGGATAAGGTATGTTAACATTCACTTTTTCAGTCTTATCATAACGGATTTTTATCAACAGAGAGAGAGAGAGAGAAGAGAGAGAGAGAGAGAGAGAGAGAGAGAGAGAGAGAGAGAGAGAGAGAGAGAGAGAGAGAAATGGCTGAAAATGAGATTGGACCACTGTAACTGAGTGGAGTGTGCTGTGATGTGAAGGCCTCAACATATCAATGATGATTAAGAGATACGTGACAGTTGTGGGCCTGAGAAGAAGGCAGTAACAGTAACTGACATGCTCGAAGCAGCAGTGAATTTTCGAGAGGCGAGACTTCGTGGACAGGTCTTGGAATGAACCAGAGCTTCGGAAAGACTAGCAAACAGAAAAGCCTGTTTCTTGCGGAGTAAGACAGGACATTTAGCCAGGAATTGTGACCTCAGATTTCAGAATTTCACTGTAATAAGAGTCTTGCCAAGAGACAAGCAAGTGGAGAAAGAAGAGAAACTTTCCAGGGTCATTATATCTGGATTGTGCTGCAAATTAACAGATTCTGAAGACAATGTCGATGTCCACAAAGGCAAAGTAGGGAAAGATGAGTTTAATGTTCTTAGACATTCTACGTGTACAAGTGTTATGGTAAACAGTGCCCGGTAAAGAAGGTTCAATTCACAGGTGAGACACAAAAGTGTATGCAGATTCATGGAACAATAGGACAATTTAAAACGTCTCCAGCTGTTTATAGATGCACCCTTATTCAATGGGCTTGTACAAGTTCTAGCTGTGCCCAAACTGTCCTGTTACGTAGTGATTGGGAACATCTCGGGACACGTGGGTAGTTGTGGGCAGGACAATGGGCTGATTGATCGCTAAGAAATCTGTTTGGACTCGTTTACACAGGGAGAAGACAGATGATGATAGCACCATCGCTTTAATGTTACAGAACGGGCTATGGTATTGAATATTCACTAATCCGACTCAAGGAATAATAAAAAGCCAGGTTAATATGCCTACCCAGCTCAGAAAGGCGGTTATGTCAGCAAAATATAAGACATCAACATCGGGCCATCTCAACAGGAAAAGCGACATAAAAGCAAGTTATGAGGGAGACTACTGCCCCGGGATTCTAGACGTTATTCAGAACGTGTTAGTCATAAACGGCCATACTGTTCACCCAACATGAGCATATTAATGCCAACACATTATTTCACCTGCTACAATGAACATCATCCCACAGTATTGTTTACTTTTTCAACAACACTATTTGTATGAAATTCCCGACCCCCCACATCCAACCCCCACCCCCACCCCACAGTGGGTGGAGAGATATAAGCTCTCCCTCTCTCTCTCTCCCCCTCCCACATTGCCCTCCCCCCCCCCCCCCTCCCTTCCCTTTTTTCTCCCCCACGATGCCTTATCACCTATTGATCATTTCCATTCCCTTCCAATCATTATTAGCATTACCCACACCCTCACATACAACTACCCACGCATAACTACTACCATCATTATCACCATCCAGTTAAGTCATTTTTCTATCTATTTAATGAATTATTTTTCTTTCCCTTTTTACTTTAATTTTATTTATGTTTATTTACTATTATTTTTATTATCATTTTTACTCATTTCTTTATTCTATTTTATTTTATTGTACACTTTTTTATGTTTTACTATTTTCAAATTCATTTATTTATTTATTTCATTTTTTTAAAATTTATGATATATTTCTTTATGTTACTTGGTTTTGCCTGAAGGAGACCCAAGAGGTTGAAATGCTTAGAGTTGGTCTCTAGCCGAGTATAGGCGCTACATAAGTATTCATAATAATAATAATAGTAATAATGACATTAAAGTGATGAGCAATTGCGAATGATCTTTGGGGAAGAAAAGGATAGAATAAGGAATGTTATTTTTCTTTGCTACAACAGCATTAAAATCGTTTTGTTTTAATACTACCTTTCTCAAATTAAGTAGGTGTAACGGTTATTTGTGACTGCAGAGTGGTAACCGACCCTTTTCGAACTTTTGTAAGAGTAGGACATTGAGCATATATATATAATATATATATATATATATATATATATATATATATATATATATATATATATATATATATATATATATATATATATAATATATGTGTGTGTGTGTGTGTGTGTGTGTATATATATATATATCCGATACTTAGGGAAGGAAGGTCTGAAGATTTAGACAGTAGCCTAAATGTTTGTAAAGAGTGAGCATGCACATGTAATCACTTATCTACTGCTCTTTCCTTTTTTGTTTTACAGCTTGAAGCTGGTGGAAAATGCTACATGTTTGGAGGACTACAAACAAACGGACGTTGGACAAATGCTGCCATGGCCTGTCGAAGACGTGGCTTTGTTCTCGTCAGCTTAGAGACGTATGAGGAATGGGTCGCCGTTGAGGACCTTCTGCAATATGCCTTTTCTGGTGCTTTAAGTTGGCAGCTCTATAGAAAACATATGGATTGGTGTCAGATCCAGCCGGATGATGACTGAATCATCTTCTCTGAATTCGATGTCGTTGGTTGTTTACTTTCTTCTTTTTTCTTTGCATTCTAATGTTAAAGATTACATCAGTGATCTCTTACAAAATGTGAATTTCTTATATATTCTATTCCTTCATCATGAAGATTTTCTGTTGAATTCTCTAGTCCCGTTACATACTCTCATCACCTTCCCGCCAGTCCATCCCGTCTCTTCCGTAGCCACTCTTTTGCCTCCAGTCCCTCACCGTCCCATTCAAAAACAAACAAACAATCAAACAAACAAATACCCGCAAATCTGGAGGCCGAGTACAAATAGAGACAACCAGTCAGTTCATACTTAGGCATGCAGGTGTGGGGAAACATTGTGATGCCTCTGTGCGTGTTTAGTTGAAATTACGGCATTTTCTAGTCACTACCTGTTTGAAATTACTCAGTATTTTGTTCTGGACAATGTCATTTTGTTAGTTCAGGACTGACACAAGTAATGCACTGTCTCCCCTCATCTTCATGCCAACTGTCCTAGAACTGTGTTGTGCCTGGCAATATTTTGAAGAAAATGTACTTTCAAGAAACATGGTGTTTCAAAAGCGAAAGAATTTCAGGAATTAAAAAAAGATGAATAGAAACTAGTTAGTGTAACCGTCAGACAACATGAATGTAAATTCTACAAGTGACAGCAGTGTGTCATTAATACCAAGGAAATCAGATTTTGAGAATTAAAAATTTCGTTCTTGTTGATGGATATTTCAAAAACGCAGGTAGCAATTAGTTTTTGGATTGGCGTAGCGTTCAACATAAACATTTTACTGCATTTTCCATGAAGACGTTACTCAAAGACAATGTATACCAGGTGTGATTTTTCTTTAAAGAGACATTTGATTGAACCTTTTTGTTCAATATTCTTTACCCGTTTTCGAGTTTTATCAGCACCTTTGAACTAACTGTTTACAAAACGCATGGAACCGTTTTTGACAATCTAATAGCCCTGATCTGGCTACCTGTCGTCAGCTGACTTACGAACAACATGAATTGATACTGAGGTATCAAATACACAAAACTTGACCACCGTTACCTTCAATTATGTGATTGTTTGCAAGAAAACAGCCATTTCCATAACCCCGACTACTCCCAACCATATCCTTCCATCATCTTCACAACTATTTCTGACTCTGATCCTGTTCACATATTTGTTTAACTAACTCTCTCTCTCTCTCTCTCTCTCTCTCTCTCTCTCTCTCTCTCTCTCTCTCTCTCTCTCTCTCTCCTCTCTCTCTTTATAGTTATATACATATTCATATATATAACATGTAATTATAATATATATATATATATATACATATATTTATACAATAAACTAATATATTCCAAGGATAAGTAACCGAGGACCATTTCAGCAACTTACAGAGCAGCTTGGTGTTGCAATGACTGCAAGAAATATTCAATCATAAACAAAGCTTGCTCTTATGTCATAGATTAAGGAAATAGGGGGAGAGAAGCATTCATATCTGCAGTGGTAGATAATTCTGCCTAACTAACAGTATGTGCTTGAGTGGGTGAATGGGGAACAATAATAAATGCTTTTCAAACTGAGCCTTCAGCAAGCTTGTAGTCTCCAAGGGGGAAACAATCTCCAATGGGGAGGAAACTCACTAACATATAACTCCTGGTCAGATACCGGCATTTCGAAACCTGATTGTTTCTCCTCAGCGACCGCGGAAAGTGGTAACTTGACTCCTCTGCCTTTTCTGTTTTAAGCAGAATGCTATCCCCCCCCCCCCCCCCCAAAAAAAAAAGGCTGGTGTGCAATACCGTAGTATGGTTGTTGAGTTTTCAAAAAACCAACCAAAGGTGCCACCTAAGAAGCAAAAGAAAATTATGAAAGATCAAAACAAGCTACATTTTCTTGTAAAAAGTAGAAAATATGAAATATAAAATACACCCCCCCCCCCCCCCCCCCCTATATATATCCAAAAGTGTGCTTGTGTGGTTGTGCGTAAATGTCTTCACATCTCGCGCACACAGACATAAACACACACACACACACACACACACACACACACACACACACACACACACACACACACACACACACACCACACACACACACACACACACACACCAACACACACACACACACACACACACACACACACACACACACACACACACACACACACACACACACGTGCACGCGCGCGCACAGAGAGAGACAGACTGACAGACAAAGGGAGAGGAGACAGACAGACAGACAGAGAACAGGGGTACTGAGAGAGACAAAGAGAGGGACATATTTGAAAATGATGCATGTGTGTGAACATGATCTCCTCAACTTCGCACGCTTGTACGCACATATATACACATGCACGTGCACACACTGTCGGCCCTTTCCCAGTCTTAACATTTAGATTGTATCCAATTTCTTGAGGACCCGAAATTGCACTGATGTCAAGAGTATCTCCCTAAGTGATGTTTGTATTCAGTATATAGATTTTGACTATGATTTAATGGAGTTTTTCTGACATAAACGCTGCAGTTTGAATACACTGGGAATTCTGATGGTTTTCATTTTTTAGTTTTGTTGTCATTTGTTTCTCTTGTTACTGTACAAAAAAAAACGTTACAAACTCCATAAAATATACTTTTTCATAATACTTTAGATCGATGGCCGTAAGATTTTCTTCTACATACCATCCAACTGTTCCATTCCTTTCCCACTGCACTTAGCCCCTTCGAGCACATACACACACTATTCTTTCCTTAAACCCTTTTTGTTTTCCTCTTCTGGAATGACAACATTCATTACAAAATGAGAATTACCTTGATGAAATGTCCACACTCGCCTCGATGTATGACGGGACGTTAAACAGAATTCGTCCCTTCCTGCCTTCCATGTAATCCTTTCGCAACTTGGGGGGGGGGGGGGGGGTGGGGGGATTAAAAATCAATATTTGCCGCCCAGACGTAGCGACTTGTTGTGTGGCCCTCCCAGCCTCCTATGTTTTGGCTGTTCAGCTAAACACTCAGATGTGTTTTCCTCAACCTAACGTAACTGTGGGTCGTACATAAACAAAAAGAATGACTGCCCTATAAACATCAAGATATCATTGTGTTGAAGTTATCCAACAATGCATGGTTCTTTGATAAGTGGGAGCCGAACAGATTATTGATCACTTCATCAGCAGTTTTTATTCCAACAGAGAGGATTTTTTACATTTGTTACAAAATGTAAGTAAACACGACTATGCTGCAGTCAAATATATCCATTGCAGATAAATAAATTTATATGGTTTTATAGTTAGAGAGTTATTTGCTGACACCCTCCACTATGATTTCATATACAACTTGCCTGACGTGTAGGCCTAATGTTATATTATTGACTCCTCGTGTTGGAAGAAAATACAACTGAGAAACCAAACACACACACACACACACACACACACACACACACACACACACACACACACACACACCAATAATAACAATAATAGCAGACACAGCTACACTGCACGCTATCCTACCTATGTGAATCTACGCAAAACTGTTTCCACGAAGCCTAATAAAAAGTGTGAATCCAGGTATGCCAACACTTGGCATTGGGAAGTAGAGTCTGTAGCTTATTACTGGCTTCCTACTAATACTGTGTTACACACTGAGGGTGCATGTGGAGAAGTGTATACCAGGGGTATCTTCTTCATCTTCTCTTTCACATCATGTTCATCTAGGCATAAGTTTTACCTCTGCGAAATCTTTTCCAAAACGTCGAACCACATCACTCTTCCTGTACCAAACAGCACCGCTTTGTCACATATGTCCACAATGACGTGTCCTCTGCAGCACGTGACACAGATCATGCTAACATGTGACACTAAAAGTGCTTGCAAACGACTGGACATGACTGGAGAATGGTACAGTGTGAAGTGTGATATGCCTGGGGAAGTGGCACAGCCCTATTTCTCCTGTGCTGTGACTGGGGAATTCGTCCCCTACAGTCTGCTGTGTGACTTTAGAGAGGACTGTCCTGGTGGAAGTGATGAAGACTTCTGTGAGCACCCAGCGTGCCAGCAAAATGAAATGCACTGTGGACAGCAGCAGGTGCGTTATCTTGAATCCATTCATGTTTATGAATCTGTGCGATGGTCGACTTAAACTAGTAAATATAATGTAAAGAATCTTTAGTGGAGTAAGTGAACATGGCCGACAAAAAAAATAAACTTTCTCTATCACTGGAGTGGAAGGCGGGGACAATATCTTTTGCACATAGTCGAATAGTGTGTGTGTGTGTTGTGTGTGTGTGTGTGTGTGTGTGTGTGTGTATCTGATCGATTTCCATGCACATAATATTTCATCAGTAAGGAGGAAGAGAGAAAGATATTTCACTTGGTTCCCAACCTGAAGACCTTTCCTACATACTCTGAAAATTTTGTGATGTTATAAAATGGAACTATGAAGCTGCATAGCTTCTTGTTTTCATTGTCCTAAACGTTGTTTATCTCGCCTGAAGAAGAGTTGTGAGGTTAAAGCGCGAGGTGTTTTGTCGTATAATTGGTTTGTCCCTGCTAACAGATGGATTTAGTTTAAATTCCTTTTAATATTTCTTTTGATTTCCGCCCATAGCCACCTCACTTTGAAACTAGCTAACGTGTCCTTTGTTTTCTCCCTTTATCTCAGTATTCGAGATCACTTGGAATTGAGAGTTAGTTGCTTCTCCATTGGTTTGGTCGGCGTTTGTGCAGATCTCAGAATTGTAATCTGTGAAAGTTTGATGATGTAACTTGTCTCACGACTGTCTCTACATACACACTCACAGGCCAAGACAATCATACCTCCGCATGCAACCACACATCTAACTCCTTTCTTTCAATAAAACAAACCAGAATACCATTGTAAAGTTCTCCCCCGGTAAAAAAAAGTCTCTTTTTTTCTATGTGCGCCTCACTTCTTTTGGCGCACGAGGATTTTAATTTTTCACCTTTTTGGGGCCAAAAAAAAAAAAAAAAAAAAAAATATATATATATATATATATATATATATATATATATATATATATATATATATATATATATATAAACATATTTGTTTCAAGCGTGTTGCGCTGTCATCAGACGCTTTAAACAAATTTGTAGATAGTTTTAAGATTCCTCTTTTAACTTGTTTTAACTAATGTTGCTCCCCAAGGGGTTGAGCACTTAAAAAAATTGTTTTAGGCATTTTAAATATACTGATCTATATATATAACATATATTATATATATATATATATATATATATATTATATATATATATACACATACATATACAATGTATATATATATATATATATATATATATATATATATATATATATTATATATATATATATATCAGTATATTTAAAATGCCTAAAACAATTTTTTAAGTGCTCAACCCCTTGGGGAGCAGCATTAGTTAAAACAAGTTAAAAGATAAGATTCCTCTTTTAACTTGTTTTAACTATATATATATATAGTTAGAGTTAAAACGCCACTCAGAATACTAAAAGTGCTCAACCAAGTAGGGAGCGACATACCAGTTTAAAATAAGATTTTAAAATGAAAAAGATAAAACCAACAAAATTGTTTCGAGCTGAATGCTCTCTTCAGGGTGTACAATCTGGGCACGCCACCAGTATTACATAGTGTGGTGTGTGGGCGCGTGAGCTCTGCGCGTGTGGCACGAGGCCTGTAGATTTTTTTTTTTTTGGGGGGGGGGGGGGCGTTCAGGGGGGACGTGCCAAGAAATGGTGCATTGACAAGGATTTCCATTTATGCCTGCAATTGTTTACCATTTCTACTTTAGAGTTCAGGGATGCTAGATGGGGTTTACATAATATCAGCCACTTTTCTGTAGTACATAAGTTGCATTTTTTAGAAATGTTGTTGTATGGTGTTGCTCTTTTTATAATTTTCCATGATATGTTGTAATCTATTTTCTTATCTTTAAGCTTCCAAATATGTTTTTCAAAGCCACAACCTAAAAATCACAGTAGAAGCCAACAAAAAAATAGTAAATTATTTAGACATAACATTAGACCTTAAGGATCATACATACAAACCATACAAAAAACCTAATGACACACCTGTCTACATAGACATCAAAAGTAACCATCCACCCTCCATTTTAAAAACCATACCTAATGGTATAAACAAAAGATTATCTAAACTATCATGCAATGAGAAAGAATTTAACAGTGCAGCAGCCGAATACCAAGAGGCGCTGAAAAAAGTGGCTACAACTACAAATTACAATACAACCCAGATAAGAACATGAACAGCAATAAGAAAAACAGGAAAAGAAAAATTATATGGTATAACCCTCCATATGATGGAAGAACAACAACTCACGTAGGAAAAGAATTCGTCAGAATCCTTAAAACATCATTCCCAAAAGAACATGTACTATCTAAAATATTCAATAAAAAACACCATCATGCTATCGTACTCATGTATGCCCAACCGTAAAAATATAATTGATTCTTCCAATAAAACCAAAAATAATACAACCAAAGAGGGTGACGAAAGGAAATCTTGTAATTGCACAGAAAAAGACCAGTGCCCTCTGAATAACAAATGCCTCTACAACAACATTGTGTACCAAGCTACGGTAACAACAGACAATGATAAAGAAACATACATAGGGATCACGGCAAACCATTTTAAAACCAGATATGCAAACCAAAATCAGTCCTTCAAAAATGAAAAATATAAAAACCAAACAGAATTAAGTAAATATATTTGGAAGCTTAAAGATAAGAAAATATTTTACAACATTTCATGGAGTGCATCAACAGCAATTGTCTCCCGCCATGTGCCTTTCTTTGGCATTCTTTCAAGTATTTAATTTGAATGAAAGAACGGTTCAAAGGCCTTTATGGAGAGGTCAAAGCAATCTCATATCAACTAACTCTCTCTCTCTCTCTCTCTCTCTCTCTCTCTCTCTCTCTCTCTCTCTCTCTTACAGACACAACACAACACAACACACAACACACACACACACACACACACACACACACACACACACACACACACACACACGCACGCACGCACACACGTGTGTGTGTGTGTGTGTGTGTGTGTGTGTGTGTGTGTGTGTGTGTGTGTGTGTGTGTGCGTCTACACATGCGCATGTGCAGAGAGAGAGAGAGTGGGGGGGAGAGTGAGAGGGAGGGAGGGAAGGAGACATGGAGAAAGATCCACGTTCACTTACCGGTGAGTGACCTTTCCCATGTCTGTTTGAAATCACTGACGAGAGTTCCTGACCAGTGTAGCTGCACTCTGTGGCCCTTACGCAACGAACACCTGCGCTATGTGAAGCTGACTCATGTCGAACCCTTCCTGTGCATCTCACCCTGGGTTCATCACTACTCTCTGCTTCCTTCCTCCATGCTGGTGAAGGGACATGCAGTGTGAAGAAGGTCTGTCCACAGCAGATGAACTTCCAGCCACAGATGTAAGAGGTCTGGGGTTCTGTGTAGCTACTTAGGCAGACTCCCTGCACTCTTCCTTGATAGCAGTTCTTGTCTTGGGGCTAAGCTGTAACAGATCTGCACAATCAACAAAGGCTGACGATCTGATATTGCAATATTATATATGGTGTCATATTCCTATGTGATATGTTCGCTGCATTGTTCGATTTATAAGATTTGTGCTAATTTCAATCTGTTTGTAAAATACGTACGCTTTGCAATTTATACGTCCATTCTTTTCTCTCTCTCTCTTCTCTCTATATATATATATATATATATAAATGAGAGAGAGAGAGAGAGGAGAGAGAGAGAGAGAGAGAGAGAGAGAGAGGGAGGATGAGAGAGAGAGAGAGAGAGAGAAGAATGGATTAATTGCTCCTCACGTTGAGCACTGTGGCCTGAGAGATTTTAAAATGGAGGAAATCAATTTTAGACAGTCAACAAAAAACATACCGTTCGCCAACCCACAACTTTACTTAAAACGACTAATAGAACAAACTGAAAAATTCGTACGCAACATGAGATGGAAAGCATTCTATTTTCTGAACCCGGACGCAAAAGAAAGAGGACAAAAACACCTACGGCTTCAAATCATGGTGATCACATCTGCCATAGACGAAATGAAACCTTTCGAGGATAAAATGAAAAGAATGATAGCTAATGTTGAATTTTAAAAATCTACAACGATTTCCAAGCATCATTAAAAAATCAAATAAAACAAATACAAAATGACAAAAAAATATTTATGAAGGCTGACAAAACCAGTAATTACTACAAAATGGAACCAAATGAATGCTCACAACTTCTTGATAAAAACATTCAGAAAAACTACAAAAAAGGCGACAAAAGTACACATGACAATATCTGCATTAAAGAAAAAGAACTTGTGCATCGCATAGACCTAAGTGACAGGGTAGAAGTGACAGCAACAAAAGAAGCCTTTATAACACTCAAAGATCATAAGCCCAACTTTTACAACAACCCAACTTGTAGACTAATAAATCCATCTAAATCTGAACTATGCAAAATAAGTAAGAACATTCTGGAAAAAAAAGTCATAAAAAGCGTAAAACCAAACTCTGAATACAATCTCTGGAAGACTGCATACGAAGTTATCCAATGGTTTAAAAAAACTCAATAAACAAAGGAACACACTATTCATCACATTCGACATAAGAGAACGGAGAAATGCCGGCATTAGCTCAACCGCCCTCAACCATTTTCGGGCGGTTGAATCTAATGCCAGCATTTCTCCATTCTCTTCTTTCAATAACCAGTCGCTTCACGCGTGTGTGTGTTGTGTGTGTGTGTGTGTGTGTGCGTGCGTGCGCGTGCGTGCGTGACACAATAAGTACCGGCTATAGCCCCCCTAAAAAATAATCACACACCTCAAGAGCAGCTTTAAAAAAAAAAAAAAAACAAACAAACAAACATAAATAACTGGGAACATTACAAACTGACTTGCCACCCTCGGATTTTTACACATGCCTGTAGAACGGCGGAACTGCTGGCCACCTCTCAATAGAGGGTGCAGTTATGAATAGCAATCGATTTCTATTGCTTGCAGTTCTGAATAGCGAGATTTCTATAAGTGGCTGAAAGGATTTTGCTCAGTCATTCCCGCCTGAGGTAAAACAGATATAGACATGTTTCTTACATTCTCCTATCATAAGTCAAGATTTAATCATGTGATAGTAAAAAGACGTCACATCCACCCAGCACTGTTGTTGACGTTGGCAACCAGGCAGAGCTGTCTTGTCATTTTACTTGGTGGCGTTGTGCTGTGCAGGTGTGTGGCGCTTTTTCTGTGAGAGAAGTGTTTGCTTATGTCACAAATATAGCTGCAGTTTCAGAAGACAGTGCGGATTCTGAGTTAGAAAAAGTTCTTGAATCACAAATACCTTTTCAACAACTTTATAGATTAAATTATTCAGGTGTGGAAGATATGGAATCAGCTTCTACTTTTCACAAGCTCAAAATCTCCCATTACACCCCAACACCAACAGAATTGTGGACTGAAGAAGAAATGATTATTTTGCGGGAGAATCAATACTACTTCAAAAAATGATAGAAATAATTGAAAAAGCAAAAAACAGAAGGACCGAAGAAATTGCCAAAGAAGCCTAAAAGAAAGCTTGAGCAATTGTTCAAGAAAAGAAAGGGAACAAGAAATGGAGAAAGAACCTTCAACAACGCAGAATTACATGACTATCTTTTAGCAAATCAGGCTGACGTTCAATCAGCTATTTTGAGAGAAAATTTTCTGAAGATCTTTTTTCAATCACAACCGATGAAAATGAAGTTGTGGACAGGCTGCGAAAGGGGGTGAGAAATCTGAAGAAGCATGACGCTCAAACATCATGATCTACGTCAGTTTGGGAATTTCTTGAATCTTTGCAAAAACTGGCATGAAGAGGTAAAAAAAGCTGGAATAATAAAAGAAACTTGGGGTCAGTGGCTCAAAGAGAAATGCGGATATTCTGATGATCATGCTCGCAAATTGCGTGCTGTTTCAAAAGTGCTTTTTGGGTATCCTCAGTTTTACACTGTTGGCCTCCCTTCAGTTTTATTTTCAGCAAGTTAAACAAATTCAAAACCATGTTGCAAGACCCTGAATTTGGAGACTATTGGAAAACAACCTCTCAGTCTACCTCTGAAACTACCCTGCAAGCCTCTCAGTGAACGCCACAAACACATGACGTGGGCCTTAAAAATAGTAACGGTTTTGGCAAAACCGCCTGGCTATCGATCGTGTGTGCAGTTTCCCTTCCTCGTCCGACGGCTTGAGCTGTGCTACGCTCCGCTTCACTTACAAAGGCTGCCTTTTCAGGCGGCCACCGATAGAACTTTGAAGAGATCTTGTGATTATTGATTCAGGACTCTAATAAGGGCTTTTGGCGGCTGTCTCGAATTTACGTCGTTCAAGTGTGAACCACAAAAAGCCCCCCCCCCCCCCCCCCCCCTCACTTTCCCCACACGCACCATCCTGTCTATGTGTGAATGATTTTTGTGTGTATGTCGTGTGTGTGTGTGATCCATGCCATAAGTCACCCCAAGTCCTTAATTAAGTCACCAAGTCCTTAATTAAGTTCTTAATCAAGTCACCCAAGTTCTTAATTAAGTTCTTAATCAAGTCACCCCAAGAGCGGTCCTAGTAGTTCTACTTTTTGGCAACCTTCCACTTTGAAACACTTGACGCCTTCACCCTAAGTCACCCAAGTCACCCAAGTTCTTAATTAAGTTCTTAATTAAGTTCTTAATCAAGTCACCCCAAGTTCTAATCAAGTTCTTACTCAAGTCACTCAAGTTCTTACTTAAGTCACCTCAAGTTCTTAATCAAGTTCTTGATCAAGTTACCTCAAGTTCTTAACTTAATCACCTCAAGATTGTAATTAAGTCATTTTCTAAGTCAACCAAGTTCTTATTCAAGTCAACTTATAATTATTTATTAAGTTCTTAAAGTATTATTGCATCTGAAATGGATCAAAATGATCTTTTGTTGTTGGTGGTTCTGGCTGCTTTTGTGTTCGGCTTCTGTATTTAGTGGCAGAGATTGTTTGGACTGCTTTGGTTTTTGCTGTCTTTGTTTATATATTTTATAAACGTAATAACCACCCCAGCAGCAAATGCCGCCAAAAATGACAACTGTTTTAAGCTCAATATTCCATGAAGACTTTGGTGTTGTAGGTCTTGAATTAACTTGTTCTTGTTCTGGTGTTTTTATAGCTGGCATTGAAACAACTGTTGGCGTTGGCGGTGTTATGTTTTCATTATGAGTTATTCAGTGATTGTAACATTAATTTTTTTTGTTTGTTCCACTCTGCTAATCTTTTTCTGCTGCAACACGCCCAGGATGAGGAGGCTTTTTACTGGTCACTTTCTCCACCTGATTCAATGTTTTCTGATTCTGCTGATTTTCTGGCTCGGTTCATTTTTAAGGGAAACAAATCTTTTTGATTAAAAGTAATTAATCCCATGATTAGCGGTGACAATAATGTTCCAAATCTGTAATATAGATCACATCCTAGAGACTCTAATGACTTGTTAAAACTGGATCCTGCGTTAAATCATACATAAAGTCTTGTTCAGAATCAATAGGCGCAAATTTACTTACTAGTTTAGTGTACAAACTAAGAACTGTTTGTCCTACGCTTTTTACCATTCTTGATCCCAGTTGCGCTTCATACCTGTTATGATACTTTACAATGTCTTGTGGCGGCATCTGTTGAATCTGTTCTATGCTGAATTCATTTCCGAGGAACTGTTTTGTTTTCCCACATGCTGCCAAAGAATACAGCCTTTCTTTTTTTGGCATAACAGCTTGGTCATCAACTTGTTCATTTGTAATCACAAGTTCAGGAATGTTTAGCAGATCGTCGCCGTTCATGTTTTATTACTAAATATAATTATTATTTTATTTTTAAAAATGAGCACCGAAAAAACTGTTACCAACCTTGTATACCATTCTGCTGTTATTGGGGGCCTAAGTGTAGGATACACAATGCTTGGTAAAAGCTTGTTAAAAATTAAACCAGCAGATCTTGGCAAGCTAGACTTTGAGGATTCAGCAAAGCTAATTGCTATCATTACAGCTTCGTTTGCTACAAAAGATTTTCTAGTTAAGCAAGGAATAATTCCAGACAGTATCAATATGTAAAATTTAAAAAATACATTTATAAAAATGGCTTCACTCGTAATGATGATAGGCGGCGCAGTAGTGAATGCGCTTGCTTTTAGCGGAAGTAATTACGCATTTAGTAAACTGCGGGATGACGGCGAGAGAAAAGACATAACAAAGCTATGGAGCAACTAGCCGCAGCACAGACGCCTATGAAAAGCAGAGAATTGAGCAGTTAGATTTTATTAACGATAAACTGAAAAAACAGGGACATGCGGCTTACACATTTAAAGACGTTGACCAGGCAATAAAAGAATATTTTCTTGTAACAGGCAAACCAATCAAGACATTACCCCCACCAAAATTCAGTGACTTTTATCAACCATCAGAAAAACAAAAGATGCAAGAAATATTGTTTATCGTCTTTGGTATGACCGTCGTGTATTTTGTTGCACATAATATTGGCTGAATAAAAATGAACAAATCTATTATTCGCCAAAAGGATATTGGAAGGGAATCACGGCAATAAAAAAGCTAAGCCAAGCAGCGGGAGTCAGTGAACAAACAGCAAAGGAATGGTTATCTAAACAAGCGATTTGGCAAATTTATTTACCTGCACCTAGACGAATACAGAGACCATACTTTGTGAATACAATACCGAACGACACCCATCAAATGGATCTTCTATATTTACCCCATGATACGATTAGACGAAAAAGATTTAAGTACGCACTTACAGTCGGAGGCTTCATCAAACTGTGTAAGCAGTTGGTTTGCCCAACCAGGTGTTTAAGTCATTAGAGGAAAGAATAGTCTGCTGTTTAGTTGAGACCCAGACTTCTAGAGTTTCTTCATTTATTGTTATATAGTCGATTAAAACTTTTAACATTAATTTAACTGGCGGTTGTATTCTTAGTTTACTTGGAACTTGAGAAATTGCATGTACAACGCTTTCCCGCACGTTTTTTGGATTAATAACTTCTAAATCAATATCATTCAGTACTCTTGACAAACGCTCTCCCTTAAGCATTCCTTCAAACAATTTGTCTGGTCCTTCATATATCTTAGCCATGTTGAGTTTCTAACATAACACATTTATTTAAATTTTAAAAAAATTAATCAGAATCAATATCAACGGTCTTTTTGTGCTTGGACTCATAAACTAAAGTATAAACGCCCTTTGATGTTGTTAATGTGAGCTGTTTAGAACAGAGTTTAATGTCTCGTTTACTTTTTTAAACATTCCTTTTTTATCTGCTCAGTGTCTGGCTGTTGAGAAAAACTTGCCCTTGCCTTTTTTGAAGATCAAACTTTTGTCTTTTATAGTCATCAAAATCGGCCTGTAAACGACTAAATTCTTCATCCGTGATGTTGAGTCAACTAGTGCTTTATTTATTGTCAGTTTGAACGAACTAAAGTTTAGCTGTTATTAGTTGAACCATAGCTGTGTGCTTTTGGAGTTTTGTTTTTAATTTTTTGCTAGCAGCACTTACAGCTAATGAACACAGGCCAAGAGTTAAAGACAAACCGCTAGAGGTAAAGCTGCGGGTGCACCTACGCCTGTTGCTAAGAGACCTACACTTGTTCCTGCTGATAGAGCACTAATAGTCGATGCTCCAGTATTAATATATGTAACAGCATTAAAGACAGCAGAATACCTTCGTTTGGTTTTGCTGTATTTTGAAAGGTCTTGCTCTAGTACTTGCTGCATTTGTGTAATGTTTGTTAATCTGAAGGTTTTTATGTCAGGGGTTTCTACTATCCCTTCTTTTGGCGACTCTGGTGCTGTAGGCACATTTGGATAAACCTGAACAGACATACTTTTTATAAAATAAAATAATTTAGTATTGTATATATTTTAATCTGTTATCTTGAATATTCAGCTGCGCATCATATATTAAAAACAAATGTACATTAACTGGTTTATCGCCATCTTTTTCTTTATCAATTTGAATGTTTATTCCGTCTTTAACAGTTCTCCCACTTCCATGCAACTGATTATCCTCTGTTGACCTTAGGTCAATCCATAAACCGTATTTTGTTGTTAAATAATCATCGAGTCTAACACTGTGAAGGTGTAGATCTTTAGACACAAGGTCTACTGTTGGACTTCTACACCTCCCACCCCAAACAATTTTCTTATTTCGTCAAAATGGTGATAAGGTCTAAGCCCGCTAGCGTAGATTTGGTTAGGACTACCCTCAATCGA
Organism: Conus ventricosus; assembly: GCA_018398815.1. Taxonomy (NCBI): domain Eukaryota; kingdom Metazoa; phylum Mollusca; class Gastropoda; order Neogastropoda; family Conidae; genus Conus; species Conus ventricosus. Next base: position 113,700,320 of record CM031598.1, read on the forward strand.
ACATTGTACTTTCGTTATTTTAGGATTAATAAACTTTTCACTTCCTCTTTTGAATGGTTCTTCATCTTCACACAGCAATAAAATACCTTTAAGTGATCTTGCTGCGGCACTAAAACTAAAATTCCATATAGCGTCATTCTTGCTTCTGGGATATGTTGTATGATGAATCACTCTTTCGTAATATATTGCTAATTTTGACTGATATTGTTGCTCAATCAGCCTTGCTAAATTAGGGTTGCTAACAACGTCAAACTCTAACGAGATGTCAGAAATGCTGTACTTTGCTTCGGTGTCTGATGATCTGATAACACGTTTGTATTCATTAAAAGTTAGTTCATATGACAATCTGTCTTTTAATGCTCCTTGAAAGTATGGCGCATGCGCTTTTAACAACTCAAAATCCAAGGGAATAGAAAAGCGATTTCCATACGCAAAATTTACAGCTACATACTTGTTACCGTCTCCAGCATTTTCGGCGCCTATTCTGTGTTTCAGTGCTTCATTATTTTCTATTCCTTGAAACGCAAGATCAGCCTTTCATTCCCGGTTAGCCATAGATCAGAATAGGTTAAAAATATGTCTGCATTGTGTAAAGAAAATATTTCTTGCCCCTCAAGTTTTATAGAAATTTTCTTAACGATTGCCCGTCCCAGATTCTGGACAACTGTCCTGTTTGGGTCAGTTGCTGATTCGAGTTCTATTTTGAAAGTAAGTTGCGCAGAGCTGGCACAATCACTTCATCTGCTCTAGGTCTGGAAATTTGACAGTAAGAATTTGATCTGCATCAATAGTAGATGGATTATTTGGACAGTAATATTCCGTTTATTTCCCTTCACGCCAAAGGGCTCTTTCAGTCTTCTATGCGGGTCAAGAATTGAGCCATATGCTTGTGACATTTTTTATAAAACAAAATAAAAAGTTAATTATTTAAAACATGGCAGGAATTGAAGGTGAAGAAGATTATGATGTTTTTGATCCTGGAGACGACATGAGTGAAATGACTCCTTTGACACGCATCGCTCAGCGCTCTCATTGCGGCGTGAATTAACAGAAAGTACGGCGGAGCATTTTACAAAAGTTTAGGCCTAGAACCCTGAAGTTTTAGACCCTAATGATTTTGAAGTAGATCAAAATGGCCATTTGTTTGTGAAAAGCGGCCCGACCGAGAACAACGTGTTCAGCTTACAGATAAACGAGACCCATCAAAGTTTGTAGGCATGAATACAATAAACAAAGACTTAGGGTGGGTGATCGAAATCGCCTTAGCATTACTAAACCAAAATTAGATGGGGAGGCTGTTTCTAAACTTCAAAACATACAACAAAACTCCCAACAGATAACCAAATACAAAACATGGAACTTCAAGATTTAAGTCAACAGCAGACGAAGTAATACAAGCAGAAACCAGTTTTTCAGAAGAAACAGCATTAAAAACTATACACGACCCCGCTACCATGCGAGAAATAACAGCCCTTGATCATGCTTTGAGAAGCATCAGAGGCGAATTAACTAACAATTTAGCAAAACTAGGTGAACTAGATGAGCATATAAAAAGAGAAAAAGAAAAACTCGTTGAGGCTGATGACGCCAACTTAGGGCATGATATTAAAGAAAAAATAACCCAAAGACTAAAAGATCTTGAACAAGAGAGATCAGCAAGACTAGAAGTGTTGTCTACTAACCGAGAACAATTACGAACTCAAGTGAGCAGAATAGAGAACTATCCAAAGAATTTTATATGAAAACACAACGCTAGCAGAACGAATACGAACACTGTTTAGAGAGCAAGGAGTCACATTAGTAAGCGTTATAACGGCCTTAGGATTGCAATAAGTACACTGGTGATGGCTATTACAGGCGGAGGTGGTCAAAGCCCAGTGCCTCCACCGCCATCATCCCCATCACCACTGATAAATCATGGGTAAAAAAACAGCTTGATCATCTTGCGGGTTTATTAAAAAAATTAGCCAGTAAAGCTGAACGCTTTACCGGGTACATTAGGGGGTGTTGTTAGCTGGCTTTTGTCTACTGCAAGCAAAGTAGTTGGCTTTATGGCCGAGCACTTATGGACATTAGTTCTCTTAATAGTAGGGTTAATTTTTAGTATGATAAAGACCAAGTAATCCTAGGCCGAGTTAATCCAAAAAACAAGTGCTGCCTTTTCATATTCATAGTCTTATTTTTTTTTACTTCGTGTTCTTCAACGGCCTTCGGGCTTTGGGCCACGGGGATTGGATGACTTATTCTTTGGGGGTCGACTTGTTTGTTTACTGCTTGCAATATTACTGGCTCCGAATTTATTTCGTTTTTTCCGACTTTCTGTTTATTGCCTGCCACAAGGATTTCATTATTGTAGTTTATTATTGTGCCTATCTGGAGCCTGAGGTCAGAAGGCAGCATGTATAAACCAGTACCAACAGCAAAGTCTACTTTCGATCTTGCGTATTGTAAAACATTTTGGTACCTTTTTAAATACTTGAAGGCAAATCAACTGCAGAATTAATGGCGTCCTCTAAATTTGCTAAGTATTGTTTTTGTGCGTCAAAGCCAGTAGAAGGATCTGTTTATGTTCGATCTCGTTTGCGCTTGCGAACCTAGCAAACACCAAACATAAGTACGAACAGAGTCGTTTATTCGTTCTATTCCTGTTTTAGTTAGGCCCTTAGAAGTGTCTAAGATAAATGTTGTCCATGCTGTTTTATGCTCTTGCTCTATGGACCCCAGGTGAACAGCTGTGCCTGAAGAGAAAGATGTGTAAGGAGGATTCCAGTCATAGTTATACTTTCTGTGCACCCCCCAAAAATAAGGGTGCCTAAGCCATGATCAAGATCCAACTTTTGTCTAAAGTCTGTCTTAACATTAATATTGAATTCGTTACAGATCCTTTCAAAAGCCTTCATGTCTATTCTGTTGCTGAATGGATTAAACGGTTTGTCATTTGGTAATGGCGCTTGCAGTTCAGACAAATACGCCTGAAGGTGTAATAGAAATGAAATCTATACGCTGACCTCACCAAAGGATCAGGATGATTTAAATGATCAGCATACGACACTCCACACCCAGTTGATGCACAAAACACAGCAAAGTTTAACTGGTTCTGGTAAAACTGCATCGGATGACTAAACCACACTTTTGGGATGTAGTCGTTTTTAATAGGAGGGTTAAGATAGCTCTTCAATGGAGTACTAACCTTTACTTGAAAGGTGTCAGACTGAGTCACAGAAATGTCAAGAGTATCAGTTGTTATATTTTTAAGATTTTTAGTGCGGCCAACAGAATATTTTGCATCAGTATATTTAAATGCACTCATTTTTATTTCGTTTAAAAAATGTTTGTAACAATAACAACTCAAGACGTCCTTTGTTTTTAGAACATGCTATTGATAACAATTGCGGAACAGAATGGTCACACTCCATGAAATATTTTACAAAGTTGTATGGTTTAATATAAGTGAAAGCAAGAAGGAAAATAATATGATGGTAAAAGTTGATTAACGTAGGAAACCAAACTTAGCCATGTTAACAATTACCTGATGGTTATTACGGGTTTCTCACTGAAGAGCAATGAGTAACTTTGACAATACTCTCAAATTTAACAATGCAATCTGAAAACAATGTTGATTCAAACTGAAAAAAGAGAAGTAGGTTACTATTTGATGGAGAGCTAGCTAAATGTTAGGCTCTTCCAACTGCTAATCACCCATTCATAATTTAGAGTTAAAACCAAACAAAACTATTATGGGGGGGAAATCCGCTCAATCTTGCTTACATTCATTACTCTATGTTCATTTGGTGAGCGAGCAGATGAAAACTTATATGATGGAAGGCCCTCAACTGTTTTAAGAGCTCTTCCATCAGGAAAGCTCATATTGCGATTATGAAATATACAATTCCCTATTTACAGTTTAAAAGATTAGTTGTGGGAGGGTCGGTATCATTTAATATAAAATCGCAGACAAGCAGAAAAGTCGTGAAATGTGATAACCTCCACATTGTTTTAGAAATAAAATATACGTTGTACTAAAACATGTCGCGTGGGCAGAGAGTCAGGAGTATATTAGCGCCTGAAGGTGTATAACTTAGAATTAAAAGACCTTGCAGGTGGACTTGAACAAAATGGTGAATAGGCGCTTTGTATGGTTTTGAGTACACTAAAGATGGTTATTATAAACGAAAGAGGTTGGCGACAGCAAAAAGTTTCCTAAACTAGAACAACTGCGTAATGTAGAAACAAATGATGCAGGCCATTATGAATATAACATAGTTCGAAAACCTAACAGCAACAAATGGCACTTAGAACCACATTTAGAATGGGACATAAAATTTGAATTCATAAGCCCATTTACATTTTTTGACCGTCAAAAAAGTTTCAGAAAAGCATTCAACTCAGGTCCTTTACATGTAAGTCTTATGCCAGAGGACAATAGTCGGAAAGAGATTGAAATAAAGTCGTATGGGGATAAACAGTACATCCTCCACAGAAAAGAATCCGTTTTGAAAGATGCTTCTACAAAATTACAGTTCATTCCAAATGAAATTAGGAGACACGTTCACAATGATATTTGAAATTTCTGTCTTAAAAGATGAGGAGAGGGATGGGGTTGTGGGCGTTTAGTGACGTCCTTTTTAAAGGAATTCTAATTAGCTGGCAAAACTTAGACGTTGAAAAACTTAAAGTTACTGTCGTCGTTCTTTACAACGGTGGGGAGATTAAGGTCATTACAAACAGTGACAAAATCAATATTAGTCTAAATAGAAGCAATCTCAGAGAACTGACTTGGATTAATCTTACACATTTAGATCTTATAGGATTTTATTATACTGAACAAGTTTGACAGAGAGTATGATAAACATAATAACGGATTTGATTTAAATTATGTTATAAAACTATGGAGCAGGCGGCTTTGGTGTCAATGCCGATGTTAAACTTTATGATAAAAACCCCTCATTGTTCACTGATTTGTGGACAGACTGGTTGTGGAAAAACAATATTTGTCCTCGACCTATTAAAAAACAGTTTATCGTTATAATTTTTTATCATATTTGTAATTTTCTGCCCAACACTTAAATGGAACAAAGCATATAATGATAGAAGGTTTATATGGACGGATGATGACATATATTTGATTGATCCCAGCAATAAGCTGAGTGAGTGTTTGGAACACTTTTATAAATTGTTTGAGGGAACGCAGACACTATTTATTATAGATGACTGTTCGGCAGAAAGAGACATAGTTAAAAGAGAAACACTTTGTCAAAACTGGCTTTCAGTGGAAGACATGCTGGAATAAGTGTGTGGATTTTATGTCAAAAATATAACTCAGTTTTAAAAGACTTTAGAGAACAGTTAAAGACTGTAGTTTTATTTCACATGAAAGACAGAGACGCATTTGATGAATGTATGCGCGAAAATGATGTGATTGAAAATGATCAGGAAAAACACAGGATTAAGCAAAAACTAAAATCTTTAAAGTTTAGTAAATTAGTATTAAAAAAAAGACAATCCTACACAGTATGTTTGTTTGTAAAAAATCGTTATTTTTTTGGTTATTGAAGTCTTACTTGTCAGAGAACGTAAAATGCCGGCATTAGATTCAACCGCCCGAAACTGGTTGAGGGCGGTTTAGCTAATGCCGGCATTTTTTACGTTCTCTACATAGTAGACTTCTACCAATCTATAGACGAAGAACTACTCAGCAAAGCTCTGAAATTTGCTAGTAACCACACAGACATAACAGGGTCAGAAATGGAAATCATCCTTCACACCAAGAAAACGTTACTATACAGCAAACTGAGACCTGGATCAAGAAAACGAACAGAAACTCAACATTTGACGTAACCATGGGATCATATGATGGTGCAGAAACATGCGAATTGGTCGGACTGTTCATGCTGTCCAACATCCAGAAACAGCTTGGAAAGCAAGTTGGACTATATAGAGACGACGGCCTTGCTGCACTAACTACCAACAACCCAAGAACCATTGAAAACAAGAAAAAAGAACTATGCAAAATCTTCCAAAATCATAACTTAAAAATCACCATTGAAGCAAACAAAAAGGTAGTGAACTACTTAGACATAACACTTGACCTCAACAACCACATGCATAAACCCTATAAGAAACCTAATGACACACCTATCTATGTAAACATGAAAAGTAACCATCCACCATCTGTACTAAAGACCATACCCAATGGCATAAGCAAGAGATTATCCAACCTGTCATGCAGTGAAAGAGTATTCAACAACGCAGCAGTAGAATACCAAGAAGCCCTGCAAAAAAGTGGTTATAACTACAAACCACAATACAACCCTGATAACAACATGAACAAAAGCAAGAAAAACAGGAAAAGGAAAATCATATGGTATAACCCCCCATACAACGGGAAACTTAAAACAAACACAGGGAAAGAATTCTTTGAAATCTTAACAACATCGTTCCCAAAAGAACACAAACTGTCTAAAATATTCAACAAAAACACCGTCAAACTATCATATTCATGTATGTCCAACCTTAAAAACCTAATTGATGCATCCAACAAAATGAAAACCAACACAACAAAGAAGGGTGAAGAAAGGAAATCTTGTAATTGCATCAAAAAAGAGCAGTGCCCCTTAAGCAATAAATGCCTCTACAACAATATTGTATACCAAGCCAGAAAATGAAAAAGAAACAAAAATAGGGAGTACTGAAAACCACTTCAAAACCAGATATGCAAACCACAAACAGTCATTCAATAAAGAAAAATACAAATCCAAACAGAACTGAGCAAATACATTTGGAAACTTAAAGATGCAAAAATAAACTATAACATATCCTGGAAAATCATTAAAAGGGCATCATCATACAGTAATATTTCAAAAAGATGCAACTTATGTTTAACTGAAAAATGGCTAAATCTATGTAAACCACACTTAGCAACTTTAAACACTGAAACAGAAATAGTAAACAACGGCAGGCACAAATGGAAATCGTTGTTAGTGAACACACCCCAAACAACTACCTGAAAACCAAAAAAAATGCTTGTTTCCCCCTATTTCTTCAATCTAAGACATAAGAGCAAGCTTTGTTTATAATTGAATATATATATATATATATATATATAGAGAGAAGAGAGAGAGATATATATATATATATATATATATATATATATATATATATATATATATATATATATATATATATATATATATATATATATAGATGAATATAACCAAAGAGCCTAAAATGATTTTAAAAGTGCTCGACCCCTTGGGGAGCAACATTTGTCAATGATGTTAAAAAGGAAGGTTAAAACTCGAGGTTAAGACTCTACAAATTTGTTTCGATGACAGCGCAACACGCTCGAAACAAATTTGTAGAGTCTTAACCTCGAGTTTTAACCTTCCTTTTTAACATCATTGACAAATATATATATATATATATATATATATATATATATATATATATATATATATATATATATATATATATATATATATATATATACTAAATTGTTCAGCAGAGAGAGAGAGAGAGAGAGAGAGCGAGAGAGAGAGAGAGAGAGAGAGAGAGAGAGAGAGAGAGAGAGAGAGAGAGCGAGAAAGAGAGAGAGAGAGATCCAAACAAAGATACACACAACGACCACGTGGATAGTTTCCCAATATTTCGACCTTGTGAGGTCTTCCTCCGGGGACTATATGTCAGTTGACGCTAAATTAAGTAATACAGATGCATATACTTGATTGACCATATATTCTCAAGTAACCCCATTTCAACAAAAAAAAATCTGCAGGGTCTATATCTAATAATGCTTTATTTAATTATGTACCAAAGTTCTGTACTTAGCTATACGTATAGCACTATCTATTCATTTCCTTGGTATAAACTTCGTCAAACGTATACCATTGTGGTTATTTTGCACGTGTTTCCCTCCTTTCTGCAAGCACTCAGCTCTGAAGAAGTCTGTATGTAGCAGTTCTGGTGTTTCTATCTTAGCATGTGTGTTGAACCTGATAGGGCTTGGCATTTTTCTTGTTCTTCTCAAAGAAACAAATAGCATTTGGTTAACACACTACAGCAATCTATAACTTAACAATATGAATGAAATAAGGGTATCGAAATACACAACACGTCACATTTTGAAGACTGAAGGTAAAGATTTGGTCTTGACATGCATGCATATCAATGCAACAACAGTACTCGCCTTATAGGGATGGCTATGAAATACATCTTATTACAAGCTACGACCTTTTTCTACAGAAATAACCCAAAACCTACACTTGAAATAAAGCAAAATAGATAGATAAATCATGAAGCGCAGGTCACTTTCAAAGTAATATGCACCTATTACCTGTGTCCAATTTTGCACCAAAAAATACAGAGATTTTAGCCTTGTTAATCGTTTGGACGCAATATACAAAACTTTTGTTGTTTGTTTGTTAACAAACAAAAAAGAATGTAAGAAATTACGCAAGCATCTGACTAAACGCAATGCGTGAACGGTGAACGGATGATATACAAACTTGAATACATTTCTCAGAATTCTCTCTCTCTCTCTCTCTCTCTCTCTCTCTCTCTCTCTCTCTCTCTCTCAAATACTATGCCCTGCCCCCACCCCCTCCACTTACGTTTTCCTCTACTCTCCTTCCAAATCAACTCACGCACTTCCTCACCTCACCCCATCTAATGCACTTGCAACGGTGAAAGAAGTCTAACATTGTTATGCCGTTTGTACTTGCAGCCGGGCAGCAGATGAACTGCGGTCGCTTATGTCAATATTACCCAGGGAGAGGTTATTGATTTTGAGAGCCACCAGTCTCAGCGATCTGTCATTGACATGATGACTTGGGTGATGGTATCATGGTAATATTCTGTTGTGTAAGAGTTATTTTACTTTAACTTGCAATTAAAGTTTGAATAATAGAATTTCCTGAATAACAAAGGGCTGCATGCTTGCCCGTGGAAAGTACACGTCAGAGTAATGCACAGTAGCGCGCGTCACTTAGGTCATAGTGGCATACATGATATGTGCTTGCACTACAGAACAATGTAATGACTACTTCTTTCGGCAGAAAAGAAAATTATATGTGCTACAGAACCTGTACTTAATGCCATTCAACAAATTCTTTATCGACGTCATTATTCTCATTATGTTTATTGCTGTATTAAGTGGGATCAGTTGTATGTGTATCTGTGTCTCTGTGTCTTTGTCTGTCCAGTGTGTAGATCTGCTCCACATTTGTGATGGTTATGGAAATTGCAAGACAGGTATGGATGAAACGGGATGTGACTGGAGTAGTATAATATCGACATTAACCACAAGCAAACCACCAGTTGTGATCAATTTTGACAGACCTGGAGTATTAACTGTGATTCCTCTACCTGAAAACATGACTCATTGTCCAGAAACCCACTTTCAGTGTCACGGTGGTGATTACTGTCTACCTGTCTACGTCAGGTGTAATGACGTCAATGATTGTCCAGATCATGAGGACGAAGAACGGTGCAATTTGTATACATGCCCAGGATTCTACCGATGCCGTGGTAGTGACCACACAATATGTGTGCACGTGCATCATCTATGTGACGGTCTGCCACAATGTCCACAGCATGATGATGAACTGATGTGTGACATGACGTGTCCTGAGTCATGTACATGTTATGGTCTGACCTTCATCTGTAGACACACTTTCCACACCAGCTCTTTCCCACTTCTGCGCTACCTGGACGCCAAGGAGAGCGGGCTACAGCAGGCTGATGTTGCAGACCATGCCATGTTGGTCCATCTGGGTACTGAGGGCTGCCGTTGGAGCAATGTGTCAGCGTTTGAACTGCCCAACCTTCACAGCTTGGATTTAAGTGACAACCAACTGACCCTTGTCAGCTTCAGAGTGCTTGTGGGAACACCTAATCTTCGAAAACTAAACCTGGCGGGTAATCCCATAGACAGAAACATTTTTGATGTCAAACGAATACAGTTGCATTCAGTGATAGTTTTCAATTTTTCCAGAGTCCAGTTCCAGTCTCTCAAACTAGATGACTTGTCAGGGATGATGCCGAAGCTGCTGATATTGGATTTATCTCTAAGTGGAATTATATATCTTTGGCGGCACCGTGTGTTTCCAAATCTGCGTATTTTAGACATTCGGGGATGCCCTGTGTTTGCGTTTACTCCAGACTTCATGAAAGGCATGATCAGTCTCACTCACGTGTTTGCAGACAACACCAAACTGTGTTGCACTGCTGTATTACCAGACATGTTCACGGGTAAATGTTCATCGTCCTCTGACGAACTGTCCTCCTGTGAAAACTTGTTGAAGTCAGGCATTTACCGTTTGGCTCTTGGAGCATCTGCTGTGCTTGCAGTTTGTGGAAACTTATGTAGTTTAATTTACCGTTTGTGTTTTTTGTCAGAGGGGATCAAAGTGGGCTTTGCTGACTTTATACTTCACCTGTGTATTTCTGACTTTCTGATGGGATGAGTTCTTGCCTCCATTGAGTGGCCTGATCAGGTTTTTATTTTCTGGCGTGTCACGGTCTGGAATAAACTGAGTGGGAAACAGAGTGCAGTGTGGGGCAGTGTTGTCGGGTTTTAGCTCATTTCTCTCATCTGAGGCGTCGTCTTTTTGCTCATTCCTGTCTGATTATTTAGATCGATTCCTCGTGATCCCCTTTATCCATTCAGTCAGGTTCGATTTGGGGCCACCGCAGCTCACATAGCCTTATCATCACATGGAATACTAAGGACTTGTCTTTGCGAACTGTACCTCTGCTTTCCTGCCAACGTCACACTGTGGGGGATATGCTATCATCAGAAGGTATTTGTATTCCGTTGCGCTGTTACCAGAGCAGAGTTTGCTTGTCAAATGGTTACCCTTCAGCATCATGGATTCATCTGCAACATTGTTCCCTTTCTGTGATATCTGTGGACAGTGGATCTGATTACTGGTCCATAAGCTAATGCTATGTCCAGAGACCCAATTGAACAGAGACCAGGATCAAACGTACTGTGAGTGTGAAGTCACAAGAAGTCATTATCGCCAGACGTCTTTTGTTCATTGCAATGTCGGAACATTCATGTGCCTGGTTTCCCTATCGGTAATGTGAGGTGTGAAGGTCAGTCAGTGTGTCGTCATTCCCAGGAGAGGTCAATGGATTCCATGGCCATTTGGTTATGCCACTCCAATTCAGCGCACAATCCCTTCATCTATACATGAATATATCTACGAAAACGACCAAAAAGCTAAAGAACTCCGTTTTTCTGAAGTTTCTATACTGCTTACCAAAAAGAAAGATCATCAAAAGAGCGCCTTTGAGTGAAACAAGTGCCCTGAAGGTCTGCAGAAAGATCAATCAAAAGAGCGAACCTTTGTGAAACAAGTGCCCTGAAGAGTCTGCGAGAAAGATCAAACAAAAGAGCGACCTTTGTGAAATCAAAGTGCCCTGAAGTGTCTGCCGAAAGATCAATCAAATGAGGCGACGCGTATTAATTGTGAAACAAGTGCGGCGAGTCTGAAGGTCGTGGGCAGAAAGATCAATCAAAAGAGCGGATTCCCTTTTGATGAAACAAGTGCCGCAGAAGGTCTGGCAGAAAGATCATCAAAAGAGCGATCAAAGGGGTGGTCGACTTGTGAAATAAGTGCCCTGAAGTAAAGGTGTTCTGCAGAAGAAAATCAAAGAGCGAACCTTGTGAAATAATGCCCTGAAGGTCTGCAGAAAGATCAATCAAAAGAAGCTACCTTTGTGAAATAAGTGCCCTTAAGGTCTGCAGAAAAGATCAATCAAAAGAGCACCTTTGTGAAATAAGTGCCCTGAAGGTCTGGCAGAAAGATCAATCAAAAGAGCACCTTTGTTGAAATAATTGCCCTGAAGGTCTGCAAAATGATCAATCAAAAGAGCCACCTTTGTGAAAAGAAGTGCCCTGAAGGTCTGCAGAAAGATCAATCAAAGAGCGACCTTTAGTGAAATACGTGGCCTGAAGGTCTGCAGAAAGATCAATCAAAAGGAGTCGACATTGGGAAACAATGCCGCTGAAGGTCTGCATTAAAGATCAATCAAAAGATCGACCTTTGTGAAACAAATGGCCCTGAAGGTCTGCAGAAGAGATCAACAATCAAAAAGCCACCTAAGTGATACAAGTAGCCCTGAAGGTCTGCAGAAAGATCAATCCAAAAGAGCTCCTTTGTGGAAACAAGTGGACCGCTGCAGTCTGCAGAAAGAATCAATCAAAAGAGCGACCTTTTGTGAAATAAGTATCCCTGAGATGTCTGCAGAAAGTTCTATCATTAAGAGCGACCATTTGTGAAACAAGGTGGCCCTGAAGGACAGCAAGTAAAGATCAATCAAAAGAGCGACCATTGTGAAAAAGAGCCCTGCAAGGTCCCTGCAGAACGATCAATCAAAGAGCGACCATTGTGAAACAAGTAGCCCCTGAAGTCCTGCAGAAAATCAATCAAGAGTAGCGAACTTTGTGAAAACACAGTGCCCTGAAGGTCCCCAGCAGAAAAGATCAATCAAAAGAGCGACCTTTGTGAAACAATTGCCCTGAAGGTCTGCGTGATAATGCTGCCTGTGACAGTGCTCCCTTTGCTCTTACTTGCTCGTTGTAACAAACATGAACACTATCAACTGGTAGTGATAACAAACTCTAACATACAACTCTATGATGGCCGCCTCTGTCCGTCCCTGTCTGTCCTGTCCTACCTGTCTCGATCTGTATCTCTTGCTCTCCTCCTCATCTCTCCGTACTCCAACTTTTCCCTCTCACCTCAGTCTCTCTCTTCTCTCTCTTTCCCGCGGTCGTCTCTCACTCTCGCATTCTCTCATCTCTCTCTCTCTCTCTCTCGGGGGGGGGGGGGGGGGTCTCCTCTGGCTCCGCGCGCATTGCGCGGCATGACGGTTGTCCTTCGTCCAGTCCAGGAAAAAACATCTGAATTTCCTTTACTCTCCATCTCTCTCTCTCTCTCTCTCCTCTCCTCTCTCTCTCTCTCTGGCTCCGCGTGCGCGCGGCCAAATGACGTGTTTGTCCTTCGACAGTCCAGGAAAAACACCTGAGTTCTTTTACTCAAGTAAGTTTTTTAAAACATAAAATTCGTTACTTTCGAAAAATACTGTGTAAAATGTGGATTGTAAGCCACAATGTAGTGCTGACGCGTCTGATTGTTTTTTTGTGTGTACTAAAGAGAGGAGAAAAAAAAAATTCCAGCCGACAGCCAAAGGCCGGCCAAAGCTGTGGTGCCAGGCCGTCCGGCGGCAAAGATGCAGGAAGCAGTATGGCCTAGTTTAGATGTGTCGTCTGTATGTTACACCACCCATGAAGCCAGCCATGGCCCACTAATCGATTCCAGGCCAAAGACACCCGTATATTATGTGCGGGGGGTAAACCACAAGGCAGATAACCGGGATACACACTTGATCCAATCCAATACAAGAAACAGTTTACATGTGTTAAAACAGTGTATGCCCCACTGGAGGTTTGCACTACATCACAGATACCATGGGGAAATACACACCTACAGGAGGTAAAATGCACATGGAAAAATTAACCGTCACAACACAAAGTAAATGACTGCTCTGAAGGAAATTACCACGGGGGGGGGGGGGGGGGGGGGGGGGGGGGTGTGTGCGGGGGGGGGGGGGGGCCATCTCTCCAATCCCTCAGACCTCTGCCATCTACGATAGAGATGTAGAATGCTAGAGGAAAGTCAAGATTCATAAGATGCATATATACTAAATCAACTGGTACCATTCTTATACAAAGAAAGCATGTCTACAGTGGTCGATGAGGATTCGACAGGCTGGCGTACCTTGTACACACACGTTGGTGACTGCGTGCTTCTGACCCACTTCTCCATCACACACTATGGTGGCGTGCCAGCATGAAGCAGCGACGACCCAGCGTAATGATGGGGTGTGTGCAGTGTATGAGGCCAGCCACTGGTGCGACCGGGGGGGGCGAAAGGAGACACGCGCTGTGTGCTTTATCCCGTCCAATTACGCGGGCCTGATAGCATGAGGAGGAAGGAGATACAGACCCGCCCGTTGGACCGCTCCATCCCTGCCAACACTCAGCAATCCCCCTCCACTTCCCCGCCCGCCCTTCACCAGCTTTAAGCCAGATCTTCTCACCCCGTGACAGAACCTCCTCCCTCACAGCCCCTTCATTGACCCTCTTCCGTCACGGGTCCAGTCAGCGATAAGTGGCACAGGCTTCAACAGTCCCCCAACTTCTACTGGGAAAATTTCCACCCCCCTCCTCACCATCCTCCTCTGATGACCCCTGCCCCACCACCTGACTCAGTCCCCATATGTGCCCCTCTCCTCATCCCAAACAAGACCGACCAATTTCAACGGCAAGTTACTGAAAGCTGTTAGCAGCCGACACCACCCACAGACCTGCAAGAGCTTTTCCATTGTGACAAAACGGTGACCAAGCTTCTAAAGCCAGGGGAAACATGCCAGAAGTGTGCAGCTTCCAAGAAGACTGTTGAGTCCAAGGCATAGATTATAACAAACAACACAGTCCCTACAAGCTGAAGTTTCGGCCCTCGTGCAGCACTACAAGAAGCAAGACACACATTAAGATTGAAATAGATGCCATCACCACTCAGTAACTGCACTTACAAGCCCAAAACCCACCAAAAACCTCTTCCCCACTCCTCAAATCACAAACTTCCCTTCCAAGACATCATCCTGCCAAACCACCCAACCAGTCACCCCAAATCATCCACCCCAAATCAACATCTCACACTCTCCCATTTTGGCCCACCTCTGCGAGTGCCACTGGCCACAGAGAGCAATGCTGACGGAGGACACAAGCGCAGCACAAGCAACTCCACAAGCATGGTCGGCTGAGTCCCTCATCACCAGAGGCCTCCACCCCCACGCCCTCTCCACCAAGTCAGTGTCGACTTGAGGACACCACCCCCCAACCCTCTCCACCATGTCAGAGTCACTAAGGACACCACCCCCAACCCTGCTCCACCATGTCAGTGTCACTAAGGACACCACAACCATGATGAAGTGAAAGGGGTATCCCTCCCGCGTCCTCACGCTCCCAACATCAAGCCCCAAAAAATGTGTGTCAAGTGACCTGACCGTGACACCAGCTGACTGAGTGGCTCAGTGCCAGAGTCCCTCAACTACCGTGAGACTGGCTGCCCAGTTCATTTGGGATCCACGACTGTGCCACAATCCAGAAGCCTTAGCAAACAGTGCCATCAGCAGTGACATAGTGGAAAGACCCTTCTTTCCCAGTGCCGTAGGGTCATATCCCCAAAGCGTAACTGCTGGCTTCTGCCTATCAATGCCTGCCGAGAGGACGACACCCCTTCAATTCAGTCATCCGTCACACAGGCACAACAGAACCCGTGCAGCAGGTGGTGTGACGGCATGGGTGTGCACTACAGGACCACACTGCTGTCTTCACCACCAGCAGGTGGTGCACCCCAGAATGGCATTGTACCAAAATGCCATTTCTGCTGCCAACTAGAAAAGGGACAGCACGCCTTGCTGAAAATCTGTTTGCCTACGGAAACAGGCAGACAGCAACGGACCAAGAGGGTCAGTACCACAGGCCTCGCCCCACTGGACGTCCTCTCCTCTTTCCTCGTGTTGAATCACCGCTCGTTCCTCCACCCGTCCATTCCACCTACGCCACCATGATTACCCAACAAACAAATCACACATCACAGCCTCTCACACCCGAACAACCCTCCTACTCTTCCCCATTCTTCCGGCCGACCACACTACTCGGGAATCTTTTCCTCCCATCCCTACCACCACTCTAAACCCAACCCACCCACTCCGACGACCGGAACATGGGCCCACTACCACGCGGGTGAACTAATTCGTATGGTAGTAGAGAGACCTACACCTCGCCTCCACAGCCACTCACCCTGATGCCCACCGCCTGTGTTATCCTCCTATGTTATTCCCCCCCCTTTTCCCTCGTAGCTTCCCACCTGCTATTTGGCATGGCCCAACACTTCCTTGCCACTGCCACCAAACTATGGCCAGTTTTTAGACTTGAATCACGTGTTGTTGTGTGTGTGAGTGTGTGTGGTGAGTGTGTGTGTGTGTGTGTGTGTGTGTGTGTGTGTGTGTGTGTGTGGTGTGTGTGTGTGTGTGTGTATGTGTGTGTGTGTGTGTGTGTGTGTTGTGTGTGTGTGTGTGTGTGTGTGTGCGTTGCATGCTTGCGTGCGTGCGTGGCGTGCGTGCGAGCGTGCGAGCGTTGTGTGTGTTGTGTTGCTTGCGTGTGTTCAACCGGTATATATACACTCGTGTGGAAAGTGCAGAGTTTGAACTATATGTCATCTGGCCGAACTGTGTAATTCCGAATCTGCCGACTATCAGATAGAACTGAGAAGAAAAAGTTGTTGCGAACTACAGTTAGTAGCATTTCTGAAGAAAAACGAGACTTTATATCATAGTTGTAATTGTACCTGAATGGTGTTGAGCACGCTCAGAAACCTGTGGTGTAGATAAAGCTTCGGTGAGACTTCTTCGGTGACCCTTGCCACAAGCGTGTTATGATGAAAATATTGAGAATTTTAACTTTTTTCCCTTGCCATATTCATTGTCTTTTTTCATTGAGCATTGTTTGGATTTGGTGTGTAAGTGTTTTGTATCACACTTATTTGTAGATTTCACTTGCGTGGTTTTCTCATTTTCCTTATCCTTTTGAATATGAAGATTGTTGATTTTTTGGTGTGTATACGCATACGGACACATTGAGTTTTGTAACAATTGTTATCCTTGCTATATTTGTTTTAGTTCTAGATTTGTTTAGTGTGCACAAATGGTGCAAAATTCAACTTCAAAATGGCCACCAGGAATAGACGGACTACGAAATTGACATCTTAATATAAACCATAATAAAAAACAAGTTACAGGGGGTACCCACTATATTGTACAATCAAGACCAACCCTTTCATATATTTTGCTTCACTGAATCAAGACTTCCATATATTGTCCCTGATGCCACTGTCTTACTCTCTGGCTACAATATTTGAACTCAGAGATCCCACCGAATCCAAATCTGTATACTACAGGCAATGATTACATTACGTTCAATGAAACATTAAATGCCCAAACATTTTTGTAATAGGTCTTGAAGGTTTTGGGGGAATTGAAGCATTTGGTTGTAATCAAGTTGAAGAGAACAATAACCAATCAAAAGTAGATTTGTATATCGAAACCGTAGCGGAAAAATGCAGGTTGGATGGACAGTATTACGGCTATGAATGGATGCAGCATCGCTTGATGCCACAGAATTAATACTTTTAGGTGAATTCAAACATTGGAATCTATTGAAGTGGCCAAACATCATGGTCAGATAAGACTACCTCCATACAACTTATCCCCAAATTATAGACAATGCCAACCAGAGTAACTGATTCACTACAAAACATTAATTGACCAACATCTATCTTTCTGAACCACAAAACGTCATTGGAAATGTGTGGCCTTTGAATGTGAACAGAGGCCACTTTTTCCAGTATGCATTACATGGAAAGGAAGTGGAATCAAAATTCGGTAAAAATTGCCACAAAGGCGGTGTACGAAGGGGGGGGGGGGGGGGGGGGGGGGGGGGGGGGGGAGGGGGGAGGGGGGGGGGGGGGGGGGGGGGGGGGGGGGGGGGGGGGGGGGGGGGGGGGGGGTCGAGATATTTTGGTACAATTTCCTAAAAGATACCTTTATAACTGTACCTTCATGAATTCCCGCCCTTTATAAATGTTTATAATTTACACTGATCCAGAGAAAGGCGCCTTGAGTACGTCTGGGCTACAGCACGTTTAAATCTGTTTATGCCAAGCATGCGGCCATTCAAAAACCGTCGAGTTTAAACATAGTGCACAACCAAAGTGGATGACTTGATTAAATACAAGCTGCTTGTTTGCTTACGCGAAAATCGATCGTGCTTAAAGCAGAAGGGAAGTCGAATGGATTATAAGGGCAACGTAATAAAGTCAAATCACTCAAAACGGACAGCAAAATAGAATTTTTTTCGTAACTTTGTAGCCAACGAAAAAAATTTTTTCAAGTCCATAAGCAAAGGCAATAAATGAATCTTACAAATAAAACTTCACAGTCAAAGACAATTCCCATAACCACATAACACCAAATGAACTCAACCAACACTTTACAACAGTTTGCAGAACACGTTGTCAAAGAAAAGAATACAGACTCAAATAATTACAAAAAATTAAAAACTTTTTGCATTGCTATGAACATTCGTCGGCAGCCAACACCAGTTTCCACCTTGACATTAGTGAAGTTTGCCAAAGCTTTTTTATGCCAAATAAAAAACAGACAGGAAGCCGCGACTTGACGGGATTGAGGAAAAATACTGAAACTATCAGCACCAGTTATTTGAAACTCTTACCTACATTTTACAATTATGTGGAATGCATTGATAAATGTCACCTTTCCCCCGATCAGGTGAGTTTTCAAAGTAGGCAAAAGTTATAACCCATAAATCAAATCTTGTGATACAAATCTGAACCTTCGAACTACAGACCTATAGTCCATTTTGCCAGTTCTGTCCAAGCCCCGTGGAAAACACATAAAATAAGCATCTTTTGCCACCCATTTTGGAACGTCCTCCCACCTACTAAATAAAAATCAATGGGATTCATGAACAAAATCATTCTGTCATGCAGGGCGCTTTACAAACAAGTAGAACAATGGCTAGCCAGTGTTAAATGAGAATAAATATTGTGGCCGCACTGTTTTGGTTGATTTTTGGCGCAAGGCTTTTGAATGCATTGAACCACAAATTGTTATGCAGAAGCTTTTATCATATGTTATAACAGGAAATAACCTTCAACTGATAACATCATTCCTAGAATACCGTCAAACAAATCGTTTGGGGTCCCAACAACAATTATCAGAGAGTTACCTATACCCACATGGCGTACCCCAGGTTGTCTGTGTTGAGGTCCTTTCCTGTCACGAGTTTAATAAATGATCCCCTCTTTATATGAGGATTTCTATGTGGAACACTTTTGGTGATGATACCACTGTCCCATACAAGTAGCCCCAGCTTGGAAGCTGTTTTTTCTTACACTTTCATTAACAGACGAATGCTAATACCTTAAGAAATTGGGGAGCAATGTAAATCACATTACACTGAAAATCCTAACAAAACAAATACTAATGCTGAAACAAGGCAGACAAGACAAAACCTAACCAAACAGCCCCCCAACTGTTTTATCAATAATCATGGAAATTGAATGGTGGAAAGCCATCGAGTTCTAGGTGTATATTTTTATAAAAATCTTTCTTGGTCTCATCCACCTTTCCGCAGTTTATGTATATCCATATCCGACAACCATAAACACTTTGCAAGATTAAGCATTTCTTAAACCTGTCAATGCCAGGAAATTGGTTCCTACAACGCCCATGTTTCATCGTCTTCAATCAATTATAGTTCAAACAACTATTTGATTCAGCAAGTGCTAAAAAGCCAATGAAACCTCCTAAGAGTGTCTAACAAAGGAGCAACTATCAAGCAGTTCTAATAAAATCATCATAGTCCTTGAGTGAAGGGGGTTATACTAAAGCGGGGCTCTTCCGTTTACAAAGAAATGTTTGCTGTCAACAAAAGTCAGCTAATGCAAAAAATTGCATCGGGTTAGCCAACCCACAGAAACTCTACAACCAAATTTAGCATAAACCCTAGGGATTTCAAACCAAATTCCATTTTCCCCGACACCTAAAATAGAAACATTTTAAATCAAGCCTATCTTAACTCAGGTACGTGGTTTGGGAATTCACTTCCACAACATTTCGATGAACTACCATATTACAGAATCCTTCAGGGAAAAACTAATCACACATTTCACAGCAGACCAATGCTTAATTAGAGACAAAATACAATAGTACCATGTCCCACCGCTCTGATTTGCAGCATATTAAACTGATACCCGTTTCCTTTCCGCTGATGTTTTAAAAACAGATAAGTGAAAAATGAGAGATATGGTTACATTGGGTTATTTAAAGAAATGAAATCATATTATGATGAATGACTATTGTTTCGTCCTCTGGTTTTATTGTGCACTTTTACCACGAAAATTGATTGATGTCATAATACTTATTCTTTGAGACTGTAACTGCAAGGTGATAAATGTGTGTCCGAATTACTGCTGGCTCAATTGATGTATTGCACTTTATTCAAATTTATAGTACTGTTTAGCAATGTGAAATTTGGAATAGAAAAATTGGAATTATAATCTCTCCTCTCTCTACCTCTCTCTCTCTCTCTCTCCTCACTCGCTCTCGGGTCCTCTGAGCTCCGCGGTCTCATCTCGTCTCTCTCTCTCTCTCTCTCTCACTCCGTCTTTCTCTCTCTGTGTCTCTCCTCTCTCCTCACGCTCTCACTCGGGCTCTCCTCTCCTCTCCCTCTCCTCACTTCATCCTCCTTCTCTCTCTCTCTCTCGCTCTCTCTCAATTTCGTCTCTCTCTCTCTCGTCCTCTCGTCGTCTACTCGTCTCTCTGTTCGATACCTACTGCTGCGTTTTCCGATTGGAATAGGTCGCTTAAATAAATAATAGTAAATTTGGGGTAGGGTATGATGTAAAGAAGAAAACAACAAAGATTGGGAAGGAAAAAAATCTGGCATCTCTCTCAGTCTCTTCCTCTCCTCCTCGTCAGCGTCGGTGGGGGTGTCGGTGTTCCTGGAGTCCGAGTTCTCTGGGTTCTTCTCTGTCGTCTCTCTCTCTACCTTCTTCTCTCTCCGGGTCTCGCCTCTCTCTCGTCTCTCTCGTCTCTCTTCCTCTCGTCCTCTCCTCTCCCTCTCTCTCACTCTCCGACTCTCCTCTCTCTCTCGACTCTCTCTCCGTCTCCTCCCGTCACACTCTCTCGTCTCTCTTCTCACTCACACACACACACACACACAACACACTACACACACACAACACACAACACACACACACACACACACAGCACACATCACACACTGACAGCACGGTTGCACAACACACACAACACACACCTATATATATATATATAAAGTACATACGCATCATGAAAAAACATGTTATAATTTTAAAGATGCTAGAATTTATTGCTGCTTACTGATAATTGTATTTGTTCGTTCTCGTTTTAGCCTAAAAACCACATCATATAAAATTAAAAGAAAGAACGAAATGTAGATATTATTTGATGCATTGTAATTGTCCTTAGTTTATTATACTTAGCAGTTTTGATTGTATGTTAATCTTTCACAAAAGGAATGTAAATCTCTTCTCTCTCTCCACACCTCTTCTCACTCCCCTCCTGTCTCCGTCCGCTCTCCTCGTCTGCCCTCGGACTGGTCTCACTCCTCTCTCTCGTCTCCATCTCTCTCTCTCCTCTCTCTTTCTACATGCGGTCTCTCTCTCTCTCTCTCTCTCTCTCCCCTACGATAGGGAGGATCGCATAATTCCATATCTGTGTGTGCTAACTCTCTTTTCCTTTCTTTGTAACAATTTCTTTAATTCTTGTTTTTTGTTTGTTTAAAATCGATTCTTTTTCCTTTTAAAGTCATCTAGCCTGAACTGTTAATGCATAATACTTTTTAATTTGGTGACATGAAATGTGTGTTATGTTAAAAGGTTTTGTAAAATTTTCTGTCGCTAGTTCATACTTAGTAAGTCTCCCCTAACGTGTGCAAGAGCCGTGAATGAAAAAAGCATGTTTTTTGCTTATTCTTGGTTTTTAAACCCTTGGGGAAATAAAGGATACTCAACACATCCATCATCATTACTCTCTCTCTCTCTCGTCTCTCCTCGTCGTCTCCTCTCCTCTCTCTCTCTCCTCTCAAACACATCTCTCTCACAGTCGTCACTCTCACGCTCTCACTCATCTACCTAGACTCTTCTTACGGGTCTCACTCACACTCATCTCACTCTTGGGTCCAATCTGAAAGAAAAGAAGAATAAAATAAGTATAAAGTCATTGTTTCCTTTATAGTTTTTCTTTTTTGTGTAACCACACATTAACATGAGAGAGTGCAAGTACACCACATATTGAGAAACATAAAGAAACCCAGACATTCTGTTAACTCAAACACCGAAGACAGCAAAAATCAGTCAAGTACTATGTTCCATTTTGTTAAGAAGAATATACAAGACTACGGCAATGGTGGTAAGGGACTGCATTGGAAGAAAAAAAAATGAAAAAAAAGAAAGGAAAAAAAAAGAAAAAAATGCTAGTATTGGAAATAACTATTTGGGTTTATTTGTTTTTTTTGTTTTTTTTTTTCTTTACATTATTTTGCTTTTTTTCTTCTTCTTTTTTTTTGGGGGGGGGTCCTCTTTTTTCTGGTGATAGCTGTGGGACAGTGTCTGATTTACTGGTCAGTAAGAGCTAATGCTATGGCAGATGAAGAGGACAGTGTGAAGCACCAAAAAATGGAGAGGTGGATTTCAGCCTTAGGGGAAAAAAGACACACACAAAAGAGAAAAAAATCACCGCCTTAGATGCTCCATTGATCCGATAACTGATGCCACAAAAAAACTGATAGTGATAACATTCTTCTGTTGACTGGAAATATGGAAAATGACTTTTTTATGCTTCGCATCTATATCCTTGTACAATATAAAGCAACGTTGCAAGGAGAAACAGGTCTAATTCCTATTCCATTCTCGTTCAGAGTAAAATGATTCGTTTCTTTCCACGTTAACTTGTAACTATAAGCAATAAACGTTCCCATCAAAGACGTTCTTTTTTTCAAATGTTACGCTCAGATAATACATTTTCTTCCCACCGCATGGAGAGCATTTCAACTGATGGTGCTTATGACTCTGTCAGTGCTGGACATTTTCAATGGGAATCATTTTGTATGAGCAGGCCTATTATAGAGAGTCATAAAGACGTGAAAGTCTTGTGCAAGTAGTCTCTTCAGGAAAGTAATACATGTCTGTTT
>CM031598.1:113728310-113730810 GCA_018398815.1 Conus ventricosus
GAGAGAGAGAGAGAGAGAGAGAGAGAGAGAGAGAGAGAGAGTCGTTACAGAAGCCATATACCATCTTTTTTTCGCTACTTTCTTAAAGGAAAAAGAAACAGAACATTGAATAGCCCGATTGACCATTGTCGTGTTTCTGTTTTATTGTGGGGGTGGTTGGGATAAGGAAGCGAAGGACCTTTGCACACGCGCGCGCGCATGTGTGTGTGTGTGTGTGTGTGTGTGTGTGTGCGTGTGTGTGTGTGTGTGTGTGTGTGTGTGTGTGTGTGTGTGTGTGTGTGTGTGTGTGTGTGTGTGTGTGTGTGCGTGTGTGCGTGTGTGTGTGTGTGTGTGTGTGTGTGTGTGTGTGTGTGTGTGTGTGTGTGTGTGTGTGTGTGTGTGTGTGTGTGTGTGTGTGTGTGTGTGTGTGTGTGTGTGTTTCTTATTTGCTTGTAAATATTCAAGGTTCATTTTCTCTGTCATTCGTCGATTCACGAGTTCGTTCGTCTGTCTGTTGGTTTAATTATACACACATTCTCCACCTTTCACTATAGCCTTGCTGTATCTGTTTTAACTTCTTTCATCCCTGTACATCTGATTCCCAGTGCCATGTGATTGAGGGGAGGGGAGGGGGAGAGAGAGAGTGGGTGAGACATATGGAGAGCGAGAGTGAGCTGCGAGAGAGACAGACAGACAGACAGACAGACAGGCAGAGAGACAGAGAGAGAGAGAGTAAGATATAGAGAGAGAAATCAATGGGAAATCCATTCATTCCCTCACTGTCGTTTTCCTTTATGCGTCTGTGTGCTTTCTTTGATGATGGTCTTTCCCTTTTCATTCTCTTCTTGAGTTTCCCTGCATGCGGCTCGTCCAGTGTACCCACACATTCTTTCTGTCTGCTGCATTCAGGACTGGGGACACCTTTCATTTTCTTTTCCTTTCATTGAGTTCCCTTGCCCAGGGTTGGTCCTCATGCACCCAGACATTCCTTCAGTCTGGTCACTGAAGACTGGGGACAGTCTGAGAATGGGGGATGCTGCTAGGGAAAAAAAGTTTAATTGAAGTTGTCTAATTTAGAGAGGGGAGGGGGGAGGAGAGCGGGAGAGAGAGAGAGAGAGAGAGAGAGGAGAGAGAGAGAGAGAGAGAGAGAGAGAGAGAGAGAGAGAGAGAGAGAGAGAGAGAGAGAGAGAGAGAAGGATCACTGACGCTACTTGATTAACGAGAAAAGATTGAGCACTGTGTACTCCTTGAGAACAGATTTTAGAGGAAGCTTCAATTCGCTTGTCGGCGGTAGAATGCAACGTGGATGAGATCAGGTGGTACACCCAGCCACGTCCTTGAGTATTTGTTGATTTTGGCCTCCATTGATTCCTCTGTGCGAGTGCTAATATCGTATCTGAGTAGATGCCAGAGAAGCTTCGGGATCAGCAAGAACAGTGGACTCCAGACCTTGTGTTTGCCAGGGAGCCCACGCTGGTCTATCATCTACAGGCTTTTTCTGCATGCCCTTTCCCCTCTTTGCTTTGTTCGGTGGTGGTGGTTGTTGTTGTTGTTGTTGTTGTTGTTGTTGTTGTTGTTGTTGTTGTTCTTGTTGTTATTGTCAAGGAGCCATCATACTACCCTTCAAGGTTCTTGACCTATCCTTCTGATGTGATTTGCTTGCTTGGCTAAAGTGAACGTCACTCTTTTGTCTACTTTTCATTTCCGCAGCGAGAGGCTTCGTGATTTTTTCGATTTGAAATTCATTCTGGATGAAGCCACTGACTCGTCTAACTGCTTCAGTATTTTGTGCGTCTCATTTTCCTTGGTGGAAAGCACCGTCGGAATAGCTCAGTTGGTAGAACGCCGGACTCGTGATCCTGGAGTTGCGGGTTCGAATTTTGGTACAGGGGGATTTTTCCCTCGGAGTTAACATTGGTTCTGACTCCATTCCCCATACAGTCCTTTGAATGAGACTATAAACATCTTGCACACACGTAAAGTCCCATCACCAACTTTCGGAAAAGAAGGCCATTTGGCCGTTGGTATGGATGACATGTTGCACATAGCTTGCACCTTCCCCGAAGATGGAGTATGGCTGCCTTAATGGCGGGATAAAAAAAAACGGTCATACACATACAACTCCACTGCCTGTCTACACGGGCAGTGTCCGCAGGAGTATCAGCCTGCGTACGCAGAAAAAGAAAAAGAAAGCACCGTTGTGTCCTCCATGAAGGCTTAGTGAGGGTGTTTTTGGTCTGCCGGACCTGTGCAGCTCATGGCTGCTTTCAAGGTGACTCCACTGCTAACACAAACAGTACTGGAAATATCGCACAAGCCATTAATATGCCAATTTCCAGGTTGACCCAGTCTGTTGTGTATCCCTTTGAAAAGTCATGGAAGTACTTTCTCAACAATTCCCTGATATTCTTTGGAATATGATACATCTGGATGGCCTCTTGAAACATCTTGTGTGAAAATGATCCACACGCATTTGCAAGATCGAACCAAACTACGTCCAGGTCCAATTTCTCTGCCTTAG
>CM031598.1:113733310-113743310 GCA_018398815.1 Conus ventricosus
GACAGTCTCATTGGTCGCATTTTCATTGCGACAATAAGGTGAATGGACGCAAATTCAGGGTTTGAAGCGGGTGAAAGGAAAGGGGGGGGGGGAACAGCTATCAATATGAGTGTGTGTGTGTGTGTGTGTGTGTGTGTGTGTGTGTGTGTGTGTGTGTGTGTGTGTGTGTGTGTGTGTGTGTGTGTGTGCGTGTGCGCGCGTGTGTGTGTGTGTGTGTGTGTGTGTGTGTGTGTGTGTGTGTGTGTGTGTGTGTGTGTGTGTGTGTGTGTGTGTGTGTGTGTGTGTGCGTGCGTGAGTGCGTGCGTGCGTGCGTGGGTGCGTGCGTGCGTGCGTGCGTGCGTGCGTGCGTGTGTGGGTTGTGTGTGTAGGAGATCAAGATTAACAATACGCACGTGCACGTGTGTGATGTGTAGGGTAGTCGTCGGTTCTGTATCTGAATGTGGATCAAATTTTCATTATTTGAACACAAGATCAGTTTCGTCACTAGCGACGAAGGAATTGCAACGCTCTATGCTCCATCAGAGCAGGCACCCCTGAAACCCCGCAATGTAACCAAGCAACAACGCAGTGTCTTCTCAGGAGAGCTGCTCAATGGCAATCTCATGAGGGAAGCTCCTCTTGAACAACATGCAGTCACCAGCTCTACACCGGACGGAACGGAGTATGGGTCGCCTAATGTCAATGAGAGAGTAAGAAAGAAGAGACAGGATAAGAAGTCCAGAGAACTGTTTCTTTAAGAAAAAAAAAAAGAAAGAAAGGGGGGGGGGGGAGAGGCAGGGAGACAAAAGTATTCCTCTTCAGTGCGTCCATTTCACGCCACTTATCGAGAACCTAAAACGGAGGGACGTCTTTTGAAGTGGTCTGGCGTTTGTCTGTGTTGGTAGGGCCACTTCCAGGAGAATTTCATGCTTCGAGGTTTTAGAATGTGAGGATATCTTTCAGCAGACATACTGAGGAGGACAAGAAAAGGAAGAAATCAGGCGCGAAATTGTTTTCTTTTGTTTTCTTGTAGTTGGTTTTATTTGGGGTTTTTTTGTTTTTGTTTTTTGTTTGTTTTACTGGTTCTTTTTTATGTCGGGTTTCGTTTTGCTTTTGTTTTGTGGAGGGGTGGGGATAGGAAGTTGGTGAGTAAGAATCGTTAAGATCATTCGTGTCTTATGTAAGTTTTGTTATATAAGGAAATGGATAACATGTTGATAACTAATGCCAAAAAGCAAAAGACAAAAAAAAAAAAAAAAGTTCGATTTTTTCTTCTTTTTTTTCTTTTTCTTTTTTTTTTTTTTCTTTTTTTTTTTTTTTGTCATATCATGAATTAGCTGTGGGCCTCCCCATCGTTATTTCCACTGATATGCCTCTCCAAAGGTGAAGGGACAACATTATGTGTGTTGTTGTTCTTGCCGTTGTTGTTGTTTTGTTTTGTTTTGCTTTGTTTTCAAATCATCCATAAGTTGTTGCAGTCCCCCTCTCATGGTAAAATCGAAAAATCGTTCTGTTGACACTATTAGTTTGTTTCTAAACCGTCTTTAAAAGCTAGATCTTTGAGTTCACTTGTTCAAAGTGGAACATGCCACCTGAGAAATATTCCTGTGGTGCTGTCTGCGCTCCACCAGAAGGCTCTCCATATTCCAGCGTGAACGCATTTCAATAGCTGGAGGAGAATTTGTTGCAATGACAACATTGTGCTGTTTGGTGACTGTACCGACTGTTTATCTGACGTGCATGTCCTCTGTGTGTGTGTGCGTGTGTGTGTGTGTGTGTGTGTGTGTGTGTGTGTGTGTGTGTGTGTGTGTGGTGTGTGTGTGTGTGTGTGTGTGTGTGTGTGTGTTTGTGTGCGTGTGTGTGTGCACGTGTGTGTGTGTGTGTGTGGTGTGTCTGTCTGTCTGTCTGTGTCGGTGTGTCTGTGTGTGTGTGAGATTGGGGGAGGGGCGTGGGGGGAGGAGGAGCGGAAGGGAGGGAGGGGAAGGGGAGATCAAGTGACGATGTCGCGAAGGAAGCCAAGATAATAAAAGAGGAAAAGACAACCTGGGCTGGGTTTTCTTCTTGGTTCCTTCTGTCTTTTACCTGGCTCGCAACTCCAAGTCATTTTGCTGGCTGCTTTAGGTTGTTCCCCCCCCCCCCCCCCCCCCCCCCCCCCCCCATCCGAGTTTAATTCCAATGACATGATTTTCTGGTCAAGACTGACCAAATGAGTATAAATAACATACTGACTGTGTATATTCATGTCTTTTGCTCACTGCAACAGCTTGATAAACAGCAGCGAATTTTAATTCCCAGAAAACACTGCCCCCTAGGATATTACCAACATTGAAGCATGACTCGTACTCAAGCAGAGAAACGGTGGGCGTATGCAGAGCTCGTACTTAACCACATAAATTATAATACAGACCGGTTGGGTGAAAGTGTACACGGGGGTATATTCCGGCCTTGAGGGAATATAGCAAGGCCTAGGCTGGTTTCAGCCTCAGGGGTTAGAGTAGCCTAGACTAGTTTATACCCAGGGTGTAAACTAGCCGAGGGTAGGGTTCGGTCTGTTACAACCGGGAACCACGTGATGCTGGCAGGCCGCCTTTGCCAGTGTCCACCCGTGCCAGGAAACGCCAGCCTGCGACCAGTCGCCAGTTCCAGACCATGTGCCTTTTGCTGACCCAATGCTGGAATGGGCCAGACCGCCAGTCATGGTCATAACATGAAGGCGTGAGACAAATTGTAACCATGTCTGTATTCGAACTGTGCACCTCTCTCAAATCAGATGGATATAACATAGATTTTGCATGGGTTCCCAGCCATTTGGGCATTCGAGGCAACGAGATGGTTGATGAACTTGCCAAGAGTGCCAAAAGAAAGAGTTGATCAGATTGTCTATCCCTCACACTGATCTGAAACCCCAAACCTAGACTTATGTCAAAGACCTCTCGCAAGAGGAATTGAACTTGCAGATGGATAACAAACTATTTAAAACCTGTCCAAACTTGAAAAAAGTTTTTACCATGTTCCCGAGGCGGCCGTAAAGAAGAAACAGTCTTGTGCCGTTTGCAAACTAGCCATCTCCATTTACATCCATTCTTATCTCTTTAAAGGTGAAGAAGCTCCGTGGTGCATTCTATGTCATGTACCACAGTAAAACAAAGTCTTTTAGAGTGTTGGGACTTGCATGATGTGAGACATAAACACTTTACAGCAGACTCCATGAAAACCTTGTTCAGAGATGTCTCACCCGATGTGCTTTTTGAATTTCTGAAAGAGATTAACATTTTTCATCTGATCTAAGATTTTATGGAAGAACGATTTTTAACAACGTTTCCGGTGTGTTTTTAGACGGGTGTGTTTTTAGAGTTGTGTGAATGATTTTTTTTTTACAATGACATGTGAATTGACTTCAACACGGCGACAGCCCTGACAAGGCCCTTTGTGGTCGGCTGGGCTAGAAGCAACATTACCCTGTGCAACATTACCCTGTGCAACATTACCCTGTGCAACATTACCCTGTGCAACATTACCCTGTTACAGTTATAGGCTACTTAATAGTAGAGATAGCTGCCTCACTGAGCATAATCCCTGACCTTTAATAGTAGAGATAGCTGCCTCACTGAGCATAACCCCTGACCTTTAATAGTGAATCTGAGAACCGAATAACAAGAAAAACAATGTCAGAGACTCATTATCGAGCATACGCAGTTTCTTTGGGATACCAAATAAACATTGTTTAGCTCTATTTACAAGATCATTGCAAGCAAATCTGAAACTTAAACGGGTTGAGAAATGTATACCCAAGTGCTTATAACCATTCACCACTGGCATAGCTATTGCATTATACATCCATGTTTCCCGTGCAGCAAGATGTCCGCCTTTCCTAAACACTATAGTGTTACTTTTTGCCATGATTACCTTCAACTGGAGAGATTCAGTAGCTCTTTCTAAACTGTTTAACTGATTTTGCAGACAAAATTCGGCACGACATATACAGCATGAAACGAAAAATGGAGCCTGCCGTAGCCCGCCAGAGGAGAGGCCACAACTATCAATACATTCAACCAAGATGCCGCACACAATGCCAACAACAATCTTTCTTACCAAGAACAATCCGTGACTGGAACAGCCTGCCCCAGAGCGTCGTGGAGGCCACAACCATCGACAGACACACACAGCCTATATAGTGAGTCAGGGGCCTCCAGACTCACTATATAGGCTGTGTGTGTGTGTGTGTGTGTGTGTGTGTGTGTGTGTGTGTGCGTGCGTGCGTGCGTGCGTGCGTGCGTGCGTGCGTGCGTGCGTGCGTGCGTGCGTGCGTGCGTGCGTGCGTGCGTGTGTGTGCTTCCAACTTCCTCCACAGTGATAGAATAATCAACCGGTTGGTTGCGGTCGCTTCCCTGGAAGAAGAAGAAGGAGAGGAATTTAGAGAAGTCTGCACGCAGTGACGCCTCCTTGATGAAAATGAAAGCTTTCTTTCTTTCAAATGTTGGCAGTAAAAAGGCATATGGGAGTCATGACCTGGATGTGGCCCAGTCACCTCAGAGTGTAAGGAGTTCAGGGCCGAAACACTTGTCTGAGGGGGTTTCTTCTCTGAAGACCTGCTGTCAAGCTCTCCCTTACAGTGTAAGGAGGTCAGGGCCGAAACACTTGTCTGAGGTGGGTTTCTTCTCTGAAGACCTGCTGTCAAGCTTTCCCAGAGTTTCTTCCTACTGCACGCTTTCTTTCTTTATTTATTTCTTTCTTTCTTTCCTTCTTTCTTCATTCTTTCTTTCTTTCTTTCCAACCCCTCCCCTTTTCTATTTTTTTCTTTTGTTCTCTTTTTCTTTTCATTTTCTTTTTTTCTTTTTTTGTTGCATGCCAGTGTGTGACAGGGAAGACGTCCTGGAAAGGTGGACAGAATATTACATTGGCCTGTACAACCACCAGCTCCACCCAGACAGCTCCATATTGGAAAATGACACTCTGTCAGCTGAACGTGACAACTATTGTCCACCCATACTGAAGGAGGAGGTCAGAAACGCAATACGAAGCTTGAAAGAAGGGAAATCACCGGTGTGTGACAATATCCCAGCAGAAATGTTGCGGCAAGGTGGTGAGGCGTATGTCGCAGTCCTTCAAGCAGTATGCCAGAAAATACTTGATGAGAAGAGATGGCCATAACAGTGGACGCAATCACTGGTGATTCCTCCGCCAAAGAGGGGCAACCTGAGACAATGCCAGAACTATAGGACCATTAGTCTTATTAGTCACCCAAGCAAGATCATCCTACGAATTCTCCTCAACAGACTGAAGTCAAGGGCCGAAGAAGTACTTGCCGAAGAACAAGCTGGTTTCAGAAAGGGGAGAAGTACCATTGAGCAAATATTCAACTGCAGAATACTCATTGAAAAGCACCTTCAACACCAACACGACTTGTTCCACAATTTTATTGACTTCAAGAAAGCGTTTGACAGGGTGTGGCATGAGGGACTATGGCATGTGCTGAGAGGCTATGGATTCGACGAAGGCATCGTGAGCGTGATAGAGGCCCTATACAAGAACTCCAACAGTGCAGTCCTCCTCAACAATCAACGAGGGGAGTTTTTCAGAACGACCGTCGGTGTCAGACAAGGCTGTATCCTCTCTCCTGCGTTGTTCAATATATTCTTGGAAAGTATAATGCAAGAGGCACTGGAAAACCATTAGACGTCTATCTCCATTGGTGGCAGACAAATATGCAACCTCCGGCTATGAAAATTAAGTCATTGAGTGTGTCAGAGATGCATATTTGATTCAGTGTGCTTGCAAACCTACTAGGAAGAGGGATGGACAAAGGCCAACTTTAGACGATCTGATTTTAATAAACGATGAAGACTTAATATCAGACATTGAACATCTTAGCCCAATTGGAAAAAGTGACCATGATGTATTGATATTTCATATGTACATAAATTTAGAAATACCAAAGGAAGATAAGAATTATAGATACATTATCACAGAGGAAATTATGATAGAATGAGAGAAGAGTTGAAAGAAACTGACTTGTCAAAATTGGATAATGTTGATACTGAAGAATGTTGGAAAATCATAAAGGATAAACTTCATGAGTTTATGGAAGAAAATATCTCGAAGAAAAAGAACATTAAGGCAGGAAAGAGAATAAAACCACAGTGGATGTCAAAACATGTTTTGAGAAAAAATAAAAATAAATACCAATTGTATAACAGATACTAAAATTCACAAGACGGTATTGATTATAAAAAGTACTTAAAAACTAGAAATGAATGTACAAGAGAAATAAGAAAAGCTAAACAGAATTATGAAAGAAAAATAGCAAAAGAATGTAAGGAAAACCCAAAGAGCTTCTGGAGGCATGTAAGACAAAGTACCCAAGTACACTCTTCCATAGGACCACTATGTAAAGATGATGGTAACATTGCAGAAACAAATGAGGAGAAAGCTAATATGTTGAATGACATTTTCACAAGTGCTTTTACAAAAGAGAACTTAACCATCTTACCAAATATAGAAGTGGGTTCTAGATCTAATGATATTACATTAACAAAAAGTAATCATAACACCTGAAGCGATGCAAGATAAGCTGAGTAAATAAAAAAACTAATAAAGCATTTGTACCTGATGGATTGGCACCCTATGTTTTAAAAGAACTTAAGATGGAATTACCAAGACCACTTAGTATCTTATTCAACAAGTCAATTAACACAGGAACAGTTCCGAAAGATTGGCGCACAGCAAATGTGACAGCTTTCTTTAAAAAAGGCAAAAAGAGTGATCCTGGTAATTATCGGCCTGTAAGCTTAACTTGCATCTTATGTAAAGTACTGGAGTCATTTATTAGAGATTCTATTGTCAGTTACATGAATGATATGGCACTTTACTCTAAAAATCAACATGGTTTCAGACAGAATAGATCATGTGTAACCAATCTACTAGAAGTTAGGGAAGATTTCACCTCAATGATTGATGATGGAAATAACTTTGATGTGATATACCTAGATTTTAAAAAAGCCTTTGATTCGGTACCTCATGAACGGCTCTTACTCAAAATGCAATCTTATGGTATTACGGGTAATGTTTTACAATGGGTTGAAGGATTCTTAAAAAAATAGAGTACAAAAGGTGAGAGTGGGAGAGGCCTTCTCAAGAGAAACTCAGGTGCTGGGAGGAATTCCTCAGGGAAGTATACTGGGTCCAATATTGTTTACCATATTCATAAATGATTTACCCGATGAGATTGAATGCAATTGTAAAATATTTGCAGATGATACAAAAATCTATAATACTACCGATAATAAAGATGAATTACAGAGGGATTTGGATAGATTGATAGATTGGAGTAACACCTGGAACCTCTACTTTAATGCAGGTAAATGCAAAGTAGTTCATTATGGAAATAAAAACCCTAATTACAATTTCAACATAAAGAATGATAGTGAATCTGTAACGTTAGAGAAAAGTGAGGAGGAGAAAGACCTCGGGATGACTTTTGACTATAGACTGAAGTTCGACAGACATATTAGAAATGCCATCGCTAAAGCTAATAAGATGCTAGGTATTATCAAAAGATCCTTGACCTATAGAGACAAAGACACACTCACTCGACTGTACAAGACTCTGGTTCGACCCTACTTGGAATATGGAAATACTATCTGGCACCCGTTACTAAAACGACAATCAATCAGTATAGAGAAAGTACAAAGGAGAGCAACAATTAAGATTAATAAAAAAATAAAAATAAAAAAGTATCAGCCACTTAAGCTACGAGGATCGGTTAAGAAAACTACGGTTGCCATCACTGAAATTTAGAAGACTACGGGGAGATCTAATTCAAACATATAAAATACTCAATGGTTTAGATGATATAGAAAAGGAAAAAAATTTCACATTAGTGAGTGACGAAGGAACAAGAAATTCCTATCAAAAGATATTTATAAAACAAGTTTCCAGCAATGTTAGAAAAAAAATCTTTTTCAAATAGGATTGCTCCTAGTTGGAACAAATTAACAAAAGTAGCAAAAACTGAAAAAAACATTAATCCAGTTTTCCGTTCTTACGGCTCAGGAAGCCAAATGAAAGGGAAGGAACTCTACTTCGTTCCCTCGTTTTTCTCCACTGGCTGTGGTCCCTTGGTTCCTGAACTGTCACGCCTGCTCTCTCTGCCACGCCACACTATCACATCGTAAATATCAGAGTAAAACGAAGACATAAAGTGTTTTAGTGGTAATGATTTGAATAATAAAAGCAATAGAGCCCATCTGAATTAAAACACTCACTCAATAAGAAATAGAGAATATGTAAAACAAATATTCCAAACGAAACACGGATCTTCACTTTCACATGAGCCAGACGGTTAATAACCTGGTCAGGTGTTTAGTTGATAATTCTCCCAACCCCGAAAAATATGCAGACCATTTTGAGAAACTGGATAATCTGAACAGCGACAACTTATAAAGTATGTCAATAAAAAAGATACCATCAACAACGAGGGATTATAAGAACCATATCATTCGAAGAAATTAAGAAATGTTTAAAAATTTTGCTGAATGATAAAGTTTGTGGCGCAGATTCTGTTATGAATCAGTTTTAAAAGCGTTATCCACAAAATTCATTTCAGCTCTGCATATGATATTACATTTAGTTTTACAATGAAGAAAAGCATCTAAAGCGTGTTTAATCGGATTTGTGTGTCCAGTTTTCAAATGCAAAGGGGATTCAATGAATGTCGATAACCACCAAGGAATAACAGTTGTTTTGGTAAGTTGTTTAAATGTATTTTAGAAAAAGAAAATCGATATATTTTTGGTAAGCCTGTTAGGATATGAGCATGCTGGGTTTCGGAAAAGTCAAGTCACTTATTTTTCATAACAGATTAATTGTATTTTTGATTGATATTTACAGCGCCAGAAAAAAAAAATGTTTTGCATATTTTATAGACCATTATAGGGCATTTGAATCTATCAAAAGAACAGTCTTATGGAAAAAGCTATATCAGATAGGTGTGAACAGCAAGGCATAATGTAAGGTATAACGAAGGACATGCAGAGCTATACGTCGTGCGCACAAAATTCGCAACGGTTCTCTAAGTTCTTCAGTTGCAATGCGACAGAAAATGTGGTGTTTGGTGTTTTTCTTTGTTTTGGTTTTTGGTTTGTTTGTTTGATTGTTTAAACGCATTCGCATCGCGTTATATTTGTATTATGTTTGACACTGCATCGCCCATGTGTATTTGTGATAATGCAGGATATTTTTTACATAAACAACCCGCCCCCACCACCCACCCCCTTCCACCCCTTCCCCTCCCAGGCTGAAATCCTATGGAACTTTGTGAAATTATGTAGATATTTTACAACTGAATAAAGAATAAACCGTTTTTGTTGTCGTAGCATATCTTGTTGCAACTCTGGCCTCTCGGGAGATATGTCACAATTGATTTAAAGATCCAGTGTTTGGTTTTTGTTGTCCTTGTTTTTTTTTTTTGCCTGTTTGCTTGCTGTTTGTTTGTTTGTTTTTAATACATGCGCGCATGCACAGACATATTCACGTTCATGCACACACGCTCGCGCATATACATGCTCACACACGCGCAGACGTATGCACACACTCACACACACACGCACACATATAAACACATACACACATGCGCGTACCCACCACACACACACAAGCATGTTCACGTGTGTGTGTGCGCGCGCGCGCGCGCGCGCGCACGCGCACACACACACACACACACACACACGCACACAAGCACACAAGCACACATGCATGCATGCACGCATGCTCACACACACGCACACACACGCTCGCATGCACGCACACAGGTATACATACATACGCACATATATGCAAGCACGAGTGCACACACACACACGCATGCATGCAGGAGCATGCGCACACAGGCCCACAGATCACACTTGCACACACATGTACATGCACTTGCGCGTGCACGCACGCACGCACACACACACACACACACACACACACCCCACACACACACACACACACACACACACACACACACACACACACACAC
>CM031598.1:113748310-113783310 GCA_018398815.1 Conus ventricosus
CCAGCTGGGAGATAGTGGGTTCGATTCCCATCAGAGTCATGTGAGCTTTTTCTGCCCTGTCTGGCTCCTACCCAGAGTTGAGTTTGCTATGAGCTCACTTGGGAAGACTGGGACACACAGTTGAGTTTCATCCATTTAATGTATGTGTCTCAAAGAGTGTTGCTTAGATTTCCTGACCAACACTGCAGATGTCTGTATCTCTCAGGCCTGGTTGACGCCAGGAAATATTATTATTTAAGGAAGCTTAGAGTACAACCCTGTCAGGTAGTCTCAGACCGAAATGGAAATCTGTAGCATCATCTTAATCATCCTTATTCTCATCAGTCAGCATAAAAAAGTCGCAAATTTTGTGGCCCTTCATGTCCTGCTCTCATGGTAACCTCAGTTTCGATGTCCTCTCTATGTCTGTGGCCTGGGTTTGGTTCGGTCGGGTCACTGGTATCGGCGAGTCCATGGGGTCTGTCATTGGATGGACATGGTGGCACCCTCCGGAGGGAGAGTTCACTTGCGCCAGCTCCGCAACTAAGCAATTATTGTCATCAGTAGGGTCTTACTCTTATTAGGTGATGTTCTGCATATGTTTGACCAGAACAGGCACCACTGAACACCACCAAAGTGACTCGGCAGCAGTGCAGTGTCTTCTCCGGTGGGTTGTCTCTTGACGACTTGACATTGACTGCTCCCTGTGGATTGCTGGTGCCGGGGCTGCTTCAGGCCTGACCAGGCTGTGGCCATGGACAGGGTGTCGGAATTAATGGCTTGGGTGCACTGCCACTGAGGTGGCACAGAAGTTGGGACAGAAAAAAAAAACACCAGTTCTTTGATTTTCTCCCTTTTTCTGTTTGTTTTTTTTTAATGGGAAATGCTCCAATAACTTTTATTGTTTTATTTGCAAAGGTCTGATTAGGAATCTGAACATTTAAGTGTCCATTTCACATAAATTTGAAGCTGGCAGAATTCAACAACAAAAAAACAACATTTTCTGCATACATGCTGTCAGATAACTATTAACATGTTATTTTCATATGTTTCAGAGGATCAGGAGGAGGATGAAGACGACGATGATGATGATGACGATGACAGCACACAAGCAAATGGGAGTGGAGAACCTCCAGGAAAGAGAAAAAAATTATCATGAATTGCTCACAGACATTCTGAGTGTGTGTGTTTACATGTGTGCCCTAAAGTTAGGCCTAGGAAGAGAACTATCCAGCCCACATGAGAGAACAGTGCACTTATTGTTGTGTTTGTGTGTATACACCCACAAGCGAGTGTATATGGTTCTGCAATTTTATAGCTTGTGTTTAGTTTACGCATTGTTTTGAACTCAGTGTGTGAAGTGAAGTGTGTGTGGCTTTACATTGTTTTTACAATGGAATTTGATTTTAAATTGAATTCAATTTGTCCTTGGTCTGCATTATTTGGTAAGCTTGATTAAAAGCGAAGGAAAAAGACGATAACAAAAAAGCTAAGACAGTAAGAGAGTAAATGCCTATTTCAGTGAAGGTTAGAAGAGAGTTTTTTCCCCAGCGAAATGATTGAATAATGTGTCTAACAAATACTGTGTTCTGGAATTTTTACAACATGACAGAATTTTATGTCTGTTGGTATTTCGACTGATTGAACTGAATTCTGTTGTATACACAGGAAAAGCTTTGTGTGCTCGAGTGTGCGTGCATGTGTGTGTGTGCATGTGTAGGAATGCGCGTGAGTGTGTGTGTGTGCAAGCGTGTAGATATATATAAATGGTGATGTAGGTAGCTCAAAGTTTTGAACAAGATCTGCACATAAATTGTGTATGCTCTTGTCATAGAGTCAATGACAATGTGTGTCTGGAAATCTGTGACAACAGTAATGGACATTCGATTATGTGTATAATTGTACTAACTCATGAAAAGACTTTTAAAATGTTCAGTTCTGACTTAGAATATAAACAGACATGAATCTCTCTCTCTCTCTCTCTCTCTCTATCTCTCTCTCTCTCTCTCTGTGTGACATTTCATTAGGTCAAGGTCATTTCTTTCTTGGTTTTTGTCATGCTACCTCCATGCCTCCTCTTCCCTTCAGTGGTGTCTTCTCTATCACCGTCAGATACAAATGTTTGTTGTAAACACAGGGTTTCTGTTTTGTGTTTTGCTTTTGTTAATGTTTGCACATTATTAGCTAGTTTTTGAAAATTTGTTTTAATTGTTTGCAAAGATTTTTAGATGTAAATGTCTCTCCTCTCTCTCTCTCTGTCTCTCTCTCTCTCTCTCTCTCTCTCTCCTCTCTCTCTCTCTCTCTCTCTCTCTCTCTCTCTCTCTCTCTCTCTCTCTCTCCTCACACACACACACACACACACACACACACACACACACACACACACACACACACACACACACACACACACATACACAAACACACTCACACACACGCACAAGCACACATTACATGAACACATACGCACATGTGTGCACGCACGCACACACACATTTACACTTTCTACTTGAGTTGTGTGTCAAAGCTTGTTTAACATCAGGAGAAAATATCCCTTGCTTTGATTCAATGCCTTAGATCACAGCTCATGGTGACAAAGCATACTTGCAAAGATCAGGTTTCTAGTAAACACATCATGGGATTTGTTATGTTTGCAAAAATCATGCTATCATGTATGAATTAGGGGGGGGGGGGGGGGGGTGCGTGTGTGTGTGTACCCATATGTGAACATGTATTCATGTGAGGAATTTTCTGTGTACACATATCTATATGTACGTTTGTGTTGATATTCTCTGCTTAACTTATCTCAGTTGCTGTATGTTGATGTGATAAGCGTGGCATGGGCAGTGGCCTAATGTCCATGGTTGGAGTCTCTCTCTCTCTCTCTCTCTCTCTCTCTCTTTTCTCCTCTCTCTCTCTCTCTCTCTCTCTCTTTCTCTCATTGACCCACACATACATAAATTTTTGTCAATCTCTTTCTGAATTTTTAACACCACAGCCACCTCATGCCCCCATCCTCAATTCACAAACATCATCTCCATTAGATATAAACATTTTTTTAGTAAATGTTTGCTCATTATTGTTCAGTTTTAAAAAGTGAATAAAAATGTATGCAAACATTTTTTGATGTGACTGTGTCTTGTGGCTAAAATCCCTCCCCCCCTCTCTCTCTCTCTCTCTCTCTCTCTCTCTCTCTCTCTCTCTCTCTCTCTCTCTCTCTCTCTCTCTCTCTCTCAACTCTTGCCAACTTTTTCACAAGAGGTCGAAACAAAAGGGAAATGAATATATGATTTTAAAGATTATAATTGTAGATGAAAGACTGGCTTGGAACAGAATGTAAACTGTAGTAATTTAACAAGTGAATATGCGATTGAAGTCATCAGAATGTTTCTCTGAAGTGAAGTTTTGGTTGTATAATGCTACAGATGTATTTGTAGTACTGGAAGGTAACTACCAAACAGTTTTGAAGCATACTATATTGACAAACAAGGATGCTAATTTTGCATTATTCTCAAGAATCCTCTGTCGGGTCTGTCTGTCTGTCTGTCTCTCTCTCTCTCTCTCTCTCTCTCTCTCTCTCTCTCTCTCCTCTCTCTCTCTCCTCTCTCTTCTCTCTTTCAATCCATGATGAACAAGGTATCTTCCCTTCTGACTGATATGTAATGTTGCAGAGGCAAGAAGCAATACTGACAAATGTGATTTGAAGAAAAAACTAAAAAGTATTCTCAAAAATGATGTGCACTGTAGTTTTCAAAACAATGGTATGTCATATCCTAGATTTGAAATCTATCAAAGGTCTACACACAGCGGCATATAAAAGGAATTTGAAATAACTCCACCAGTTAACATGGACAAAACTACAAAACAAAACACAATGCATTTCGACCTCTTAGGTCTTCTTCAGGCAAGAGAAATGACACCCAGGACAATGAAAGTGAAAAACAAAGCAGCTACTTCTCAAATTTGGTGCTCAAGAATGGTAAGATAAGATAATGTTGCTTATAGCCCAGCCGACCGCAAAGGGCCACATCAGGGCTGGCAAGTGTTGAATTAATGAGGAGCATATAGTTCATAGATGTTTGTGTGTATCTGCATATGTTCTTTCTTGTTTGTGATCCAAACTTTGGATGTGGAATTGTGGGCTTCATCTTTCTCTGCTGAAGTTTATATTTAATCGATCACAATTTGGCAAGCAGTGTAATAATTCACAGGTTTGGGTTTTTTTTCATCCTTCATCAAGTGACAACCGATTAAAAGAGTGCAATGACCGTCAACTTGGTGGCAAATGGGGATCCCAAGAAATCTCAAATTACAATGTGCCTCAATGAAATACTGACTGGTATGACCATTCTTTTGAATCTTGTATTTTCTCCTTCCTGCACACCATGTTTCCTCCATTCTGAATGTGAATGATGACAGATACACTTGATCAGACTCCATCAGCAGGAGAAGGGATCAGAAGTTTTTGAGATTTCATCCAGGTCTGAAGAAACGTATGTCCTGAAATTTGAAATCAGCATGAACAATAATGTATGCATATATGGAGTCTGCAGCCATGAGCAGATGAAATCCACTGCCATGAACAGATGAAATCCACAGCCATGAACAGATGAAATCCACAGCCACATCTCAAGAAATTCACAGCAGATGGAGTCCACAGTCATGTGCTCTAAGAATCCTAGTAGAGTTCATTTAACTCCACAGCTAAACACACATAGCGTTTATGGCCATAATTATCTAAGCAGAATTATAGTGGTAATCCATGTTGTCCAAGCATCTGGGTCTTTTGGGAAAAAAAAAAAAGAAATTTTGGTTCCACTGTTCTGATAGCCTCAGGGAAGATTCGTATTCACCATAGTGACTTGTGTCTTGAAAAACGATGACTTAGACTGTGCTCAGTCTCTTCCAGCAAAATGCAGCTTCACTGCGTGTGATGATCTGTACTCCTCTCACATTTGAGTAGCCTGTATCAAGATTATTAACCATTGAATGCTGAGATCTCTTTAACTCAAATGTGTGTTAGTATTCCTCTCAAGTCATACTATGAAAAAATAATTTTTAGTTTTATTATTCAGACACACTTCTACTATCTACCATTCAGAAAACCAGTGAATAGATCCCATTCATTCATTATGAACAAGTTATAATATTGCCTTTGTCAGTGATTCTGTGGATAATTCAAGTGTTTAAAAAAGTAAAGTTAACCAGCCACTGGT
The DNA here is from genome assembly GCA_018398815.1 of Conus ventricosus. Lineage (NCBI taxonomy): Eukaryota > Metazoa > Mollusca > Gastropoda > Neogastropoda > Conidae > Conus > Conus ventricosus. The sequence continues at coordinate 113,753,503 of CM031598.1, forward strand.
GTAGTCGATGTTGAGGATTCCCAGGTGGGAGGTTATGGGTTCAAGTGTAAACTGAAATTTAATAAAGACAAGCAAGAATTAAGATGTGGTGGTGGAAATTGTGATGGTGGGGGTGGTAGTAATAGTTGTAATAGTAAAAACAGCAGCTTAATAAGCATTGGCCCTTTTTCATGTAAGGAACCAGCATAAAGTCAGGCAACAACTCGAGTAAACATGCACATACATCAGCAGACAAGAACCTCGATCTGCTTGCAATTTTTAAAAAGCGCCATAAGACTGCTTTGTAGTGCATGTATCTGAATTTCGTGATTCTCTGTCCAAAACCGTCATACCTAGCACAATGGAGACAGATTGAAGAGGTCCTCTATGGTAAGGATACGGGTAGGAATAGGTACAATCCTGCCCAGGTTAGGCATGCTGAAGGAGACAGAGCTGTGGTAGTGCCCCGTTGATCGCACTCAGACTGAGATCTGTCACTGGGCAAACACTGTATTAGTAGTAGTAGTAGTAGTAATGTAGGACGTAATCAATTACATAGGCCGTTAAGCCTTTCAATGTCCCCTCGTGTTATTATACTTTTATGACAGGGTTGAAAATGCATGCAATATAAATTTTCCTTCTTATTCATCAAAGCTTCTAAACTGTACTTTAAATTTCAAGTCTTCATCCAGCAAATTCTTAAAAACATTAGTATTTTTAGCAAATTTAAGTGCAGTTGGCAAACTGTTCCAGTTAGTAATAACTCTGTTACTGAACTTGAATCTCCCCATATTAGTATGAAACTGCTTAACAAATATTTTGCCTTCCGAATTTCTTGTTCTATCTGTTTTAACAGCCTCAAAAAAATAGTCCACTGTATGTCCGTTTGCTTGTGAAATATTTTGAACACTTCAATCAAATCCCCTCTAATACGTCTACCTTTTTAAAGAGTACAAATTTAAGTAATTTAATCTATCTGTATAAGACATCTTTGTACATTCTTGCAATATTTTAGTAGCTCTTCTCTGTACTCTTTCGATTGCTATTGACTGTCTTTTCAAGTGTGGGTACCAGATTATATTTCCATATTCAAGATGCGGTCTAACCATAGCTTTATATAACTTTAAAAACGTTTCTTTATTTAGGTAAATAAAAGTTCTTTTGATTAATCCAATCATTTGGTTTGCTTTATTTATACACTTATGAATGTGAGTATCAAAAAGTAAATCTTTATCAAAGATTACACCCAGATCCTTTTCTTCCTTACATTTCTGTACCAGCCTATTTCCACCATCTATTTTCATGCTGTATTCATGTTCTGGATTGTTTTTGCCAACATGCAAAACTTTACATTTTTCAACATTAAAATATAGATTCCACTTGTCTGACCAGTTTTGGAGGCAATTTAAATTTTCTTGCAGACTATTATAGTTATCTGATTTGTCATATATTTTTGTGTCATCAGCAAAAATTTTACAAAAACTATTTACCTCATCTGGAAGGTCATTTATAAAAATAGTAAACAGTACAGGTCCTAAAATACTCCCTTGGGGAATACCACTCATAACATCTTTCTCTGTCGACATACAGTTACCCACTCTTACTCTTTGTTTTCTATTTGACAAAAAATCTCTAATCCAGTTTAGCAACTTACCTACTATACCGTATGCTTCCATTTTTTTCAATAATCTCTCATGCGGAACCGTATCAAAAGCTTTACGGAAATCAAGGTAAATTATATCAACAGAGTACTTATTTTCTAGCATGTTAACTAAATCTTCCATAACTTCAAGTAGTTGTGATATGCAAGACCTTTTTTTACGAAAGCCATGCTGGCATACTGCAAACAAATTATTATCAGTGAAGTGAGATACTATGACATCTCTTATAATGGATTCTAGCACTTTGCATGCAATGCAAGTTAAGCTTACCGGACGATAGTTGCCTGGCTCAGATTTTGACCCTTTTTTAAAAATAGCAGTAACTTCTGCCGATTTCCAGTCGAGGGGTAATTTTCCTGTCTCTAATGATTTATTATAAATCTTACTGAGCGGTACAGCTAACTCCTTACTTAATTCTTTTAGAACTTTAGGTGGTATTAAATCAGGTCCCTGCGCTTTAGACTGATTCAATTCAAACAACTTCTTCTCTACTGCAGCTGAAGTAATTATTATATCTGTAACTGAAATTCCATTAGATTTACTACATTCAATAAGATCAGGTATGTTATTTGTATCTTCATTAGCAAAGACACTTGCGAAGAACTCATTTAAAACTTCAGCTTTCTCCATATCTGACTCGGCCAACCCTCCTTTACCATCATTTAGAGTATTTACCCCTGTGTTTACTTTTGTACGTTCTTGCACGTATTTCCAAAAATTGCATTACTCTACAGGAAAATTTTACAGATGCGTTCAGTTAACCATACATTGAGCAGGAGAGACAGACTACACACACGCGCGTGCATGCACACATGCACGTACGCACACACGCACGCACGCCCACGCACACACACACACACGCGCGCGCGCGTGCGTATGCACGCACGCACGTGCGCAAGCAGGCAAGTGGAGAGAGAGAGAGATTGGTCTTTGAAACTTAAGGATGGAGATTTTCGCCCAAGGCTTGAGTCTATCTTACAGTTCTGTTCTTGTCATGCATACCTCATTTCAATGAATATAATTTCGTTCTGACAAACCAGCATAATCACACTGTAATGTTGTTTCAGTACTGACAAGCAGACGATTTATAAATATGATAATGACATGCTGGATAGCCAAAAAAAGGAACAAAAGTTAAGATAGAGAGGGGGACAGGGGTAGGAGAGAGAGTGAGAGTGGAGGTGAGCGGTTAAATGGAATAGATCACGTGTTCAGACGGTGTATTTTAAGTATGGCTAACCAGGGACCGTACAGCAAAGGGACTAACAAGAGCCAGATGGGCCGCGCGAAGTAGCCTACTGCTCGCGAGCAGACGGCCGAACTTGGGCGTAAAGAACTTCCGGTGGCAGCTTCTAGCGAGTAAACAATGTGTGGAACACGCGTGTCGGACGGTGTAAATCTCGTTTTTCGCATGAACACTCCAATTTCTTGTACCAAAAACACATCGCATCTAATATGGGGGGTGCAAACTGTGCCATTGTTGGCTGTCCCGCCCAGAAATCTAAACACAAAGGGCTTACATTTCACAAATTACCGGCGAAAGGTACGAACGATGAGTGGAGAATGCAGCTGATCAACAGTATCAACAGACAAGATAAATCGTTCAACCCCGACAGGGCTACAATTTGCTCCCGTCATTTCAAGGATTCTTGCTTCAAAACTGTTAAGTCTGAGCATAGACTCTATATCGTTCAGTTAATAGCAGTATTTCATCGAATAGGTTTCTGTAATGACAATTAAGTTCGGGCATCCAAAATTCAGTGATGTCCAAGTGTTGGTTGTTTTACAAGGGCCGCTCATTGAAGTAAACAGTTTCCATTCTCTCTGTGTGTGTGTGTGTGTGTGTGTGTGTGAGAGAGAGAGAGAGAGAGAGAAGAGAGAGAGAGAGAGGTATGTTTATGTGTGTGTGTCAGTGCATGTTTATGTGTGTGCGTGGTAATTTCTGAAGTCACGGTAAAGGCAGAACACATCGTCTTTTTTGTTATACACACAAATAGTAATTGATGTACATGTACTCTTGAACTTGCATGATGTAGTCAACCCATACGTCACAGGTTTCATCAGTAGACTACAAAGCCTTTTAGACTCTCTCTCTCTCTCTCTCTCTCTCTCTCTCTCTCTCTGTCTCTCTCTCTCTCTCTCTCTCTCTCTCTCTCTCTCTCTCTCTCTCTCTCTCTCTCTAACACACACATACACATACACACACACACACACACACACACACACACACACATATATATATTATATATATATATATATATATATATATATATATATATATATATATATATTATCCTGATGACAGCGCAACACGCTTGAAACAAATTTGTAGATAGTTTTAAGATTCCTCTTTTAACTTTTAACTATATATATATATATACAACACACACACACAAACACAGAGGTTAAGGAGTCATTCTTATTTATTTGGTATCAGATGACCAAAGTCCCTTGCTTTGATATGCAAAACAATAATTTTGTATTTACATACAGAAATATTCCGACTGTCTTGTCTCATCCGGAAGGCATTTGTCTGCTTGCATTGAGCTGCACACTTCACTGACAAGGTCTGGTGTAATCTGAAAAGGTTAAAAAACATCATCAACGTTCTGAATTGTGTGTGTGTGTGTGTGTGTGGTGTGTGTGTGTGTGTGTGTGTTTATGTGTGTGTGTGTGTGTGTGTGTGTGTGTGGGAGAGAGAGAGAGGAGAGAGAGAGAGAGAGAGAGCATCATAATGTGATGCATACCACTATGTAATTATTTTGAGTGTTGTCTTTGTTGATGTTGCCACACTGTTGATGTATTAAAAGTCAGTAAACATGTCATAACACATTTAGTCTCTCTCTCTCTCTCTCCTCTCTCTCTCTCTCTCTCTCTCTCTCTCTCTCTCTCTCTCTCTCTCTCTCTCTCAGTCTTTCACACACAACACACACACACACACACACACACACACATACACACACACACACACACACACACACACAGAGAGAGAGAGAGAGGAGAGAGAGAGAGAGAGAGAGAGTTAGTTGAATTAACTTAACAACATTGGCTGTGGTTCGCTGCCCTTTTTTGATGAATCAGCGACTGGTATCGGTGTTCGTTTCTCTGCCATTGCAACAGGCTGAGCAGTGTTCACTGCAGTCGCTTCTGTTTCCTACAAATGAACCAGCAATACCCGCTATAATAACCAAAACGAAGACTGAATCTACGAAAGTACTGAAAAATATAGCAACCAGCTGTACATCAATGCATACAAGAAGGGAGACATGAAAGACTAAAGCTGCGCGGAGCACAACTACACACTGACTAGCGTATCTCTCGAGCACAGGCATGGTTTGTTTACACGCTTGTACGCAAACTGTGGCCGTGTTATCAGTTATAGGGTAATTACTTGCACATGTCGATAGGTTTCTCACTCTACATTCCTCCACAACACAAAGTCATAACACATGTCCTATAGTAAACGCATAACAACCGCTGAATTATGGAAAAAGAATGCTTACCTCAACGATGTTTTGGCTGCCAAACTCCATGTTACCACCGACACCGGAAGTTCTGTACGCACTAGTTGGTGGGGCCCGCCCCTTTCAGTACTTCGTTAGTGACTCAGAGAAGGGGAAGCCGGCCAGCTGCGCATCCCTTTGCTGTACGGTCCCTGGGCTAACCGAACAATTTGTAAACGTGATCCTGCTGGGCGGTGGCAGCGACGGCAGAAGGCACCCAGGTGGCAGATAGGTGTAGGGCGGCACCGATTTCCTTGCTCGCACCACGAGTGACGACAGGACTAGTCTGTGTCGCCGGGGGACGGCTCTCGAGGTGGCGGGACACTTTGGCGACGAGGTGCTGCTACACTGCGAACAACCCAGTGGCCTCCACGTCCAGCAGGGCCCTCCCTTTGCTGAGGGAGGGGGGATCGTCCCCCGTGGGCGCAGAGTGGGCATGGACCTGCGTGCAGCGGCTCGGCGACTTGTGCCTCGTACGTCTCCCTAATCGGCCTCACGCGGCACAGGACTGTCGCCTCTCAGCATGAAGACGGCCGCCCGGTTAGTAGCCCTGACGACGGCTATGGAATAACAGCCACGACGACGACACCAACAACATCAACATCAACCGCAGCTGAACCATCTTCAGACGACCGCTCGGCGGTCCTAACCACAGACTGTTTTCATTTATTTTACATTTAGGAATGTTGTTGTTTTTTTTCCATAGCTTCATGAATTTTCTCTTTTATCCTTCCCCAGCCTGTGTCAACATTCAACTCTGTCAGTACAGACTAATCTGTTTTGTTAAGATCAACCCTCATCTGGCAAATTTCATTCCATATTTGGTGATGCGTACTTGATATGCGACACATGCGTGCACTGAACAAAGTTTAAAGCGCAGCAACATAGGGTAGGGTTTTATAATATAGCATTAGTTATTAGGATGAGATTGCCATTTCAATTTTTCGTCTGTCGTTACACTTAAAACAGGATGATCATCTACCTGTTTAAAAATTTTAAAAAACCCTACCTTTGGCATAAAGTGTTAGGTGAAGAGGAGATAAACGGTGCTTTTGGCAAGTGTTTATAACTATATGTTTGGTTTTGGATGGATGTATGATCATCGAATTTGAATTACACCAGTCTGACACTTCATTAAGACTTTCCAGGAGAGATGTTTCTAATGTTTGTAGTTATTGTCCCTTACTTGGAGTGATAAGTAAATAGATAAATAAATCTGTTGTCCCTTTGTCATGAGGTATTGATAATTGTAAATCATTGATGAAGCTACTGAATTTTGTGGGACTCCATGTCTGATAGACCGTTCCGTTAAAAGAACGGAATGATCAAAAAGATCAAACATCTTTCCGTACGAAAGAAAAACAACTGTCATTTTTAATTGGCTTGTTATATTCGAACGCCATGAGTCACGTATTCATGATTATGCTGTGTGGCAGGAATGATTTGATCGGAATCCAGACTTGAATGGGTGAAAGAGTTTGTTTTTCTTTATGAACTGAGATACATTTGTGTGTATGTGTTTTTCGAGGGGTAGTAATCGAACTGATATAAGGATATATGTCTGAAATTGGTTGGATCCAACGAATCATTCAATTTTGGAGTGGGGTCAGGGTGGTGGTGGATTACTTTGGCATTTTTGAATGCTCGAGGGAAAGCATTTATTTCATTGGATAAATCATATACACACATAAGAGACTCAACAATGTAAGGTAGAGTGAAGTTTAGCAGAAATGTGGGTACATTATCAGGACCCATAACTCGTTATTCATTAACTGCGCTGCGATCGTTCCTGCTTCATTTCAGCAAGAGGAAGAATATGAGATGAATCGTTAGATCCAAGCTTTTGTTTACACAACAATATTAGGGACGTCGAATATATGCATTCACTAGATTCTCTTATAGTCCGTGAAGTTTGAGAAATGATGACTCAGAAGAAATTAACTTTGTTTCATGAGGCAGTCGTGTTCAAGTACACCAGCATATATTCATATTCACTAGATTCTCTTATAGTCCGTGAAGTTTGAGAAATGATGACTCGGAGGAAATTAACTTTGTTTCATGAGGCAGTCGTGTTCAAGTACACCAGCATATATTCATATTGGTTTCCACGTTAGTGATGAGTAGGAGATGCATGTTGCTGCGGTGGGCGAAGACTCAAGATATTCCATTCATATTAAGCGTCGACCCATCTTGAAGGAGAATGTAAGCATTCAACTGAATTAATATATGTTGCAGATTCAAATACAAAATTAACGGAAATGCCAAATATATATTAATGTACATTTCAGTCAGACAAAGACCTCAGTTTAAATCCTTTGTACAAAACAAAGAAAGATTACGTCTGTCTTCAGGTATGGCTGATGACAGACTCAGTTTGAACAGTGAAGGGTGAATATAAAGGTTCCATGTACATTTTCTAAGTACTGGCCTGGGCAACAGAGAACAAAATTCACCTCATTATCTTGTCTTTCAGGGAGAGGGAGACAGAGAGTTCAACATGTGTTATTATTATGAAAAAACATCACACACACGCGTGAACTCGTGTGTTTAAAGTGATATACTATTATTATTATTATTGTTATTATTGTCATCATCATCATCAACATTATCATTATCATCATCATCATCGTCGTCGTCATCATCGTTATACTACATTCTGTGAAATTGTTTTGAGTCTCACAGGGTCATAAAGAAACAAGAACGGCTCCTCTTTATATAAGTGTACAATAATTTAACGGTGCTGACCCAAAATTGTACCGAATGTAAATGAGTTTTTCTTACAATGGATAATAAACATCATCTGCCATGAACATATTGTATTATATGTTTCAGCACATGAATAAAAGAAAGTAGAAGCTTTCAAAGTGTAACTGAAGATTGAACACTGACGAAGTTATCAAATCTCAAAACCGAACAAATTTCCCTGAGGTACCCTTTTTTCGTAAGCACCTAACACCAAAGTTGTTGTGTTATGGCGGACAGATCGTAGTCTGAACGAAAGTGGGCAGATAAACGTCATCAAAATGTCTAAAAAGGAACATGGACCCTTGGCGAAAGCCACAAAGGAGATCGATGCCTTAAAGAAACATGTGAGGCACAAAGAATTAATTGCATATGCTTTCCTACGTCTATGTTTTCTCCCTGTCACACGAAAGCGACGGGCACTACAGTGTGAATGCAATCTCCACACCCAGGAAGTTGTAGACTCCGCAAAATATCTTGGAGTCACACTGCAGAACAAGATGGATTAGGACGATCGTATCAACTCCATCAGGACCAAAGCTTGAAAATCAGCCCCCCTAGCATAAAGGCTAAAGCCTATAAAACGTTTGTTAGGCCTCTGCTTGTGAGGGAGCAGTTTGTGAGGGACGCCGTGGTTAAACATACGACAGATTTCAATCTTTTCACAGAGTGCCAACACGGCTTCAGGACAGGGCGTTCGTGCATGACCCAGTTGTTAGATGTGATGGACAATTTTACACATCTTTTAGAAGACAAAGAGGCATTTGATATTATTTACTTAGATTTTAGAAAGGCATTTGACTCTGTGCTGCATGAAAGGCTACTTCTTAAGATGGAAGCTTATGGGATAACAGGAAATTTACTACAGTGGCTGAAAAACTTTTTGAAGGGAAGATCTCAAAGGGTGCGGGTGGGAGCAAAACAGTCCTCAAACATTGATGTTTTAAATGGTATTCCCCAGGGAAGTATCATGGGCCCAGTGCTTTTTACCAATTTTATAAATGATCTCCCGGATGACATACAGAGTATATGCAAGATATTTACATTCCCAGAATTCAGATATTCTGCAAAATGATATAAACAAACTCATACAATGGTCAGAGAAGTGGAATCTATACTTTAATGCAGGGAAATGCAAGGTTATGCATGCAGGGTATGATAATCCAAACAAAGGATATGAAATAACTCATGGCTCATCTAAGCATGTTTTAGATACTTGTACAGAGGAAAAGGATTTAGGAGTGATATTTGATTCAAAACTCAAATTTGACAAGCATATTACAACAGCAATAGATAAAACCAATAGGATGCTGGGCTTGATTAAAAGCAGTTTTAAAAATTTAAAGAGGTGTTAATAAATCTATACACTTGTTTGGTACCGCCACATCTAGAGTATGGAAACATAATTTGGAATTCTTTTTCTTAAACGACAGTCTAGTGCAATATCGAAAGAGTACAGAGGAGAGCAACTAAAATGTTAAAATCTGTATTAAAAAAAATTTAGATTACGAGGACAGGCAACAAAAATTAGACCTGCCATCCTTAAAATATAGAAGATTATGGGGAGATTTGATAAATGTTTACAAGATTTTTCAAAATACTGACAATAGTAACAAAGGTTTGTTTCACTTGTCTAATGAAATAAGAACCCGTAACAGTGATCTTAATATTCTAACCATGTTTAGCAGAAATAATATTAGGAAAAACTTTTTCTCTATCTAACAGAGTCACCAAACATTGGAACAATCTTCCTGCACAAACTAAATTGGCCTCAGATACTAACAAATTCAAAAACCTCCTAGACAGTGATACTAAAATAGCTTAGTTAAAGTATCTTTATGATTAGTGCATCAAAAGGGATGCATATATCGTCACAGTAATTGTTAAATTAACCAAAAAGAAGGACACATGACACATTATGAGGCCGTGAGGCTGGTCGTCCAACTGCCTGACCTGACCTGACCTGCTGGAATATTCGGCATCCGTCTGGGACACCTATGAGAAACAGCACAAGGTGAAGATAGAAAACATCCAGAGTAGGGCAGCCCGCTTTGCGCTGAACCGTTACCAACATACCGCCAGTGTTACCACCATGCTGGACATTCTAGGATGGATGTCCCTTGAGGACAGAAGGAAAAAAGCAAGTCTATCCATGTTCTATAAAATCAAGAACAACCTAGTCAGCTGCCCGAAGTTGAAACAGCAGCTCCAACCTCCCAGGAAGAGAGAGCGACGAAGTCACGATCAGCAGTTCACACAAATAGCTGCAGATACCGACTACTGGCTGATGTCATTCCTCCCAAGAACAATTGTGGACTGGAACTCCCTCCCCCAGGATACTGTTGATGCCAAAACCTCTGACACATTGTGTCATGAGTCAACAGACTTCTTCAGTAGACTTCTTCATACATCTGTCTCGTTGTGTGAATGGATGAGTGGAAGGATGTTGCCTATCATTTGCCTACTGCAACCTGGGGTCAGCTAGTCCGTAGTAATGGATGAAAAGCGACCGTGGTAGCCTGCTTGCAGCTCCACACTTAGCTTCTATCTTTTTTTTGTGTGTGTGTGTGTGTGTGTAGGCTAGTGAGTAGGTAAGGTAGGGGTGGGGGGGGGTGTCATGTTGTGGTATGGATGTGAGTAATCTCGTGCTAAGAAATTGGAAGCAGAATAGATTTTTTTGTTTTTTTGTAAAGCAGATCCCCCATTTCACAGTCTCATGATAATCAGCCTGTTGATCGTGGAGACTTTACGGAAGAAGAAGATGGAACTTCTCATTCTTTTATTTTGATGCTATTATCCCACAAAGCTTGCACGGACTTGTTAGTAAATCTTCTGTTGCAGAACCTCTACAAGATGGTATTATTCCTGACTCCAGTTCATCATTTAAACATACCTGCCAAAACAATGCAAAATATTAAGTATAATGAGTACTGGCATAACATGAAAGACGATACAGAATAGCTTTTCTTAGTAGTGTTAGGTATATAATGGCAGTACGGAAGAATGGCAGGAAAGCCTATGAAGTCAGTCTATCAGTCAGGGACCCCCTGTCTGAAATTGAAGTAATGAATCCAACCAGGATGTGACCACAAAAAAAGAAAAGAAAAAAAATGTTGATGATGGTCATTTTCTATGAAGAAAATTGCTGTCTGTCTCACCATCAGTGCTTCTGTCTATCTGTTTCATTGTTTGGTAGCCTCTCTAAAAATATAAGTATTTTACATTGTATGTCTGGCTGGTTTCATAGTGCTTATATATAGTGTAGATAAATAAATAGATGGATACATAGTAGATAGATCAATGAATAGATAGATTGATTGATTGATAAACTGATTGATATATTAACGGATAGATTGGTAAAGTGATACCTTTTTTCCACTGTGTGTGTGTGTGTGTGTGTGTGTGTGTGTGTGTGTGTGTTCTTCTCGTGAACATAGATATCACTCGGTTGAATATAACTTTTTTTTTCTCAGATTGATGCCGCAGTTAAGGAAACTAACAAGACTGTCAGCACCAAGAAACTTAAGACAGAAGAAAGACTGAATACCTTGTACACAAAGTAAGTGGGTTTTGATTGCTGATGTAATGTAAGACTTCACCTGTGATAAACAAAAGCGCTGACCTATAGTAACCATGGTTTAAATTGTGTTCATCAATTAAGATTGCACGCATGCTCTGTATTAGGTGTGTTTTTGTTTTTGTTTGTGGATACATATGTATGCATTTGGGCGTGTGTGTGTGTGTGTGTGTGTGTGTGTGTGTGTGTGTGTGTGTGTGTGTGTGTGTGAAACAGAAAGAGAGAGAAAGGGGTGGAGAGTTCAGGTTCTCTAATTTCAAAGCTGGCATATCATTTGGAACACATTACTGTTCCAGTTTGGTACTTGTGACCACAATTCATTTTGTTCATTGTGCCTCAGAAGGTATTGTTTTAATTTATTGAATCCCGTAAGTTTAAAGGAGAATGATGACTTGGTTTCCAAAAGTTGGTCTTGTCGGTTTCAATCAGGCAGTAGGTTATATAATCACAGATCAGTCAATGAACTAGAAAACTACTGAGTGACTGTCACCATCCTCCTTGCTGTTTGCCATTTATTTGTTGAAATAATCATTCACTTATTAGTGTTCCAATGTTGTTCATTTGTTTTCATCTATTCATTCGCTTACACATTCACTGACACATATTCATCCACTTCTTCAGTTTCATTAACTTACACATTCACTGACACATATTCATCCACTTCTTCAGTTTCATTAACTTACACATTCACTGACATATTCACCCAGTTATTCAAGTCTATCAGTCAGTCCGCTAGTTAATAACACACTGAAGTTAACAGTAAAGTCCATATATTCTAATGGTTCAGCTATTACATCTGAATGTGTGTGTGCGTGTGTGTGTGTGTGTGTGTGTGTGTGTGTGTGTGTGTGTGTGTGTGTGTGTGTGTGTGTGTGTGTGTTTAACAGCTGTTTTAACCAAAGGCAGGAGCTGAACACCTTGCTCGCCACTGTGAACGACTTGACTGAGGTGAGTTTCATTTCTTCCCACAGTACTGATTAGAATCACATTATCATTTCATCCATCATGGTAAATGTAACTGTTACTATGGAATATTGTAAAAGTGTATGTGATCAATTTTCATTAAATGGTTCTTTAGAATGAAAAACAAGAAAAGGAAAATAAGATAAGATAAGATAATGTTGCTTATAGCCCAGCCGACCGCAAAGGGCCACATCAGGGCTGTCACCACGTTAAAATCAAAAAGGAAAATGTGTGTGTGTGTGTGTGTGTGTGTGTGTGTGTGTGTGTGTGTGTGTGTGTGTGTGTGTGCTAGTATGCTTCTCTATGTGTGCATATAAATGTGTGTGTGTGTGTGTGTGTGTGTGTGTGTGTGTGTGTGTGTGTGTGTGTGTGTGTGTGTGTGTGAATGTGCATGCATGTGCACGTGGATGCCACACATGAACCAAAAAAAGTTTGTTTTACAAATGTGCAGAATGTTAGTCTTACCTGGCTTCTGTTTGTTTGGTGTTTCAGGACCAGGAACCAGAAAAGATTAAGAAATTTGACAAAAGAAAGAGAATGAACTGAAGAAACTGGATACAATGATTGTAAGAACTGTGTGGACTGTCTTACCATTGCCGTCCTTTGTATTTACTTAGTTAATTGTAATTCATTGTGTTCATCTTCCCATTCTTTCTTCCACCAGTCTATGAGTAAATATTTAATAAATTACAAGTGTACATAAGTAGAAAGAACCAGTAAATAGACATATACTGACTTCCATAAAAAACGCGAAAAATTGAAAGGCTATTTTTCGGGTGAAAAGGGGAGAACATACAATATTGAACCATTGTGGCAAGTTGTTTGGGTCCAAGACTCACGTGCAGTGAAAAAATTGTGTGAGCAACACATCATTCCCGGCATTGGATGGTCAACAAAAATGGCAAACTGGTTGCTGCATGTGAGGCACGTGCACACCATGCAGAGCAAAGTTAACCAGCGACAAGTACGCAGGCATGCAGCCTTTATAAAGCCGCGCTACAAGGTTCAGATAACGACTTGCCGTCTGAGCGCTACAGAGATGCCAAGACTACGAGCAGAGGAACGCAATCATGCCCTAGGCCATCTGGAGGCTGGTGTGGATGCCAGGCAGGTCGCCAACATCTTTAACGTCCACATCTCAAACATCTATCGTCTGCAGCACCGCATGCGAGTCACTGGTACCACTGATGATCGTCCCCGGCCAGGCCGTCCTCGGGTCACCACACCAAGAGAGGATCGCCATTTTGTTCGAACCTATCTGCGGGACAGGCGGCAAACAGCCGCTAACACTGCTCAAAAGGTGCCTGGGAATCTTCAGCAACAAATCAGCCTCAACACTGTGCGGCGGCGTCTTCAGGAGAACGGGCTGGCATGTAGGCGTCCTCACAGAGGTCCGGTGCTGACACCAAGACACCGGCAGGACAGGCTGCAGTGGGCACAAGCCCGAATCAACTGGCGCAGGCAGCAGTGGGGATGCATACTGTTCTCAGATGAGAGCCGTTTTTGTATTGACATGGCTGACGGTCGTGTCAGAATATGGCGTCGACCTGGTGAACGCTATGCTGACTCCTGTGTGGTAGAGCGGAACCCCTGGGGAGGTCCGAACGTTATGATATGGGGTGCAATTGGTATTAACCACGCCATAGGACCAGTCATCTTTCAGAACATTGGTCCTGGTCGCGGACAGGGTGTCAATGCACAGCGCTACATCAACCAGGTGCTCAGACCCCATGTCGTTCCTTTTTTTGCGCAAACACCCAAACTGGACATTCCAACAGGACAATGCAAGACCACACACAGCCAGGGCCACCCAGCAATTTCTTCAGCATAACAACGTCAATGTGCTGCCCTGGCCAGCCCTCAGTCCCGATTTAAACCCAATAGAACATTTTTGGGATGAACTTGGCAGACGGTTGGACCTCCTGCGTCCATGACCAGCAACAGCGGCTCAACTTCACCAGGCCATCGTCCATGTGTGGGCTGGTGTGCCAAGGGGATGCATCAACCACCTGGTCCACTCAATGAGCCGCAGGTGTCAAGCAGTTGTCCATGCAAATGGTGGCCACACACGGTATTAGGACTTCAAGCTGGTTTGTCACGTGACCTTGGATTTTCCACACAAAGACATATTGCTGATGACATTTTCACACATTACCGGTGTAATGAATCAAATCACGTTGAATTCTCGCTTCCACTCTGTACAATTGTGACCAATAAAATTCGCCCCTAACCTTCAGCTTGTTTTGCTTTCGCGTTTTTTATGGAAGTCAGTATACATGTACATAAACCTACATACATGTACATAAACCCATAAGTGTTTTTTTTTATTTCACACAATGGTGTTTCATGAATAGATAATAATAATAATAATAATGAATACTTATATAGCGCCTATTCTCGGCTAGAGGCCAAGCTCTAAGCGCTTTACAATCAACACTCGTTTACACAACGGGCTGCCTACCTGGGTAGTGCCGACTGAAGAGCTGCCAGCTGGCGCTTCATTCAGTCGTTTCCCGTGTCATCCAGTCAATATCGTTCAATATCGATCACTCATTTTCCTTCCTTCCTTCATTCTTTCCATTTCTCAACGGCCAAACTGGCCTACTCTTTCGAAAGTTGGTGATGGGATTTTACGTGTGTGCAAGATGTTATGCGATGTTATAGATGCAAGAATGAGATTTCAAGTAGCCCATTTAAAGTAGAATTACTGTTATATAAATAATACTAGACTTTGTGAATTGGAGATATTGAGCTATAGAATTTTTTTTTTTTTTTTAGTTTCCTAATCTTTCTTTCTTTCTTTCCTTCTTATGATAATGAAGCATGTGAAGGAACTGAAATTTTCTTTTGGTGGGAAACCGAATTTCAGGGCAACCAAACCAAACCTATCACTTCATTCATGTAAACCGAAATTTTAGAATATCCATTTTCTTGTGAATTGTGCTTGACTGTAAAGATCCAGAAATATGTGTCATGCTGATGTGTGTGAACAAAAAATCTGCTATCTGCGTTCCACAGACCCAGATGACTCAGTCAATGTCCAAGCTGTTACCTGACCAGCATAAAGAGGAGTATGCAAGGTACTGCGAAATGTTTAAGAATCACTCCTTTGTTCCTGTAGATTGTTATAGAAGACATACGTATAGCATGTGTGTGGATGCACAAGTGTGTGCATGCATGTCTGTTGCTCTGTGTTTGAGTGAATATTGATATGCACGTGTGCATGTGTGTGTGTGTGTGTGTGTGTGTGTGTTGTGTGTGTGTGTGTGTGTGTGTGTGTGTATGTACGTGCATGCATATGATTGTGTATATGTGAGAACGGTGATGAAAAGCTTTTTTCACTCTTGGTTGAGATTACTTGCTACTGCATTTTAACTGGAAAATTCAGGAGGAACTTGATGAGGCGAAAAGACAGGCTGAAGCAGAAGAGAATAAAGAGGAAGAGGAAGAGGAGGAGGAGGAGAAGAAGAAGACGAGGAGGAAGAGGAGAAGGAGGAAGGAGGAGAAGATGAAGAAGAATCTTTAAAGTGGCAGAATTTGTTAAAAAAAAAGTTCTCACATGGTTTTATTTCAGCCCTCCAAAATTTGGGAAACAAGTCACAGTGAAAGAAGAAGCTGAGTCTGAAGAAGAAGAAGAAGAAGAAGAACAGGAGGAGGATGAAGAGGAGGAGGAGGAGGAGGATGAAGATGAAGAAGAACAGAAAGAAGCAAGCAAGCCAGAAAAGAAGGGCAAGAAGGCAAAACCCAAGGTGAAAGAGTTGAGAAAGAAGAAGCTGTGCGTACTTGTCTTTCTGTTCATGTTTTGGGTGATTGTTTTATTGTCTGTGATGCAAAAGAAAGCACAATTAAGTTCCAGTTTGTGCTTCATGCCTCATGTTTATCAAGTTGTCATAGAATAGTTAAACAACAGAAAGAGATAAGTACGCAAATGTATGTAATCTCTTAATGTTGCCTAAAGTGAAGACTAAATACCAGGTAAATGAAATCATTGCACACACTCTTTCTTTTTTTAATGGAAAGAAAAAATTTTTAGAATCTGTCCATGAAAACTCTTTGAATTGATCCAACTTGTATGTCTGTATAAGTCCAGAAAGTTCTGTTGGAAAAGGACTTGTTATGTTTCAGCCTCACCAGTGGATTACGTTGGATGGCTATGAGGGAGAAGAAGAAGATGACTTAAGCTTCAAGAAGGGGAGATCCTCACCATTCTGGAGACCAGGTAAGGGTCAGTGAATTGCCTGGGAGACAGGTTCCCAATGTCAGTGCCTGTCGAGAGGGATCTAAGTCTAAGACCATCCAGTGGTTCCTTTTAAGAACATCCTCCAGAAATGCTTACACCGTGAGTCTTTGGCAATGTCCACAATTAACCCCTGGTACTCTTCCATGTGGATTACATAACTGTCTCAAAGTAGCATACCTATGGGCACATGCAAATTTGAGAAAAATGCTTTTCCGTATTTCACATGGAAGAGCATACAGGGATAAATGTGGATGTTGCCAGTTCTTTAAAGGAAGGGAGTCTTTATTGGGAGATAGATCTAAGAGAGAGGACACACACACACACATAAAAGATAGAGCAGCAATCTATTATTCCCAACTGTGATAGTAAATGTGGATATTACCGAGTCTTTAAAGTAAGAGAATCTTTTTTGAGAGGTAAGCCTGACAGAGAAGGACTCGCATGCACACACATGAGATTGAGCAACAGTCTTTATTCACAGCAGTAACAGATAAGAAAGGCACACACACACACACATGACATTGAGCAGTGATCTTTATTCACAGCTGTCTCAGTTTCAGTTTCATCTAGGAGGTGTCTCTGTGTGCGCGCTAGTTCATATGCATTACATCACATCTACTAAATTTGAAACCACACTGCACATGATTTAAAGCTGATGGATAAATGAGTTAATGACTAAGATGAGAGAATTTAAGAAGATGATCTTGTGGCTAAGACTTAGCAAATGTCTCAGCTACTCATTAGCCAAACGTGCTAGTCAGACCTTGAGTACCTACTTAATATTATGTTGTGTCTGTCTGAACAGGGAGGATGGCTGGTGGGTTGTTATTGTTAATATTATGTTGTGTTTGTCTGCACAGGGAAGATGGCTGGTGAGTTGTTATTGTTGATATTATGTTGTGTTTGTCTGCGCAGGGAAGATGGCTGGTGGGTTGTTATTGTTGATATTATGTTGTGTTTGTCTGCACAGGGAAGATGGCTGGTGGGTTGTTATTGTTCATATTATGTTGTGTTCATATTATGTTGTGTTTGTCTGAACAGGGAGGATGGATGGTGGCTTGCAAAGAATAACAAGGGGAAGAAAGGACTGGTGCCCAAAACATACCTCCAGGTGTGTGTGTGTGTGTGTGTGTGTGTGTGTGTGTGTGTGTGTGTGTGTGTGTGTGTGTGTGTGTGTGTGTATGTGTGTGTGTGTGTGTGTGTATGATATACATGCTCGTGTGCGTGTACGTGAGTGACTGGCTATATGTGGGCATGCATGCTCTGCGCGCGCACATGTGTGTGTGTGTGTGTGTGTGTGTGTGTGTGATTGTGCGTGCGTGTGTGTATGCGAATGAGTGTTTGTGATTGTGTGTTTATGTTTGTGAGCGAGTTTGTCTGTGTGTGAGTCTGTGTGTGACTTTATTGACAGCTATGATATTACTAATAAAAATCTCTGATTTCAGCTGTGAAATGATTACAATTTAACCCAACATCATCATATTCAAAACTAGGAGAGAAAGGTCATGTCCAGTGGGGCTCTGAACCAGCCTCAGCATAATTTCAACATAACTGTGTGTGTGCATGCATGCATGCGTGTGAGTACTTGTGTTTGTTGTGTGTGCGCGTGGATGCATGTATGCATGCGTGCGTTAATGCTTGTTGTGTACTTACATGCAGGTGTGTGAATGAACGGGGTAAGGGATATATGTGTGTTTGTCTGAATTTGTTTTCTTGCATGTCTTGTATGTCATGTGAGTAACAGGTCAAATATATGGGTGTTTGTCTGAATGTGTATGCTTGCATGTACTGTGTGTTAGAGGTGTAATATATCTACTGGCATGTATAATGGTGTGAGTTGTCTGTTGATGGGAATATAGATAGATGTATTGTTATACACATCTCATCTTTCAAGCTTATATTGTTATACACATCTCATCTTTCAAGCTTATATTGTTATACACATCTCATCTTTCAAGCTTATATTGTTATACACATCTCATCTTTCAAGCTTATATTGTTATACACATCTCATCTTTCAAGCTTTCTGAATTGCTTAACTCTTCTGCCGCAATTCCGGCTCCCCCATCCACAGTCAGGTCTGTGTTCATCCTGCTGCAGCAACAACACCCGCAGTCCTCACAGCATCAGGTCACCCTGAGAGAACCCACCACAGCAGGCACTGCATTGCTGCTGAGTCATTGTGTGTTCAGTGTGGTGCCTGTTGTGATCCATCTCCTGATGAGTCATTGATGTGTTCAGTGTGGTGCCTGTTGTGATCCATCTCCTGAGTCATTGATGTGTTCAGTGTGGTGCCTGTTGTGATCCATCTCCTGAGTCATTGATGTGTTCAGTGTGGTGCCTGTTGTGATCCATCTCCTGAGTCATTGATGTGTTCAGTGTGGTGCCTGTTGTGATCCATCTCTTGAGTCATTGATGTGTTCAGTGTGGTGCCTGTTGTGATCCATCTCCTGATGAGTCATTGATGTGTTCAGTGTGATGCCTGTTGTGATCCATCTCCTGATGAGTCATTGATGTGTTCAGTGTGGTGCCTGTTGTGGTCCATCTCCTGAGTCATTGATGTGTTCAGTGTGGTGCCTGTTGTGATCCATCTCCTGAGTCATTGATGTGTTCAGTGTGGTGCCTGTGGTGATCCATCTCCTGAGTCATTGATGTGTTCAGTGTGGTGCCTGTTGTGATCCATCTCCTGAGTCATTGATGTGTTCAGTGTGGTGCCTGTTGTGATCCATCTCCTGATGAGTCATTGATGTGTTCAGTGTGGTGCCTGTTGTGATCCATCTCCTGATGAGTCATTGATGTGTTCAGTGTGATGTCTGTTGTGATCCATCTCCTGATGAGTCATTGATGTGTTCAGTGTGGTGCCTGTTGTGGTCCATCTCCTGATGAGTCATTGATGTGTTCAGTGTGGTGCCTGTTGTGATCCATCTCCTGATGAGTCATTGATGTGTTCAGTGTGGTGTCTGTTGTGATCCATCTCCTGAGTCATTGATGTGTTCAGTGTGGTGCCTGTTGTGATCCATCTCCTGAGTCATTGATGTGTTCAGTGTGGTGCCTGTTCTCATCCATCTTATGCAGGACATGAGCCGTGTAGGAAGAAACTCTAGGCAGAGCTTGACAGCAGAAGGTTTTCGGAGAAGAAACCCCCCTCAGACAAGTGTTTCGGCCCTGAACTCCTTACACTCTAAGGGAGAGCTTGACAGCAGAAGGTTTTCGGAGAAGAAACCCCCCTCAGACAAGTGCTTCGGCCCTGAACTCCTTACACTCTAGGGGGGGCAGGGCTGCGTGCAGGTCATGACGCCCAGATGCCTTTCCACTGCCAGCTTTTTTTCCTGGCGCTGCCGGGACATTGTCTTCCAGAGGGAATGATCATCCCCAACTAACAGCAGTTCCCATGGGCTTGCTGATACCTGAGACTCAGACGCAGACGATTGATTGACATCAATATGAAGAGGGATTCAAAACTGAGGTCACCACGAAGGGCGTGATTTCAGACTTTAATTTCGGTTATGATCACTGATCATGATGAAGATGGTGGTACGGATTTCCATTTTAGTCTCAGATGATAAGACAGCGACTACACCACGTTTTCTTGTATGACGTATGTCAGAATCAGCCAAGTGAGAGAGCTGTACTCAGTTACAGTGCTGGTCAAGCAGTTTGAACACATTTCTTTACAGATGCTGCCATTAACTAGATGAAACTTGATTGTGGTTCTAGTCCTCCCGTTGGAACCCATAGCACAGTGGCAAATCTTGATAGAAGCTGAGTGCGACTGGAAAGTCCAGTAAATAGACACCGCTGAACTGGTGGGAAAGTCCAGTAAATAGACACCGCTGTGCTGGTAGGACTTGAAAGTCCAGTAAATAGACACCGCTGAGCTGGTGGGAAAGTCCAGTAAATAGACACCACTGAGCTGGTGGGACTGGAAAGTCCAGTAAATAGACACCGCTGAGCTGGTGGGACTGGAAAGTCCAGTAAATAGACACCGCTGAGCTTGTGGGAAAGTCCAGTAAATAGACACCACTCAACTGGTGGGAAAGTCCAGTAAATAGACACCGCTGAGCTGGTGGGACTGGACAGTCCAGTAAATAGACACCACTCAACTGGTGGGAAAGTCCAGTAAATAGACACCGCTGAGCTGGTGGGACTGGACAGTCCAGTAAATAGACACCACTGAGCTGGTGGGAAAGTCCAGTAAATAGACACCGCTGAGCTGGTGGGACTGGAAAGTCCAGTAAATAGACACCACTGAGCTGGTGGGACTGGAAAGTCCAGTAAATAGACACCACTGAGCTGGTGGGACTGGAAAGTCCAGTAAATAGACACCACTGAGCTGGTGGGACAGGAAAGTCCAGTAAATAGACACCGCTGAGCTGGTGGGACTGGAAAGTCCAGTAAATAGACACCACTGAGCTGGTGGGACTGGAAAGTCCAGTAAATAGACACCACTGAGCTGGTGGGACTGGAAAGTCCAGTAAATAGACACCACTGAGCTTGTGGGAAAGTCCAGTAAATAGACACCGCTGAGCTGGTGGGACTTGAAAGTCCAGTAAATAGACACCGCTGAGCTGGTGGGAAAGTCCAGTAAATAGACACCACTGAGCTGGTGGGAAAGTCCAGTAAATAGACACCACTGAGCTGGTGGGAAAGTCCAGTAAATAGACACCACTGAGCTGGTGGGAAAGTCCAGTAAATAGACACCACTGAGCTGGTGGGAAAGTCCAGTAAATAGACACCACTGAGCTGGTGGACAGGAAAGTCCAGTAAATAGACACTGATGAACTGGTGGGACAGGAACCTATGACTTCCCAACCCTAAACCCACACCTCTGACGATGACTGCTTTTTATGTGTCAGTGTTAATGCATGTGTTGTTGTGAATATGTCTTCATGTCGTGTGCATGGGTATGGTGTGAACTCCTCCAAATTTTTCATGATTTTCCTGTTTTGAAACACATTGGATTAATGTGTTCACTGTGTGTTGTTAGATGCCGTAGTTTGTTGGTGCGGTGTGAGAGTAACGGTGACCTATTCCGCATTGGATGGTTCTCATAGAGGGTGCATCAGAACTACATTTCTCATGATGAATGTACTTGGAATTACTTGATTGTCTTCTGTGAAGAATTATGTTCTGTGAAGAATAGCTTTGTCTTTCAAATGGTGCATTTCTTTCATTTAAAAAAATGCATGTATTTGTAAAAGTAGAGCACATCCATTCTGCTGTTTAAGTGTTGATGATTGGAAGTGAATGTCTGTACATAATTCATTTCAGTATAAAACCAAAAAAAAAAGATGATTTCTTTTCAGATGCACAAGAAGTTTAAAGGGGTTCAGCAGGAGGATGAAGGTATGGACAGTTTCTTTCTGATTTCTCTTTCTTCTCATTGTCCACCCTGCATCAGTGTCTTTCTCTTTACTTGTGTCTTTCTCTTTACTTGTGTCTTTCTCTTTACTTGTGAAGAAAAGATGACGGTGTCATTTCTTAGGAAAGTGAGGGAAGGGGTAGGGGAAGAAATCAATCCAAGAATGTTTCAACAAGACTGTGAAGTGTGAAGTGGTCTGTGGACCGTCCCTGTGACTATACCACAGGGGCATAGGTCAGTGTTTCTAATGCAGAATTTTGTGACTGTGTGACATTAGAGCTTGCAGTGGCCTGCTCTCTCAAGCATACCTTTATGACTTGGTCTTCCCTGGAAGACTGGAAGAAGGTACCTCTGCATAATGATTTGGGTGCTGTTAAACCCCTCTTAATGCTTCTTTTTGGCAATGGTGATTTTTCAGTTGGAAACTTGCTGATCTTTCTGTTCTAGCTTCTTCCTTCCATCCTTTGCCAGTCTCTCTGCTGCTGCAGTGAGAGGGTGTCCACTGGACTGTGGGGTCTTTGGATAGCTGTAGAGTGGACATGCCAGTGGCAAGGTCAGTCAGCTCCCTATGTTGAGGGTTGCTAAGAGCCTTGGAGGTTGACAACACATCAGAGGAGATGAGTGCGCTGTAATGAATGTCTTGGCTTCTCTCTGTTAGTGAAGTGGCTGCCATTCCCAGAGCTTCAGCCTCTGCCTGTGGCTGGTGGGGCATTTTTCCCAGGGGAATGGCCTTGAGGACTTTGCTTCCATCCTTCAACTTGAAAACTGAAAACTGCATCGAATATAGAAATGATTTTTGACTGCCGATCCTCTGAGCATTCTCAAAGACATGGCATATGCTTTCAAAGTAAGGTGACTGCAGGCAGAACTGAAACAAAATTAAAGAGAAATTATAATGATTCTGCCAGGCAAAAGGACAAACAAGTTACAAGACAAAACACGACGCGTTTCGACCTCTTTGGTCTTCTTCAGGCAAGATAACAACACTCATGACGATGAAAACGAAGAACAAGCAATCACTTATCTTCTCAAATTGGGCGCAAGATGGCCGGTGAATCTTCTTGACTGTATGTGCAAAGTGGGATGCACTCACTTAGTTTATTCCAGACTGTTTTGCTTATTCTTCGCTTTCGTTGTCCTAAATGTAATCTTGCCTGAAGAAGACCACAGATGTCTAAACATGTGTTTTGTCTTGCAATTTCTGTTTTTAAAATTCCATGGGTATATGTTTAGGAGGCAGCTGACTGTATGTGCAAAGTGGGATGCATGCACTTACTCCATTTGTGATTGTTTAAGGCTTGATTAGTGTCAGAGTTTTGATTTTATCTTTGTTACTGAATATGCTAGAGTTTCATTTTCATTGTGGTTTTGTTGTTGTTTTTAGGATTTTTGTTTGTTTTGTCTCTGACACTTTAGTGTTTTGTTTGTTCCAGGGGAGGAAGAAGCGAGGAAGAGGATGAAGAAGGTGGTGGAGATACAACTCGAAGGTGCGTGTTTGTATGTGTATGTGTGTGTGTGCATGTGTGTGTGTACAAAGTAAGTGTATATTTGTTTGTATGTGTCCATGTATCCTGGGGGGGGGGGGGGGGGGGGGGGGGGGTGCCAGACATTTATCTAAATTTTTACATTTTGTAGAGTTTGTGGTGATGGGAGTGCTGTCATTCTCATTTCATTCAAGGGAACAGTTGCTTTTTTTTCTTCTTTTTTTTCTTTAAAGAAATCAAGAAAGAAAAAGAAATGACTTTCTCTGCAATGTACTGGAGATGATTATAAAGATAAAAAGTAAAAATTAGCATATTATCTGAAAGGGGTAAAATGGAATCAGTTAAAACTTACAGGATATTTTCATTCGAAAAGGTTGACAGTCATATTAATGATGGTGATGGTGATAATGTAACTTATGGTGATAATAGCTTCATTTTTTGGATGTGACTGTCATGATCAGAATTTTCAAATCTTTAAAGTGGCAGAATTTGCAACAAACAAAAACAAAAATGTTCTCACATGGTTTTATTTCAGCCCTCCAAAATCTGGGAAACAAGTCACAGTGAAAGAAGAAGCTGAGTCTGAAGAAGAAGAGGAAGAAGAAGAGGAGGAGGAGGATGAAGAAGAAGAAGAGGAGGAGGAGGAAGAAGAGGAGGAGGAGGAGGAAGAAGAGCATGAAGAAGAACAGAAGGAAGCAAGCAAGCCAGAAAAGAAGGGCAAGAAGGCAAAACCCAAGGTGAAAGAGTTTGAGAAAGAAGAAGCTGTGGGTACTTGTCTTTCTGTCCATGTCCACTCTTTGCTACTTTTAGTGACGGTTTTATTGTCTGTGATGTAAAAGAAAACACAGCTAAGTTCCAATTTGTGCTTCATGCCACATGTTGACCAAGTTGTCGTGAAATAGTGAGATAAGATAATGTTGCTTATAGCCCAGCCGACCGCAAAGGCCACATCAGGGCTGTCACCACGTTTAAAATCAACTCACAAGTCATTTTTTTTTTAAATTATAAAAAAAGAAAACTTTCACACATCTCTTTAAATGACATCTTCTAAAAACGCACCAGAAACTACATTAAAAATCTTTCTTCCGTAAACTCTTAAATCAGATGAAAAATGTTAATCTCCCTCAAAAACTCAAAGATCACATCAGTCGGGACATCCCTGAACAGGATTTTCATGGACTCCGCTGTAAAATGTTTGTGTCTCACATCGTGCAAGTCCCAACACTCAAAAGAATATGTTTCATTGTGAGTGGCACATGACATGGAATGCACCACGGAGCTTCCTCATTCTTTAAAAGGTACGAATGGGTAAAATAAGAATGGCCGGTGTGCAGCCGGCACAGAAGTGTTTCTTCTTTACAACCACCAGACGCAGATGGGAGGAACTCCTTAAGGTTTGGACAGATCTGAAAGAGTGTTATCCGTCTGCGTATTCCAATCCTCCTGCCAGAGGTCTCTCACATAATCATTAATTTTGGGTTTCAGATCTGAGCAGGGGGATATATATGTTGGACAGTTTCTCTCTTGTGGCATTCTTGGCTAAACGATCAATCATTTTGTTCCCTTCGATGCCAACATGACCAGGAACCCAAGCTAGAATAATGTTGTAACCATCCGCTTTCAACTTGCTAAAAAGTTCAAAGAAATGTAAAAGTTCTGGATGCTGAAGGTTGCGGCCAGCTATGGCCTCCAAAGCTGACAGCAAATCCGACAGTGAAATAAAGAGATAAGTATGCATAGTTGTGTGATATCTGATATTGCCTAAACTGAAAACTAAACAACAGGTAAATGAAATCATACCACACATACAGAGATAACACACATACTCACATGCTTGACCGTATGCATGCTTGTGTGAGGCACTCACATTCATGTAGTCATATGGACAGTTACAGACATGCAAGCACTCACTCATACATGCATGCACACATACATATACACGCATGTACACACCACGCATGCACAGTAGAAAAGACAGAGTAGGAAGCTGCAACCCTTATTTTCTTCTTTTTTTTTAATTTGCTGACAGGCTTCTTCTACTCCTTGACACTTCCTGTTTTTGTTTTTTTGTTTTTAAAGAATTCAAAGGCCTTTAACTCCTGTGAAAATAGAAGAAATCTACCATATATGGACACACAAATTCAGGGGCAGTAATTTGCAGTAGACTCCATGTCCTTAAAATGTGCTCTTGAAGTGGTCAGTTCCTGCATGTGTTTTTAAAGGTCTGTGAATCTGTCCTGTTCCTTTTTCTGTGATAGAAATGTCAAATCCCTGCATGGTCATGCACGTCGGAGGTCTCTGTATTTCGAGTGCCATGTAGATGAGAGAAAAAAAGTAGTATGTGTGCTTTTTTCCTCTTCTTCTTTTCTTGTTTATGTGTTTTGTCCTTAGATGATTTAATCAAAATGTTCTAACGCTTTTTGTGTGCAGTTATTTATTATATATGTACATTTTTTCTTTGTGTTTGATCTCCCTTCCCTTCCCCCCTACCCCCCCCTCCCCCCCTCCCCCCCTCCCCCCCACTCCCCACCTCTGTACTTGTATGATGAACTATATATTGTTACGTCAACATTCTGTCTGTCTGTCTGTTGTCAATGTTGGAAAAGCATTAAAAAATGGGGAGAAAATGTCAGAAGCGGAAAACTCTTTGAACTCATCCTACTTGCATGTCTGTACTAGTCCTGAAAGAGCACTAGGAAAAGGACTTGTTATGTTTCAGCCTCACCAGTGGATCACGTTGGATGGCTATGAGGGAGAAGAAGAAGATGACTTGAGCTTCAAGAAGGGGGAGATCCTCACCATTCTGGAGACCAGGTAAGGGAACAGTGAATCACCTGGAGGTCAGGTTCCCAGTGTCAGTGCCTGTCGAGAGGGGTCTGAGTCTAAGACCATCCAGTGGTTCCTTTTAATAACGTCCTCCAGAAATTCTTACACAGTGGGTCTTTGGCAATATCCAAAACTAACCCCTGGTACTCTTCTACATGGAGTACAGAAAGCAACTCTCAAGGTAGTGTACCTATGGGCACATGCAAGTTTGAGAAAAATGCTTTTCTGTATTTCACATGGAACAGTATACAGGGATAAATGTGGATATTGCCAGGTCTCTAAAGGAAGAGAGTCTTCATTTGGGAGATAGATCTAAGAGAGAGGACACACACACACACACACACATACAAGGTTGAGCAATAATCTTTATTCCCAACAGTAACAGTAAAAGTGGATGTAGCAGAGTCCAGAAAGTAAGAGAATCTTTATTGGGAGGAAACCTGACTGAAGGACACACATGAGACTGAGCAACAATCTTATTCACAGCAGAAAGAGATAAGAAAGACAGACATACACACACATGACATTAATCAACAATCTGTATTCACAGCAGTAGCAAATAAGGAAGACACACATACACACACATGATGTTAATCAACAATCTTTATTCACAGCTGTAACAGATAAGAAACACACACACACACACACACACACACACACACACACACACACACACACACACACACACTCACACACACACACACACACACACACACACACACACACCACACACACACACACACACACACACACACAAACGCGACACTGAGCGATAGTCTTTATTCACAGCAGTCACAGATATTAGCAAGACGACGCAGTTTTCCATGTGTCCCACAGTCACAAAGAGAGAGGAAGGCTCATCAAGAAGTTGGCTGTGTCAGTGCAACATCATCACATCCAGAGAAAAAAACAAAGCAGATGAAAGCTGGTTCTGTCACAATCCACGACAGATCAGCGGTACCAGCAGCTTGATTTGCTTCAGTAGTTACACTTTGAAAATGGCGGTGCACAGGGTCATGGCTGATGTTGTGTTTGTCTGCACAGGGAAGATGGCTGGTGGGTTGTTTTTGTTGATATTATGTTGTGTTTGTCTACACATGGCTGGTGGGTTGTTGTCTACACAGGGAAGACGGCTGGTGGGTTGTTGTTGTCAATAGTATGTTGTGTTTGTCTACACAGGGAAGACGGCTGCTGGGTTGTTATTGTTGATATTATGTTGTGTTTGTCTACACAGGGAAGATGGATGGTGGGTTGTTGTTGTTAACATTATGTTGTGTTTGTCTACACAGGGAAGATGGATGGTGGGTTGTTGTTGTTGTTGATATTATGTTGTGTTTGTCTGCACAGGGAAGATGACTGGTGGGTTGTCATTGTTAATATTATGTTGTGTTTGTCTGCACAGGGAGGATGGCTGGTGGGTAGCAGAGAATGAGAAGGGGAAGAAAGGACTGGTGCCCAGAACATACCTCAGGTGTGTGTGTGTGTGTGTGTGTGTGTGTGTGTGTGTGTGTGTGTGTGTGTGTGTGTGCATGTGTATGATATACATGCTTGTGTGCACGTTCGTGAATGGCTGGCTATGTGTGGGCATGCATGTTGTGTGTGTGTGTGTGATTGTAAATGTGGATGTGTGTGTGTGTGCATGCATGCGAGCATGTGTGTGTGTGTGTGTGTGTGACTTTATTGACAGCTATGATATTACTGAAAAAGGTCTCTGATTTAAACTGTGGAATAATTACGATCTTTAAAAGAAAAGAAAAAAGTAAAAAAATAATACATCATTACGTTCAAAAAAAGATTATTCCCTGCCTTCTGTAGTTTGTTAGTTTGGTTTTTGTAGAACGAGGTGGGCTTCTCTCACCCCCACCCCTACCCCCACCAGAGGGCTTCACCACATGTATGCAAATGAATTTGCCAATACTGGTGACCTTAAACACAAACACAAAACCACCAAGGATGGAGATCATAGATGTGGAGAGAAAATCAATATTGACATTACCAGTCGAGTAGAACATGAAGGACCATAGAACATGAGCTTTTTTGTGTGTGTGTGGGGGGGGGGGGGGGGGGGGGGGGGGGGGGGGGATGAGTGATGAGGATGAGTTTGATAAAGATGATGCTTAGGATTCTGGTTTGAGACTACTTGACAGAGCTGTACTTTACACTTACTTCCATGATACTTCATAGCATCAACCAGACTCAAGAGATAAATTCACTTGCAGTATCGTTCAGGAGACTTGAGCAAACAGTCTCTGTGACACACCCATTACGTGGATGAAAGAAACGTGGCTGCGTGGTTCCAGTCCACCCATGTGACATCACAACAAAACTAGTTCTGTAGAGGAGCTGGTGCGGGCTGAAAAAATCCCACAAATAAATGGCTATGGTGGGAAATCGAACCCTTGATCTTCCAGCCAGCAATCTGCAATGCTAACCACTGTAAATTACTGTCTTTAGCATCTGAGCAACATAATATATTCAACAATACTCCAGTACTATTTTTGGTATCCAACTCACTCTTCTTAAGTTGGATCCGAGATTGCAACTGCTGAAGGGAAACGTTCTTCCCGTTTTTCCTTCTTTCTTTCTTGATTTGGTGACCTCATGATGGTCTGTCATAGACCTTATTCTTAGTTTATTTTGGGACAGAGAAGCCTTCATTTTTTGTCAAAAAATATGCTGAGGGGGAAAAGGTTTGATAAGAACACCAGTTCTTTAATTTTCTCCCTTATTGAATTTTCTTTTTTTAAATTGGAAATGCCCCAATAACTTTTGTTGTTTTATTTGCTAAGGTCTGATAAGGAATTTGAACATTAAGTGATCATTTCACATTTAAAGCTGGCAGAATTTTAAAAAACAAAAAAAGATACATTTTCTGCTTACATGCTGTTAAATAACTATTAACATGTTATTTTCATATGTTTCAGGTCAGGAGAAAGATGAAGACAATGATGATGATGACGATGACAACGTAGAAGCAATTGGGAGTTGAGAACCTCTAGGAAAGAGAAAAAAATTATCATGAATTGCTCACAGACATTCTGAGTGTGTAGGCTGTGTGTTTACATATGTGCCATAGGTTTACATGTGTGCCATAGGTTTACATGTGTGCCATAGGTTTACATGTGTGCCATAAAGTGAGGCATTGGAAGAGGAATATCCAGCCCACATGAGAGAACAGTGTACTTATTGTTGTGTTTGTGTGTATACACCACAAGCGAGTGGTTGTGTATGTATGTGATTCTGCAATTTTATAGCTTGTGTTTAGTGTACGCATTGTTTTGAACTCAATGTGTGAAGTGAAGTGTGTGTGGCTTTACATTGTTTTTACAATGGAACTTGATTTTAAATTAAGAGCTCAATTTGTCTGTGGTCTGCATTATTTGGTAAGCTTGATCAAAAGTGAAGGAAAAAGATGATAACAAAAAAAGTCAAGAGAGTAAATGCCTCTTTCAGTGAAGGTTTGAAGAGAGA
>CM031598.1:113788310-113800810 GCA_018398815.1 Conus ventricosus
TAAATCTTCTGTTGCAGAATATGTACCAGATGGTGTATATTTCTGACCTCAGTTCATCAATTAAACCTGTCCACAAAAACAATGCTAAAGTATTAAGTGTAATGACGATTGGCATTACATGAAAGAAGGTAGAAGAGCTTTTTTAGTTTTCTACTGTTACGTGTGTAATGACTGTACCGTGTACGGATGGAAATCAAGAGAATCACAGAAAAACCTATCAAGTCAGTCCATCAGTCAGGGATACCCAGTCTGAAATTGAAATGATGAATCCAACCAGGATGTGAATATTAAAAAAAAAGAAATGTATTGATTACTCTTGTATTCATTGAAGAAACTTGTCATCAATCTCATTCTCAGTATCAGTGCTTCTTACTGTCTCTTTCAGTGTTTGGAAGCCTCTCAGAATAGAAGTGTTCTGTATTGTTGTAAAAACACTACATATTGTCTGGCTTATATAGTGTGTATATATAGACAGACAGATTGATTGATTGATTGTTTGATAGAAAGATAGATACTTTTATTTCACTCTCTGTGTGTGTTCGTGCATGTGCATGTATGCGCATGTGTGCACACCTGTGTGTGTGTGTGTGTGTGTGTGTGTGTGTGTGTGTGTGTGTGTGTAATGCACTCAATACATCGATTAAAAACAATTTTTTACAGATTGATGCTGCAGTTAAGGAAACCAATAAGACTGTCAGCACTAAGAAACTTAAGACAGAGGAAAGACTGAATACCTTATACAGAAAGTAAGTGGGTTTTTTTGCTGCTGATGTAATGTAATTATGCACATGTGATAAACAAAAGTGCATGACTACAGTAACCATGGTTTGAATTGTGTTCACTAGTTGAGATTGCATGCAAGCACTGTAATAAGTGTGTTATGGTGTTTATGTATGTGTGCATACATATGTGTGTGTATGCGCGCGCATGTGTGTGTGTGTGTGTGCATGCGCGCGCGCGCGCGTGTGTGTGTGTGTGTGTGTGTGTGTGTGTGTGTGTGTGTGTGAGAGAGACAAAGAGAGAGAGAGGGGGGGGGGGGGGGGAGGGGGGAAGGTTTAGGTTCTCTAGTTTCAGAGCTGGTATATTATTTGGAATATATCATTGTTCCAAGTTTCATTCCTAGTGAAATGAGCCTCAGAAAATATTGATTTAATTAATTATTAACTCACTTAAGTTTAAAGAAGAATGATGATTTGTTTCCAACAGCTGGTCTGTCAATTTTAATCAATCAGTAGGTTATAATATATAAGTATAACCACAGATCAGTCACTGAATCAGAAAACCACTGAGTCACTCTGTCATTGTTCTACTTACTGTTAGTCATTTATTAGTTGAAATAGTCATTCACTTGTGTGCTCATTCACTTATTCACATAGTGTTCAAACATCATTCATTTGTTTAAATTTGTTGATTCATGTACATATTCACTGACATAAATATTCATCCATTTATTCAGTTTCACACATTCACTGACATACATCCACCCACTTAGTCAGTCTACCAATCAGTCTGCTAGTTAATAGCATATTGAGATTAGGAGTAAGGCTATATATTCTAGCAGTTCGGCTGTTACATCTGAATATGTGTGTGTGTGTGTGTGTGTGTGTGTGTGTGTGTGTGTGTGTGTGTGTGTGTGTGTGACTCTGTGTGTGTGTGACTCTGTGTGTGTGTGTGTGTGTGTGTGTGACTCTGTGTGTGTGTGTGTGTGTGTGTGTGTGTGTGTGTGTGTGTGTGGTGTAACTCTGTGTGTGTGTGTGTGTGTGTGTGTGTGTGTGTGTGTGTGTGTGTGTGTGACTCTGTGTGTGTGTGTGTGTGTGTGTGTGTGTGTGTGTGTGTGTATGTGTGTGTGTGGTGTAACTCTGTGTGTGTGTGTGTGTGTGTGTGTGTGTGTGTGTGTGTGTGTGTGTGTGTGGTTTAACAGCTGTTTTAACCGAAAGCAGGAACTGAACACCTTGCGTACCACTGTGAATGACTTGACTGAGGTGAGTCTTTCTTTTCTTCCCAAAGATTCCTTTGGATTACCTCATGGCAATAACAAAGTTATTACAGTACTGATAAGAATCACATCATTTTATCCATCATGGTAAATACAACTGTTACCAGGGAATATTGCAAAAAATTATTTATTTAGAATGCAAAAAAAAAAAAAAAAAAAACGGGGAAAATATGTATGTGTGTGTGTGTGTGTGTGTGTGTGTGTGTGTGTGTGTGAATCAGAATTGGAATCATGTTGAGAAAATGCGAAAAACTTCAAATGGGAACCATATTAAAATTATGGGCACTTTACATTGCTGTCAAACTTATAGTACATATTTTCATCAGAAAGAAAAATGTGTGTGTGTAAATGCTTGGTGTTGGAGGTCATGATGCATGTAAATAATGAGGGGAAAATGTGTGTGTGTATATATATGTGTGTGTTTGTGTGTGTGTGCATGTTTGTGTGTGTATGTGTGTGTGTGTGTGTTTGTGCGAGTATGCGTGTGTGTGAGTGCATGTGTGTGTGTGCGCGTGCACTTGCACATGCACATGCCTGCTACACATAAAGAAACAAATTTTATTTTAAAAATGTGCAGAATGTTAGTCTTAGCTGGCTTGTGTTTGTTTGGTGTTTCAGGACCAGGAACCAGAAAAGATTAGAAAGTTTGACAACAAGAAAGAGAATGAACTGAAGAGACTGGATACAATGATTGTAAGAACTGTGTGGACTTTCTTACCATTGCCCTCCTTTGTGTTTACTTAGTTAATTGTAATTCATTGTCTTCATCTTCCCATTCTTTCTTCCACCAGTCCATGAGTAAATATTGCAAGTGCACAGAAGTAAAAGAAAAAAAAATCCAACAGAATATAGATAAACATCTGTGTAAACCCATAAGTGGTTTTCATTTCACATTATCATAATTCATGAATAGATGCAAGAATGAGATTTCAAGTACTCTGTTTAAGTAGAACTACTGTTTGTATATAAAAGTTCCAGATTTTGTGAAATGGAAGTGTATGTTGAGCTTTTTTTTTTTTTTTGCCTTTTCATTTCTTTCTATCTTTTTTTTGATACTGAGCATGTGAAGGAAACTGAAGTTTTTTTTTGGGTTTAGGAATCCAAATTTAGGGTGATTAAATATCTGTTGGGACCTGTCAGTCTTTTTATGCAAAACTGAAACTTTAGAATACCCTTTTCTTGAGATATGTGCGTGGACTGTAAAGATCTAGAATATGTGGTAGTAGATGGCTTGTAAAAAAAATAAAAATCTGCTATCTGCATTCCACGACCCAGATGACTCAGGTCAATGTCCAAGCTTTTTACCTGACCAGAATGAAGAGGAGTTTGGCAAGGTACTGTGAAATGTTTAAGAATCACTCTTTTCTGGTCTGAAAACTTGTGGATCCTGTAGATTGTAATATAGACAATTTTAACCATATGGGTGGATGCATTTTGTATGTGTATGGCTGCACAAGTGTGTGCATGCACGTCAGTTGGTGTGTGTTTGAGTGAATTTTTGATATGCTTTTGTGTGTGTGTGTGTGTTTTGGGGTTTTTGGTTGTGTGTGTTTTGGGGTGTGTGTGTGTGTGTGTGTGTGTGTGTGCTTGCATGCATGTGGGTATATGTGAGAACGGTGTTGAAAACGTTTTTTATCTTGGTTGAGATTATTTGCTTCTGTATTTTAACAGGAAAATTCAGGAGGAACTTGGATAAAAGCGAAAAGAAGGGCTGAAAGCAGAAGAGAATAAAGATGAGAGGAAGAAGAAGAGGAAGATGAAGAGAGGAGGTGGAAAGAAGCCCGAAGAGGGAAGATGAGGAGGAAACCCAAGTGAAAAGGTCGGCTGGGTACGACTTGATCGTAACTTTAACATTGACTGTGTGAGGGGGATGGGAATTTTGGAGTGTGAGTGTCATGAACAGTTTGAGAAAAGGTGTAAGTCTGTTTCCCTACGTTGTAGAGAAACAAACATTTTTTTTTTTTTTTTTTTCTTTTTTTTCCCCCTAGTTTGGGTAGGTGTTTCTAGGAAAGACAAGAGCAGCATTTTTTGATAAAGAAAAAGGCATAATTGTTCACAGCTTTGGTGAAGTGTTTCTTATTGTCAGTCTGTCAGTGTGTATTTCTGAAGGAAAATTGATTTTGTAGGCCTTTCTCCTTTTAGTTTGGTTGGGCTCCAACCTTGAAGTTTGAGAGTTCCAGTCAGTGCCACTAACCCCTATACCCCTTTCATTACGGACCTAAAGGTAAATTGAATTATGTAATTACCACCCAAATGTTACCAGGGAATGATCAGGTATTCATTTAAACCTGCCAGCGTTGTTGTATCCTCATCTACTGTGGCCAAGCATTGTGACCATCGTCCTACAGTGGTCATTCATCTTTTGATGGTGTTAACAAATTGGTGTGTGTGGTGTGTGTGTGTGTGTGTGTGTGTGTGTGTGTGTGTGTGTGTGTGTGTGGTAACAATTATGCACACATGTGTACATGCTTTAAACCATAGAATTTTTGCTACAGTGCTAAAAGACCTTCTCTTTATCCCTGTCACCCTTTTTCTCTCCCTGCCCCATTCCACCACCCCTCTCCCCTCCCAGTGTGACACTTGTACATGTGTACAAAACATAAAATACATACATGTACACAAGTAGTGCTTACACACACACACACACACACACCACACACACCACACACACACACACACACACACACACACACACATTACATGCACACACACGACATGCACGCACGTGCACCCACACACAACACACACAACACACACACACACACACACACCCCAAAACACACACCCCACACAACACATACATGCACACACAACAGACTGCACCCCGGTGCAACACACACACACACCACACACACACACCACACAAACACACACACACACACACAAAAAGATACACAGAAGAACAAAAACTGCTTAGAAAAAAAAATGGACGAAAATGAAGACGGGTGAAAAAAGTCCCAATAACAATCACTATTACAAATGCTCCTAATTACTTTTTCGGAAACAAAAAAATGCAATTTCAAACCTTGGATCAAAGAAAAAAAATCAGTGGGACAATGCGATTTCCAATGAAATGTAAAGCATTTACCAGTTAATATAAAACTTTTTCTAAGTTCTTTTTTTTTCAAAAATGTTGTTTTGAAGGGATTCAGCCATCTTTATGGAAACAAATCTACTGTTACCCCTATTCCCAAGGGGGAAAGTAAAAATCAGATGAAAATAATTACAGACCTGTCGCTCTTACATCACATGTGGGAAATCTTATGGAAAGAATAATTCTAAAAAGGCTTGAACATTTCTGTGAAAAAAATGGTAAAATTTACCAATACACAGGGGGTTTTAGAAAAGGTAAATCATCAGTTGATCATTTAGTAAAAATTTCCAAACAGATTAAAACATCAGTTTTCACGTAGGGAAAACGTACTTGCCACTTTTTTTTGCATTAGAAAGGCATATGCCAAGTCTGGCCATTCAAAAACTTTTTAAACAAACTAGGATCAATAGGTATTTCAGGTTGTAGTACAACTATTAAAGGCATTTCTAAGTGAAAGAATAATACAGACTAAGGTTGGTATGCCTACTCTAATCAAAAAAGTACACAGTGGGAATCCCACAAGGCGGTGTAATAGCCCCAATCCTTTTTCAACATTTTGATGCATGATCTTCCAAAGTGGTTCAAAAACAATGTTGAGCTACCCACAATATGGGATGATATTTGAAATATGGATGAAAGTCACTCTAAAAAGCTTACACCGTTTAGATCAATTAACTATATTAAAAGGTTATATCAAAATGAACTAGACAAAATCAGCAAATATATGATTAAAAAACGAGACAAACCCTTTCTTTATGAAAAATCGCATATGGTTCTCTTCAACTCTGGGTTGATCCTAAACCTCTACCTCTTTTCAAATAAATGGAATGCCGCTTGAATATAAGAAAGTTGTTAAATTTTTAGGAGTAAGCCTGACTTCTAAATTGAATTGGAATACTACCATTTGGAAATATTCTGACAAAAGCCAGAAAAGGATTTAAATTATTAAAAATGATAAATCGACAGTCGTGGGGAAAAGATTGTTAAGGTACTTATTCATTTAGCAACTGCCGTTGTGAGATCAAAATTATCTTTCGCTCAGGAAATATTCTTTTCGCTCCAAATATTTGATAACAAAGATGCAAAGCATCGATAGCAAAGCTTATAAGATAGCTCTCGTTGCTGTCCCCGTCCATGCCCTCAACACTGAAAACCTACACGAAATAGGAATTTTGCCTTTGCCGAAAATATGAAACTTGCCTCAGAAAATATATATTAAAAGGGGTCATTCAAACGCAAAATTCATGTTTCAAGGAAAACCGGTTTTTAAAAACAGAAATACATTTTCCAAAGCGAGCACAGAGTTTTGACTCTGTAAAAACTATAGGCTCCTATTAGTCCCAATTTTTACAGTGCTGGGGTTGAACCCCAAACAATAGCTCCTCAAAAGAGTTACAGTAATATTCCTCAATGGGAACTTAGTAAGGCTAATTTCGATATTAAATTATACAGATTTAAGGAAAAATGATGGGACCCTGCTGCCAACATATGTCAAGGCACATATAAACGAAAATTTATATAAATCATCTTAAAATATATACAGACGGTTCTCTACTTGAAAAACCCAAATTTTCAGTGCTGCTTCATTTTCCCATCATTAAATAGAAATCGTATCACATGGGAAAAATTACCTCGTATTTCAAGCAGAGTAATTGCCATTATTATGGCAAGAAACGTCTTCTTTTAGCTTTCCATATTCCATATTTCAAAATATTATTTTGTGTCGATTCAAAATCTGTCTTTCAAGCTTTAAAATATTCTCATACAAGAGTGGAGGAGAAATGATATCTGAGATATTCCATTTAATTAATTTTTTGTCTTTACGTGGTTCTTCTAAATTTACTTTTGTTGGATTCCATCACATTGTGGTTTGCAGCACAAATGAAAGGGTTGATCGGTTAGCCAAAAATGGTGCAGCTAAGGAAAAGACTTTACAAAAATAAATATTCCTTTATCCCTTTTATGAATATTATAGCCTTTTAGGTAAAGCCAGGGATTCGGTGATAGGAAGACAAAAAGGTGTCTAAACATAATAAAAGGAAACAAGGGAAAATTCTTTAAGAACTTGTAAAAATATAAAACGGGGACACAATCTCCCCCCAGGAACGACTTTTGAAGAGTCTGATATTTAGACTCAGACTTGATGCATAAAAAAACAAAATATTGTAAAATGTCACTTGCATTTGTGGCCAAAATATTACACTATTTTCCTTGTCATCTTCCTTTGCAGTAATACTAAAAAATATTTACCTACTTGGTTATTAAGTTTGAAAACCCCTCAATCGTGAATGTTTGGGACATTTTTGGGAACGAAGCAAAGGCCCGTGAGTTGTTAGGGCAATTGTTAAGAGTCCAGTTGGACATTTACTTTGATTCTCGAGTTATTTTTTTGATTTTAATTTTCTTATTATTTCAATGGTTAAAAATGTTTTGTTTCTTTAAGGAAAGTTCAGATTGAATCCAGGCTAAAGCAGTTTACCGTTATGCCGGTTAGATTAGAATTGGTGTTTAAAGTGATAGTCACTTATTGGTATCTCATTTTAATTAAATAGACTCCATACTCCATTACACTTTTAATGACATTTTTTTAAACATCACAACATGTAAACCCCCCCCCCCCCCCCCCCCCCCCCCCCCCCCCCCCCCCCCCCCCCCCCCCCCCCCCCCCCCCCCCCCCCCCCCCCCCCCCCACCCCCCCCCCCCCCCCCCCCCCACCCCCCCCCCCCCCCCCCCCCCCCCCCCCCCCCCCCCCCCCCCCCCCCCCCCCCCCACCCACACCCAACCCCCACCCACACCACACTTTAACGACATACACACCCGGCCCTTTTACATGTTTTTCTGTTTGTCTTTGTTTGTTTTGTATGCCTGTTCGTTTGTCTCTTGGTTTTTGTCTAAGTTCACTGTAAGTGGAAGCTAATTTAAAGACGAACTGATGCACATGCACACACAAGACATGCCGCGCTCGCCCTCACGCACCACATACACCACACACCACACTCACACACACACACCACACACACACCACATCACACACACACACAACTCGCACCGCACTCATTTCATTTCACATCAACATTTGTGCACGTGCAATTACTTCCGTACCATTCACCTTTTTTTCTTTTTCTTTTTTTTGGTACTAATTCCGAATAGTGGATAGACGTTAATGAAGGACACACCACACACACACACACACACACACACACAAAACACACACCACACCACACCCCACACACACACACCCAGAGCAAAAGTATGCCCTTACTATAGTGATGCGATTGTATTGATTTATTTCACATAAGATATGAACATGAGATTGGTTTCCAAAATTTGAATCAAATGCTGTGTGCTTTAAATGAAAAGCTTTCAGGATCTAAAACGGTAATTCAGTGATAAGTTGTCCTGCAATTATCTGTATGATTATTTATTATTATTCCCTATATTTCTTGAGAGCAAAAAATGCACTGTTTAAATTTAAAGCAACATACACAAAAATTGTTGTATGTTCCAGCTTGATTAATACTCTGAAATAATTTGATATTATTCATTTGTACACACTTTGTTTTGTCTGCATATGTTATCGGTAAGTTTCTCTGTGTTGCTCAGTGTCGCAGGAAAGAATATCAAATGAAAAGAATGCTGATTCTGGTTGCCTAGGAGATCCAAAGGCCAAGAAAGAAGAAGAGGGAAGAAGAAGACGACGAGGACGAAGAAGATGAAGAAGAAGAGGAGGAGGAGGAGGAGGAAGACGAAGAAGAAGAGACAGATGTCAAGAAAGCTCCACAAAGGTAATACAAAGATAGTTAGATTTATCACATTCACATTTTCAGAGTGTTTAGAGGCTCATCCTGTGTATGATAATTCGTAAGTAATTTGAAATTGCAATTATAACAATCCTTTGCAAGATGCACAGTATGTGATATAAAGCAGTATGTGGTGTTTCATTTGGTTATCAACCCACTGGTGGCACACACTGTTGGAGTTTATTTTGCCGATTTTAACTGTAGTCCACATCAGATTTTTCCTACTTCAGGAGAGGTCTGTTTGCTGGTATAACCCAGCTACAGATTTACTATCTCAGACAGTTTAAAGAAAATCTCACAAATGTCAACGGCAACAGAACTTCTACAGGTTTAGAGATGCTGAAAGAGTGCCAGAAATGATGCATTTACTTTGTTGTTATTACATAATGTCAAGTATGCCAGTTGCCTACTTTCAGCAGTTTTCTTGTTTCGTTCCAGGAAATCCACAGTACTTTTTTTATCTCTTTTTTTTTTTTTTTTTAATGAAATCTGAAAAGAGATATGATGAAAACAAAACTCCGTTAAGGCCCTATCTGTGAGCAGTGCCATGGTTGTTATAATCAGATGAAATGAACCAGAATTTCAGAGTTCAAATGTTTTGAGAATAGAATATCAGCCAGATGTAATGCGGATTTGGCTGGAAGATTCTGACACTCTTCCTCATGGGTCTGGTTCCTATGCCCGGCCGTTCATTTTCTTCAGTAATGCTTTTAGGTCATAATGGACCTACCCACCAGAAAAGATACGATGGTCTGAACTGTCCGTTTTTCTTATCAAACATAATCTAGAAAACTACTTGCCAGGCTGTTCATTGAGCACAGACTGGTAGGACTTGGTTCTAATGTGTCTTAAACCATTTCTAGAAATCTTTAAAAGGAAAGGTGGTGTGTAGGGGGGGGGGGGGGGGGGGGGGAGCTGACGTCTTTAGATTGTCTGTAAACTACAGCAAAAAATGTTTGGAAAAAAGAAGACCTGGAGAAGAAGACAGCCTCTTTGGGAGGTAAAGCACAGGATGAATGGAAAGAATTAAGCATATGTACGTTTCTCCAAAATAATGGAGGTTGGCGGGTGGGAGAGGGAGCAAAGGGGAGTTGGGGGTATGTTGGAGGCGTGATCTGTGGGAATAAGTAATCCTCTAGGGGTTTTTTTTGTTTGTTTGTTATTTTCCCCAACTCCTGCCAGCAAGACTTTTTCCTCCTGACTTATTTTTTTGACTGGGCAGTGAGCAGAAAAAAATATGACCCAAAAAAAAGAAAAGTGTTGACTGACTCATTAAAAAAAAAAAAAAAAAAAAAAAAAAAGAATTGTTAGTTTTGGCTGTGAATGGTATCTTCTTCCTAAAATACTGGTTCACTCAAAAACGAGTAGGTCACCAGTGCGTATATTTGTTGTTGCCTTTTTTTTTGACAGGCATAATTTACCTGTGCCCATATCAGTATAAGAGCTCTGTGTGTAGTGAGTTCTAGTGAGCCTGTAAGTTTTGTTTACTGTTGTTGTTGTTTTACACATAAAATTCAAATCTAATGTAAAGGTTCTTGATCATTGTTTGAGATGCGGTGGTTTCACATTTAAAGACGGTTACCAAATAAATCAATTTCCTGCGCTCAGCTCTTCCCCCACCCTCCTCACCCTCTTCCCTTCCCATCCCCCGCCCTCCCAACCACCCCCACCCCTTCCATCCTCTCCCACTGTGTCCATTCTTTTAACCAATCGTTTTCGAACTCTCATAAATTTAATGAATAAAGTTAGTAGTATACCCAAGAGAGGTAATCCCATACAAGTCACAATACTTCCAAATGACAAAGAAAGATATTTGCTCCTTGTGCGAAATTGTGATAGTCTGCCGCTGTATAGATGTTAATCTGACTTTCGCAGTCTTTGTTTGTCTTTCTGTTTGTCTCTTTGTTTGTCTGTCTCTGTCTTTGTTTCTCTCTCATTCTGCTATTTCATTCTTTCTGTGTTTAATTTGTTGTTTGTTTGTCTGTGTTTATCATTGATAAGGTGGTACTGGCAATGTAGACCATCCAGAGGCTCTTTGGTCTGTCCCTACATATGTCTTTAATTCTATTGAGTTCATAGAAATTATTATTCTTTTGTGTCAGAAAGATCCAGACATTTTGTATAGTTACCTGTCATGTCAAAAGACCATACAAGTCTTTCTGTCCCCCCTCCCACCCCACCCCCTTGTTCTCTCTCCCTCTCTGTCCCGCTCTGTTAATATCTTCCTGTTCATCTTTTTCTCTTTAGGACGATAACTATCTGCGAGATAGAGTACATTTCCTTTACCATTCTAGCAAATATTTTTCAACTCTTATGTGATCACAGCATTTGCGTAAAGCACTGTAGTATATTCATGTTTTTATATACTACTCTAACATTCAAAATGATTTTAAAATGCTTTCTTTACATGAGCCAAGCATATACATGTGCATAACTGAGTGTAATGTTCTGTGTGTGTGTGTGTGTGTGTTTGTGTGTGTGTGTGTGTGTGTGTGTGTGTGTGTGTGTGTGTGTGTGTGTGTGTGTGTGTGTGTTTGCTTGACTGAGGTCAAGTGATAAGGTAGATGTGGATAGCATGTAAAATCATGATTTATCAGATGTCTTTCTACAATAAAGTTTGTTTGAACTCTCTCTCCATTGCTCTCTCTCTCTCTCTCTCTCTCTCTCTCTCTCTCTCTCTCTCTCTCTCTCTCTCGCTCTCTCTCTCTCTCTCTCTCTCCCTTCAAGGATGCAACAACCTGATTCATGTTTTGTTGTCAGTCTTTAAAAAAATGCCACAATGTGACGAGGAAAGACATCTATTTATTCTTAGACTTTAACTTTCCGTGTCCCCCCCCTTCCCCCCCCATCGTCCTTCCTTTTCCCTGTGTCCTGTCCATGCCTCATCCGTTTCTCCCTCCCCTCCACCCCCCTCCCCCCCCCTCTTTTTCCCTTCACTGCTTTCATTTTCCCTGCTTACTGTCACAGCAATGCTGTGTCACAGAAAATCACAGTACAAATGGAGCATTCTGTAAAATCACAGGTACAAATGGAGCATTCTGTTAAATCACAGGTACAAATGGAGCATTCTGTTAAATCACAGGTACAAATGGAGCATTCTGTAAAATCACAGGTACAAATGGAGCATTCTGTAAAATCACAGGTATAAATGGACCATTCTGAAAATCACAGTACACATGGAGCATTCTGTAAAATCACAGGTACAAATGGAGCATTCTGTAAAATCACAGGTACAAATGGAGCATTCTGAAAA
The DNA here is from genome assembly GCA_018398815.1 of Conus ventricosus. Lineage (NCBI taxonomy): Eukaryota > Metazoa > Mollusca > Gastropoda > Neogastropoda > Conidae > Conus > Conus ventricosus. The sequence continues at coordinate 113,800,454 of CM031598.1, forward strand.
TCACAGGTACAAATGGAGCATTCTGTAAAATCACAGGTACAAATGGAGCATTCTGTAAAATCACAGTACAAATGGAGCATTCTGTAAAATCACATAACAAATGGAGCATTCTGTAAAATCACAGTACAAATGGAGCATTCTGAAAATCACAGGTACAAATGGAGCATTCTGTAAAATCACATGTACAAATGGAGCATTCTGAAAATCAAAGTACAAATGGAGCATTCTGAAAATCACAGTACAAATGGAGCATTCTGAAAATCACAGGTACAAATGGAGCATTCTGTAAAATCACAGGTATAAATGGACCATTCTGAAAATCACAGTACACATGGAGCATTCTGTAAAATCACAGGT
>CM031598.1:113805810-113870810 GCA_018398815.1 Conus ventricosus
CAATGGGGTGCCAACATGAAGGTCCAGACTTCACTGTACACAGGATCTGTCTGCCCCCGCATGGAATACACCAGCCCATATTCTCGATCGTCTGCCACCTTTGACACCCTAAGACAGGAAACATGGTCAGTGCAGTGGACCTTAGGTACAAGCCGTGGGAACTGGCAGTGTTGGTGAGGAAGATGGTGGACTTTGTTGCTGAGGAAGATGGTGGACTTTGTTGCTGAGGAAGATGGTGGACTTTGTTGCTGAGGAAGATGGTGGACTTTGTTGCTGAGGAAGATGGTGGACTTTGTTGCTGAGGAAGATGGTGGACTTTGTTGCTGAGGAAGATGGTGGACTTTGTTGCTGAGGAAGATGGTGGACTTTGTTGCTGAGGAAGATGGTGGACTTTGTTGCTGAGGAAGATGGTGGACTTTGTTGCTGAGGAAGATGGTGGACTTCTCCCTCAAAGATGGACCACTGTTATAGTATGGCCAGGAATGCTGAAGAAGTTTAGTGACTGACCTATCAGGGTGCTCGGGCCAAATGATTTGGTTTGGGCATAGCCTGATCAGCTGATTTTGTTGTTAATTCCTAAAGTGGGTTAAGGCATTCAGTGAGTCTTGCTGAGTTGTTCTTTTCCAGGGGGGGGGGGGGGGGTGGGGGGTGGGGGGAGAAAAAACGCATTATTTTTGCGAAAGGGAAGACACATTTTCATTAGCTTTTTAATGAATCAGTCATTTCATTCCAATCAGAAAATCATCTCTGTCATTTTTATGGGCCTGTGCTGTTTTCTTTTTCACTCATCTAAGAATGTTGTATTCTGAAAACACCCTAAATAACATATTCCTCACAGTGATCACCTCATCATCTCATAATTGTAGTTCATTTTCCCCACCCCTTTTCATGTTCTTTGGCAACACTCTCAAGTGTTTTGCTTGACACCATCACCACGTCCGTATTGTCAAAGGGTGTTGCCATTGGTTCCCAGGATGGAAAAGGGGACTTCTGGCAAGGCTGAGCACCAGCCGAAGCCAGCCGCTGCCAAACGGTTAAGATTTGAAAGTGTAGGAAGTGCGGAGAGCAGGTACAGTAACCCCCCCCCCCCCCCCCACCCCTCCATGCATGGGCAGGTCCCTTCTGTTGCGCCCAGCTCTTTGCCCCGCCTCTCCCGACATTTCTGCATGGTTTTTCTGTGCGTTTTGTGCTCTTGTGGCGGTAGCTGTGCCTGGCTGTTGCATGCTGCATCTGGTGGGCTGAGTAGTTTTGAAACGAATGGTTAACCTGCTGGTTCAGTGTGTACAATGATTAACAGAGAACAGGGCGTAGTTTTTGTTTTGAATGAATGCCAGTGGAAGTAGTTTAAAAATTTGCCATACATTTCCTGTTTATTTTATTTATTTTTTTTGTTTGCTTTCTTTCCTTTTTTTTTCTTTCTTTTTTTCTTTTTCTAACTTGCAAGTGTAAATAAAGGGAGTTCATACAATTCTCCCTTGTTCAGCTCATTATGACTCATCAAAAAAAAGGGTTGGATATTGTGTATTATGTAGATGTAGTTTGTATTTCTTATTATTTGTATGGCTTTGATTTTGTTTTTCAAACCCTGTTTAAGCATGGACTTTAAATCAAAATTATAACCATTAATTTTTTTGAATATGTATTTGTTTTCCTACTCATCTATTTAAAAAAAAAGAAGGATTTGGGAGGCAGGGGAGGGGGCAATGGAAGGGGGGTGGGGGAGAGGGAGAGCATGCCTGACCTTGAAAAAAAAACACGATAAAATGAACATAAAACTTTACTTGATTTTGTTTCCTGGGTTTTTGGGGGTTTCTTTTTTGTTTTGTTTTTTGGCAACAATTTATGTTGATTTTATAGAGTGGATTTATAATGAGGTGGGGAGGGGGCAGGAGGTATACTTTAAATCAATTATAGAAAAAAAAAGTGAAAACTGATTTTAAAAGTTTTGAAAGACCCCATTTCTGTATCTGAATTTACTTTAAATCAGAAAGGAAGAGAGTAACTTTTGAATGAGACTCACTGTCCTTGTTGATCATTTACAGTGTATCTCTCACCTAACATGTTTAAGACTTCTTCTGAAGTGACTTTGTCGTCATGAGATGAAATGAATGTCAAGGCAATAACTGTTAGTATTACCGTTTCTTGTAAGGCCGTTATCTGTGCCTGCCTAGTCGTGTGTTATGTTGTACTTGTTTCTCTGTGTTAATTGCATTTTCTAAATTCCTCTTGTGAGGGAGAAAGACATATGTAAAAATGGCTCTTGTTCCAGTGTGATCTTGTAAGTTTTGATTGCTTTATTTTGTGATGTTCTTCTCTGTTCTCTTCCTTCATCTTACAAAAAGCCAAGTTTCTTATTAGATATGGAAGGAAAAATTACAACTTGTGTGTGGCCTGTATGTGTATTTCTCTTTCTCTCTCACTTTCTCTCTCTCTCACTTTCTCTCTCTCTCTCTCTCTCTCTCTCTTTCTCTTTCTCATTCTCCCTCTCTCTCTCTCTCTCTCTCTCTCTCTCTCTCTCTCTCTCTCTCTCTCTCTCTCTCTCTCTCTCTCTCTTTCCCTGCTCTCCTGCTTCCTCAGTGACTTTCACAGCACTTTCTTGCTGGCTTTTATCTCAAAGTTGAGGATGAATATCATAAAATTTATCACATCAAGTCTGTGAGTAAAGGGGTGGAATGGAGAGACTGTGGGAGTGGGTGGGGAGAAATGGTGGGTGTTAATGTGTGTGTGTGTGTGTGTGTGTGTGTGTGTGTGTGTGTGTGTGTGTGTGTTGGTGCATGTATGAGTGTGTGTGTGTGTGTGGGTGTGTTTGTGTGTGTGTGTGGGTGGGTGTGTTTGTGTGTGTGTGTGCACGTGTGTATGTGTGTGTGTGTGGGGGTGGGGTGGGTGGGTGGGTGGGTAAACGGATGAAAATTGTTTGAGTATGTAAAAGGAGGACAGTAGTAATACTTACATCAGCGTAATGATTTTAGCTACCTTTTGATGCATGTAACCATTTATAATGTCTGTAGGCAGTGGGGTGTGGGTCTGTTTTGTTTTTTTAACTGTAGCATTGTTAATCTCAACATCTGTAATATGTCAACTTAAATATGTATGGTAAGATAAGGATGCATCAATATCTTTGTCAAGCAAACCCACCATACTTATGCACATGTGAACACACACACAACATACACACACACAAACAAACACACACACACACACACACACACACACACACACTCTTTGGATGGCGATTGGCAGGGAAAAGTTAGTAAAACAAGATCATGATGACTTGAACCTTGTGAAGAAGAGTCTTCAAGATTCTCCACCTGACAATGGAGGGTGAGGAGGAAGGGATGTAAGGTGTTCAAGCAGATCATTTTGTCCAAGAGGTGGTAGGGGTGACTATTGTAGGTCCAGTTTCTTTTTGGATGTATATACAGAAAAAAGCAAATGTAGGTTGAGGCTGGCTAGAAGTTAGGTGCTTGTCCTCTTTTAGTAAATTATGGGGGGGGGGGGGGGGGGACAAATTTAAAAAAAAACGCAGACTTACCAGAAAGTTGTTGACTATGGATGGTAAAAAGGAGGGAAAGGAGAGACATGGTAGTGGGAGTATGGGGGCAAGCAAACCTAATCTCCTCCCCATACCCCCTCTGTCCTCCCCCATGGCTTTTCCATTGCCTGCAATATCCAGTGAAAACATTGTTAATAACATGATTCTTTGAAACTTTTAGCACTTTCCGTTTCCATTTTTTTTTTTTTTCGGAAAGTGCTACCAGGACACTTTCAGACTGTTTATTTTTCAATTAGGGGGCTAGAAGGAAGAGCCAGAATCCACCCCCAATCCACCTGAGTGATGGTGGTGGTGGTGATGGTGGTGGTGGTGGTGGTGGTGGTGGTGGTGGGTCTTCAGACATAAGCCTTACCTCGGTCATTGTTGTGTAACCATAGACAGCAGAGGATGACACAGCAGCGTCACGCCCTGGGACCTGTGATGCATGGCGCTGAGTCTTTCCCAGGCACTGTGTGTGTCTGTCTCTTTGTGGCATTGCAGACAGGAGCACAGCTGGATGTATAGGATAGTCTGCTGGACCACAGCCTGTTAGTGTACTAGATTAGATACAAAAAAAAGTGTTCTTCATGTGCCCATGCTTTATTGTTTTGTGTGGAGGTGGGATGGGGGTTGTGCAAAAGTAACACCTGGCTTGCCAGAGGTATCGACGATTGACGTGCACAGCAATCTGTTGTCAAGATTGAGATTTGTATCAGTGTTATCGTCAAGATTGAGATTTGCATCAGCGTTATAGTGAGCATCTCCACTCCTGCAGGAACAAGTGGTTGGTTGATAACAAGGGGCAGGAGGCTGTTGGGCTTTGATCCAAACTTGGGAGGTTACACCTCTGATTCTTATGATCCAGGGATGATGTGGGGAGAGCATTTTGGGGCCACATGGATAAAACTTGGCTGATGCTCAATTACATGTAAATCATATATATTGATAAGACCTTTAATCATTGACAAAATACAGTGTCTGAAAATAAGACTTCTTTCAATGAAAGAAAAGAAGAAATTAAACTAAATTATATTTCTTGTAGTTGTTTTTAAGTCTCTAACACTTAAAAATACAACAATAGTTGTTCTCAAAATTGTGTATATTTATTTTATTTCCTATTTTGTTCTAATTGTATGTAACCATGCTGAATGTTTCTTTTCATAGCTCAGTGCCAATACAGTATAGTTGCTTTAGCATACTCTTCTTTTGTATTTGTGAAGTTTCTTAGGGAAGTTTTCTTGCCTGAGATGAGGTATGTGGGTTTCAGAATGAATGGCAAGGGAGCTTTGATTGCAGGGGGTTTTCTTCTTTTTTATTTTGTGTCAGCAATCTGGATTTTCTTGCTTTACCATCCAAGCCTGCATGATTTGCTGTTGCTGCCAGAATTTTGTCAAGGCTGAAAGGTTTTTTTGTTTTTGTTTTTTGTTTTGGACATAGCAGCTCCAGGTTTGTCAGCCTTACATTGATGTGGCTAATGGACAATTGTAGACAAGCTGAATCCTGATTCTGCCATAGATGTGAAATGGAAGAGTGTATGTTACCATTCAGAACCTTGCAGGCTTTTCCTTCACTCGCTTTCAGCCTTGTCTTGAGACCCTCCGCAGATGGTGTTGTGTAGGAGACTGGTTCCACACTCTTAGACCAACACAGCCAGTGAACATAGAATCTGATAAAGAGTTTGAGACAGACTAGTGAAGGAATGGAAGCCAGGTTTAGAGTGCATGTGTTCTTCACTTGTATGCAGTTGTCACTTCTGCATTGGTTTTTACGTGAAACTACCACGTTTTCTTTGTGCGTAAGACAGTATTTATGATTCATGGTGTAATAGAATGTTTATATGTTCACTGTTCATCAGGTGTGTGTGTGTGTGTGTGTGTGTGTGTGTGTGTGTGTGTGTGTGTGTGCGTGCGTGCGTGCGTGCGTGCGTGCGTGCGTGCGTGTGCGTGCGTGTGTGTCTATGATAAACTTTAGATAACCATTTTCCTGGCAATAACAAGACCTAGTAGAATCAAAGTTGACAGAATGACTAATATTGACAAGAGGTTTCCAGCCATCCCCTTTATCAAAATACCACATGCATTAGGCCAACAGTGCATATGGATAATTAAGTGACTATGATGGAAAACTGTTCGTTGACTATTGTAGCCTACTGACAATAATTTTTAGTCCATGTTGATATGTCGCCTGAAACTGCCTGTCAAGTAGTTCCCTGTATGATAATTCTCATGAGAGTTATCTACTCCTTGCAAAATGGTTTCTGCCAAGTTTCAAGCAGACAAAGAAAAGGTTAGTGCATCGGCCTGCATTGGCTTGTCTTCAGGGCATCAGTTTTAGAAAAGCGTCATTGCTGCAGGACATCTCAACCGATGGAATGAATGATTAAACAGAACATGGATTCAGATGGAGAAGCAAATTTAGTTTTACACATAATGTTCTATAAAAATTAAAAAACACAAAATCGATGTTTGAAAAAAAAAAGGCTCTGAAAAAAAAAAGGCTGCACTTGTGATTTGAGCTGGCAACGCAATAGTCACAGTAGTACAGGAGTCTGACACCTTACCCAAGACACTAACAAGGCTCTGGCAACAATGTGCTTTCTAACTTATGTGCTCAAACAGTTTCCTGGCTACGACACCAGAAAAAAAGCAATGAAAGAAATGGAAGTGGTTTCAGCAGCAGGTGAACAGAAGCTAGGTGAGCCACCACTCCTGACACACAAAACATGTCCGGAGGTCAAGCCTGGACAATACAATGACCAGTCCTCCAGACTCCTCCCAGTCATGCCTACAATGACCAGTCCTCCAGACTCCTCCCAGTCATGCCTACAATGACCAGTCCTCCAGACTCCTCCCAGTCATGCCTACAATGACCAGTCCTCCAGACTCCTCCCAATCATGCCTACAATGACCAGTCCTCCAGACTCCTCCCAATCATGCCTGTCTACATGGAAAACCAACAACAGAAAATGTATCCTCGCCAGCAAGATCAAGGTTCACAGCAAACCCTCTGGTTTTCAGTTACATGCTAGAATGACCAACAAATTGATGTTGGACCCTCAACAGAAAAAGAATGAGAAGCAAGTTATTTTTAGCTGAAGAAGACTGCACTTGGTCATTTTCCTTTCACCTTTGACATATTCTCCCTACTCAAGTGACAAAGAAGCATCACGAATTGGGTAAGATAAGATGAGATAATGTTGCTTATAGCCCAGCCGACCGCAAAGGGCCACATCAGGGCTGTCACCACGTTAAAATCAACTCACCAGTCATGACGGATTGGGTAGTACAGTGGCTAGGATAGAAAAACAAGGAACAAGTTGTATTCAGAAGATATGCAGGCTAGAAAGCATCCGCTACGTTGCAAGATCGTTTTGCAAACTATCGCGTGCTAGGATAGGCATGGATAGGATAGCATAGAATAGTCGCTTTTTGTGTAGAGTATACGGATTTTTGTTGTGTAAATATAATCTTATTTATTCTCACCCTTTGCCCTTCTTCATCCTTTTAACATAATTCAGGTAATGTGTATATATTCCCACATGAACTTGAAAAAAAAAAGGTCAAATGTTCTGTCTTGTGTTTTGTTACTATTGTTGTCACTATATGTCAGTGTTGTCTTCATTGCTTTTGATATCATCATCATAATCTGGTTATTTCTATTTCATTACAACCATGAATGTTTACATGAGACAACTGTTACAGACAAAACAGATAGACAAACAGACAGAAGGAAAAGTTAAATGAGCATTTTTTGTTTCAAAATTCTCTTAAGCACGTCATCGCTGTCTCAGTAATACCCAGACTAGACTACTGCAACTCTGTTTTCCATGGTCTTCCGGCAGAACAAATAAACCCTCTGCAAAGAATTCAAAACAGTGCTGCAAGACTTTTAAAAGAAAAAAAAATAACACTACTTTATAGGAACTCAACTGGCTCCCTGTTAAATTGAGATGCCAGTACAAGATTGCAGTTCCTGCTTTCTGTCATCTTGATGTTAACTTGCATCCTATTCGTCTGCCTCACTCAGCATGTATGGCTCTTCCTGTGCACTTTGTTCTTCCAATGAAAAGTGCACGAGACCACCAGGACGCAAAAACAGATTGGGGAATGCAGTTGTGGTTTCTGTGCGCCATGTGTCATGAACTGGCTGACATCCTGTCTGCGCAACATCTCATCTCTGCCTGAATGTGAAAATAGTCCGAGGACAGACATCATTAGACCAGTGTTCTCAGATCTGTGTTGTCAGCTATGTGCATTGTATGGGAGCAAGGAAAGGAGATCTGTACATTGCTGTGGTGTCAGGGGAGGGGGGGGGGGGTGAGGAAGTGTTGATGAATGTGTGGGTTATTTCAGGAATGGTGAATGGACATCAAGTTACAAACACTAGATATTGTGCTGTGTAAACGCTATGTATTGTTATTTTTATCATTTTTTTATTATTATTATTATCATCGTCATCATCATCATCATCATTATAATGATTAATAGTATTATTATCATCATCATCATCATCATCGTTGCTATTATTATTACAAATACATTTCATTTATACTGACAGCAATAACACAATCACTGATGGATAAAAAAAAAAAAGAAGAAAAACTCACTATGCCTTGATCTAACGCATGATGTATTTCTTTCCTGACTTATTTCCATTTCAAAATTTTGTGGAGTTTTTGGAAATGGGAATGCTCTCATTCTAATTTCATTTCATTCAAATTTATTTAAGGTATTAGAAAACAGTTGCTTTTTCTTTCTTTTAAAAAAAAAAAAGCAAGAAAGAGAAGAAAAGACTCTCTTCAACGTACTGGGGATGATTATAAAAATGTTTAGAACCCAAAGCATATGATCTAAAAGTTGTGAAATGGAATCTGATTGAAAATTACAGGATGTTTTTATTTGGAAAAGTTGACAGTCATATTAATGATGGTGAAGGTGATAATGTAACTTATGGTGATAATAGTTCCCTTTTTTTATTTTTATAATGCTGTGACATGATTACGATTTTCAAAATCTTTAAACTGGCAGAATTTGTAAAAAAAATGTTCTCACATGGTTTTATTTCAGCCCTCCAAAATCTGGGAAACAAGTCACAATGAAGGAAGAAGCTGATTCTGAAGAAGAAGAGGAAGAAGAAGAGGAGGAGGAGGAAGAAGAAGAAGAAGAAGAAGAAGAGGAGGAGGAGGAAGAAGAGGAGGAGGATGAAGATGAAGAAGAACAGAAGGAAGCAAGCAAGCCAGAAAAGAAGGGCAAGAAAGCAAAACCCAAGGAGAAAGAGTTTGAGAAAGAAGAAGCTGTGCGTACTTGTCTTTCTGTCCATGTCCACTCTTTGCTACTTTTAGTGACTGTTTTATTGTCTGTGATGTAAAGAAAAACAGTTATGTTCCAGTTTGCGCCCTCATGCCTCATGTTTACTACGTTGTCATAAATTAGTTAAATAACAGAATGAGATAAGCATGCATATTTATGTGATATCTGATACCGCCTAAATGAGATAAGGATGCATATTAATGTGATATCTGATACCGCCTAAAATGAAAACTAAACACCAGGTAAATAAAATCATACCACACACACACAGATAACACACACACTCACATGCTTGCACGCATGCATGAGTGCATACAGGCACTCACATGTATGAACTCATATGCAAATGCACAGACATGCAAGCATGTGCACGCTCACGCACACACACACACACACACACACACACACACACACACACACACACACACACACGAGACACAGAAAGAAGCTGCAGGCCATATTACAATGACTTTCAAAATATTACATTGTTTCGTTTTCTTCTTTATATTTTTTTAATTGCTGACAGGCTTCTTCTACTCCTTCAGGCTCCCTGAATTAAAAAAAAAAAAAAGAATTCCAAGGCCTCTAAGCCCTGTGTGGGAGAAATCTGCCATAGACAGACACACAAATTCAGGGGCAGTAATTTGCAGTGGACTCCCATGTCCTCGAAATGTGCTCTTGAAGTGTTCAGTTCCTGCATGTGTTTTTAAAGGTCTGTCAATCTGTCCTGTTCCTTTTTCTGTAATAGAAATGTCAAAATCCCTGCGTGGTCATGCAGGTCGGAGGTGTCTATTTCTGGAGTGCCTTGTAGATGAGAGAAAAAAAGTAGCATGTTTGTGTGTGTGTTTTCTTCTTCTTCTTCTTCTTTTCTTGTTTATGTGTTTTGTCCCTAGATGGTTTAATCAAAATGTTCTAACGCTTTTTGTGTGCAGTTCTTGGTTATGTATGTAGTATATTTTTTCTTTGTTTTTGATCTCCCTTCCCCTTCTCCCTCCTCCCTGAACCTGTGTTATGAACTATATACCATTATGTCAACATTCTGTCTGCCTGTTGTCAGTGTTGGAAAAAATCATTAGAAAATGGAGAAAAAGTGTCAGAAGCTGAAAACTCTTTGAACTGATCCTGTTTACATATCTCTACAAGACCTGAAAGAGCACTAGGAAGCGGACGTGTTATGTTTCAGCCTCACCAGTGGATCACGGTGGATGACTATGAGGGAGAAGAAGATGACTTGAGCTTCAAGAAGGGGGAGATCATCACCGTTCTGGAAACCAGGTAAGGGGTCAGTGAATCGCTTGGAGGACAGGTTGCCAATGTCAGTGCCTGTCGAGGGGGCTAAGTCTAAGACCATCCAGTGGTTCCTTTTAAGAACATCCTCCAGAAATGCTTACACCGTGGGTCTTTGGCAGTGTCCAAAACTAACCCTGGTACTCTTCTACCTGGAGTACAGAAAGCAACTCTCTCAAAATAGCGTACCTATGGGCACATGCAAATTTTAGAAAAATGCATTTCTTTATTTCACACAGAAGAGTATGCGCTGATAAATGTGGATATTGCCATGTCTTTAAAGGAAGAGTCTTTATTGGGAGGTAGATCTAACAGAGAGCATACTCACTCACATACAAGGTTGAGCAATAATCTTTATTCCCAACAGTAACAGTAAATGTGGATGTTGCAGAGTCTAGAAAGTCAGAGAATCTTTAGTGGGAGGAAAGCCTGGCAGAGAAGGACACACACATACACACACATGAGACTGAGTAACAATCTTATTCACAGCAGAAACAGATAAGAGAGACAGACATACACACACATGGCATTAATCAACAATCTGTATTCACAGCTGTAACAGATAAGAAACACACACTCACACACACACACAAACACATGAACGCTCACACACACACACACGCGCGTGCACTCACACACACATGCACGCACGCACGCACGCACGCACGCACGCACGCACGCACGCACGCACGCACCACACACACACACACACACACTCACACACACACACACACACACACACACACACACACACACACACACACACACTCACACACACACACACACACACACACACACACACACACACACACACACACACACACACACACACACACACACACACACACACACACTCACACACACACACACACACACACATACATATGACATTTAGCGATAGTCTTTATTCACAGCAGTCACAGATATTAGCTAGACGATGCAGTTTTCCATGTGTCCCACAGTCACAAAGAGAGAGGAAGGCTCATCAAGAAGTTGGCTGTGTCATTGCAACATCATCACATCCAGAGAAAAAAACAAAGCAGATGAAAGCTGGTTTTGTCACAATCCACGACAGATCAGCAGTACCGGCAGCTTGATTTGCTTCAGTAGTAATACTTTGAAAATGGCGGTGCACAGGGTCATGGCTGATGTTGTGTTTGTCTGCACAGGGAAGATGGCTGGTGGGTTGTTATTGTTGATCTTATGTTGTGTTTGTCTGCACAGGGAGGATGGATGGTGGGTTGTTATTGTTAACATTATGTTGTGTTTGTCTGCACAGGGAGGATGGATGGTGGGTTGTTATTGTTAACATTATGTTGAGTTTGTCTGCACAGGGAGGATGGATGGTGGGTTGTTATTGTTAACATTATGTTGAGTTTGTCTGCACAGGGAGGATGGATGGTGGGTTGTTATTGTTAACATTATGTTGTGTTTGTCTGCACAGGGAGGATGGCTGGTGGGTTGCAGAGAATGACAAGGGAGAGAAAGGACTGGTGCCCAAAACATACCTCCAGGTGTGTGTGTGTCTCCGTCTCTGGCATGTATAATGGTATAAGTTGGCTGTAGATGGTGTGTGTGTCTCCGTCTCTGGCATGTATAATGGTATAAGTTGGTTGTAGATGGGCACACAGAAGGATATATGTGACGCTCCACCACAAAATGAGTCACATTGCACCGGAGGTCGTTTTGAGTTATTTATATCTTGTAATTCTACAATAAAAATGCTCTCCAACAAAAAAAAACAGATTGTAAATCGGACTATTTTGGGCAAAGTTATTGTGATTTGAAGTTTAGACCCCGTCAATACAGCGAAAAGAGAAATTGCAGCCGAAAAGTTTTTAAACATGTTCATAGCAACCAAGTACTTCTAATTAAGATATCTTGTTGAAATTTGGCACCAAATGCACATAGCCGTTCTGTATCACCACACAAACTTGTGGGAAAAAATATTGACATCTCTAGATTTTATTCAAAAAGAAGAAATTTTGGATAAATTGAAAAATAACACAGAGAAAAGAATAAGCTGTTTTAAATTTACATCAGTAAATTAATTCACATAAGCATACTACTTGAGGTAACCTTTTGTGTGCTTTCATTCAGAAACTGCTACTGTAAGATCTTAAGAAAGAAAATAAAGGAAAATTTTAAAAAAGAAAAAAAACCCACCATAACCTAAAAAATATACTACAGTGACCGCGGCAGTAGAATACAGTTTCCCTGACCACATGACGTAGTTTGAACACACACGAGAACAGTAGTAATTCCCACAGGAAAGATAATGTTCTACTCACAGTCCTGGGGTGACTAGGGCAGGGGCTTAGGGCAGAAATGTCCTGTGCGTCAGGTCTAACAAAGGGTCTGATGTGCTGGCGTAGGTACTCCCTGCGGTCAGCTGATAGTCCAGGGGCTGAATTCGGCAGGGAGACCGACCAGACGACGCCTCGCAGTGTCCACACAGTATGCTAGCTGGATCTGTTCCTCCTCTGCACTCAGTGTGGTTTTCACATACACAGTTCCAGGAGCATCTGAGGAAAAACGGAAATGAAAATATTTTTTCATTCCCTTCACTGCCTTAAAATAGACATAAAAAAATGCCTGCCAGTCATAGACGATGACTTTCTCTTCCCCAGCCTCTGTGCCAATGATCTGCGCCCGATTGATGCCCTTGGTGGTGCTGCTGTTGATGACATGGCACAGGTCGTTGAGGCAGTGCACTTCACAGCGTTTGAAGCGTCGCTTTAGGAGGCCGAAACACCAGTCAGGAGCAAATTTGGTGTGGCCGGCAGGCATGAAGTTGACGGTGATGGAGGTGTGAAGGCCCTGCATGACTCGCCAGGCCAGGTACCACAACATGTACTTGTTTTTGTTCTGGCCGCTGCAGTTGTCGCAGTGTAGATCCACCTCCATCTCCCCAAGGCCAAAATGCTTGAAAAAATGGTGCAGCAGAGAAATCACCATATTGGACCCCTTGCGCTGGACATGCCTTCATCATAAGGTAATTTATCTGCTGTGGAAGACCCTCACAGCAGACTCCAAAGATGTCGCACTTTCTGGGGACCAAAAAGTAGATAGGACCAGGCTGGAGAGGGCTGCTGGGCAGATGGACTTGCTGGGCAAAGTCAAAGCTGTAATGCATCCTGGCTGGCCAGCTGTTGGCAGGATGGGATCCCAGCTCAGTGATGTTGGCAGCAGCTGTTGCAGCTTTGCTGTGGTCCACCTGCCTGTTGTAAAATGTCCCCTCTGCCTCAACAACCTCTAAGTGAGCCAGCTGATCCCGAAGCCTGGCTCTCTCTTCTTCTGGGAGACCAGCACTGCGACGGATCTTCTCATTGTTTTGCTTGCACTGCCAACACAGATCCGTCATTGGCTTTCCAACAACAATGAAGGGAAGGTGCTGCTGCCATATTTTGAAGAAAGAAGTCTTCCCAAGCATACGGTGACCTGAAACACACACACACACACACACTGTATGCAACATACTTTTATTTTTTAAATTATACTATTGAATGTAAATGAAAAGTAAACATCTCACTATGTAAAGAATTAAAAATAAAACTTTCCCCAAATTTCCTTCATTCAGCAACATTTTGTTTATTTATTGGGAAAGTATGTGTGTGTTTTTTTTCTTTAAAAAGTGTTGTCTAGATTCATCTTCATGTACCTCTTTGCAAATAGCAGAGTAAATGTTTGGTATGCATATGTTTTGTTTGTATGTTAAATTTTCATGACGGGATAAAAAAAATTTTTTTTAACTTTGCAAGAACAAAAATATTCTATAAAATACATTTAAGATCATAAATGATAGGAAAAGCTCTTTTTTTAATTGCTGTAAAAAAAAATTTTTAAACTCATGTTGTCACTCTTTTACATGCTGGCCAACTTTACCTCTTGCTCTGGCAATAGCCTGGTGATGTCTCCATATTGAAGCCTTGGTGTGGGCCGATGGCAGGATTTTGATATCGGTTCTCCTGAAACCCGGTATGCGGCCTGGCAACACCAGTCCATGATCCTCTGCGAAGTTAGTGATGAAGCGCACCACCCTCTCCACATCCACAGGATCAATGGCATTGATGTTGAACTTTCTGCCCCCACTCTTCTTTTGCCGTGGTGTCAGCCCATGCTCTAGATAGTGCTTCAGTAAAGCGGTCAGCTTGTTCTGACTAATCCTGAAACAGGTGTTGAATTCTGTTCTTAGCAACACTTACCAGAAAACAGGAATTAATCATTCTGCTTGAAGAAAGGTAACCTGTGTCTGTATGTGTCTGAAGTCTGTTTTTGTGTTTATTGGTAAAGCATGTGTAATTGTTAGCAGTGAATTCAATCAACTTTTGTGTTAATAATGTTACTGTAAGCTAAAAAAAAAAGTTAATGTAAGCTGTGTCAGCATGTGTGAAGTTTGTTTTAGATTTATTAGGAGACTGTGTTTAACAATTAGCCGTGATTTCAATCAACTTTTGTGTTAATGATGTAGTAAGTACTGTAAGCTGTCTCAGTGTGTGAAGTCTGTTTTAGTGTTTATATTAATAAAGTGTGTGTAACTGTTAGCAATTACTTCAATCATAAACAGTGTACTAGTGTACGCAAAATTCTTCTTGATTCAGATTTAAATCAATGGTTCACAAACTAAAAGCTGCTAAACATTTGACATTTTGTCTGTTTCAAAGAAATGCAACAGTCACAAAATATTGCTGCCGAAGAAAAATATTGACAATTTAGTATAAAATAATCAGTTGAAATTAAAATGAAATTAATGAATTGTAAATCAAATGTTCATAATATTTCCATTTTAATATGCCACTAAAACTGAAAGGTTTAAAATTAAAAAAAAGTGAAAAAGTAAAATTAAATTTATATTTCACAAGCCAAATATCAAATTTAATTCTAGTTGACAATGTTTATCAGTTGTGAAACAGATATGCATGATGAGATTGAGTCACAAAAAATAAAAAGAGTAAGGTGAGGAGGGCAATAATAAAAATAAAAGACTCCCTTGGGAAAAAATAAGAGAGACAAGAAAAAAAAATTAAGGATTAATAAAACTAGAAGTGACCAGCCGCCGTGGCGAAGTGGTTAGCGTCGCGGACTCCCGGCTGGGAGGTCGTGGGTTCGAATCCCATCAGAAGTCATGTGGATTTTTCTGCCCCGACCGGCTCCTACCCAGAGTTGAGTTTGCTGCGGACTCAGTTGGGAAGACTGGGACCACACAGTCGAGTTTCATCCACTTAATGGATGCGTTTCTGAGAGTGTTGCTCAAATTTCCTGACCAACACTGCAGGTGCATGTATCTCTCGGGCCTGGTTGACGCCGGGATATATTATGAAAGGAAGTGTAGAGTACAGCCCTGTCATGTAGTTCAGACCGAAATGGAATTCCGTAGCATCATCTTAATCATCCTCATCCTCATCTATCAGCATTAAAAAAATGTCTCAAATTCTGTGGCCTTTCATGCCCTGCTCTCATGGTGACCTCAGTTTCGATGTCCTCTCCACGTCTGTGGCCTTGGTTTGGTTCCGTCGGGGTCACCGGTATCGAGTCCATGGGGGCTGTCGTTGGACGGACGTGGTGGCGCCCTCCGGAAGGAGAGCTCACTCACGCCGGCTCCGCGACTAAGCAATTATTGTCGTCAGTAGGGGGCTTAGTAGGTGGTGTCCTGCGTATGTTAGATCAGAACAGGCGCCACTGAACACACACTCGGCAGCAGTGCAGTGTCTTCTCCGGTGGGTTGCCTCTTGACGACTTGACATTGACTGCTCCCTGTGGATTGCCGGTGCCGGGGCTGTGGCGGGGCCGACCGGGCTGTGGCTGTGGATGGGGTGTCGGAATGAGCGGCGTGGGTGCACTGCCTCTGAGGTGGCGCAGAGGTTGGGACAGCAAAAAAAAAAATAAATAAAAAAAAAAATAAATAAAACTAGAAGTTCTAGTTCTGCAAATTTCTGATTCAGTGTTATTTGCTTACCCATAAATAAACTTAAAAGATTCCCTGCAGACAATCTTGAAGTTGACAGTGTATGTCGTGCGCTGATGTTCTCTGGTCTTCTGGCGACAAGGCTTACCCGCAGTGATCTCTGAGTTGTTCATGGGTGTACATGCAAGCATTCCAAGCAGCACCATGTCAGCTGGAAAAAAGTCATATTTTGAGTCACCTTAGAAAGAGTTAGTATATGCCTGGTTTTTGAGTCACCTTAGAAAGAGTTAGTTATTACAAATGCCTGGTTATTTTGAACCTCACAATACACACTAAAACCAAAGCAGTAACACACAAGCACACACTATTAAAATAGCCTCTTGCCCACTCATTTACACATGTGTGCATACAGAAACACACACACACACACATGTACACACTACACTGTACAACTATTTATTCATTCATACAAGTGACACACAAAGCACACACAAGCGCGCACCACACACACACACACACACACACACACACACACACACACACACACACACACACACACACACACACACACCACACACACACACACACACTGTACAGTGTACAATTACTTAATCATGCAACTGACACACATAGTATACAGATCTATACATGTATACACATAATACTACCAAGTACCAGCATAATGCATGATCGAATTTAGTAAAATTAAAAACAAACACCTTGATCACAATTAAATTTAACAGAGAGGGCTTCTCACTTTATGATTATTTTTTGTTCAGTTACATCAGCTTTATGCTTATGGTGTGTGTGTTGTGTGTGTGTGTGTGTGTGTGTGTGTGTGTGTGTGTGTGTGTGTGTGTGTGTATACATCTTGTACATAATACATAGTGTGTGTGTGTGTTTATAGAACCACTGTATGACTATGTGTGTGGGCATAATAATATGTATGTGTGAGTGTGTGGAGTGAGAGTGTGTGTGTGTGTGTGTGTGTGTGTGTGTGTGTGTGTGTGTGTGTGTGTGTGTGTGTGTGTGTTGTGTGCGTGCATGACTCATCACAATGAGGTTATGTTTTTTGTTTTATCATGTTTACCTTGCCACAATTACACAGTTAAACACAAATCAAACAGTTATGCAATAACAGTAAATATCAATTGAATTGTGTGCTTACCTTCAGATAATTCAGCCATGGTCATTCTCTTTGCCAGTATTTCCTCAGAAGTGAACTGTGCAATGCATCCCTTCTTTTTGGACACTGGCTCAGCACCGTCGGTGACACTGCTTGCACCTGCCACATGGCGATTTCGACACTTGCAGTCGAAAGCTTCAACTTTCAGCCTTTCAGCATCAGGTCCAAGCATGGTTTCGTTGTCTATGTCGGCATTCACAGACAGATTGTGCTCTTGAACTTGGACGAGTGCAGGCACTTCTTCGTGATCCGAGCCGGTCTCAGAGCACTGACTGTCAGTGTCACTTCGATCACCCATTTCCTCTTCGCTGTCGTGTAGAAACACTGCCATCGTCGTCCAGGAAATACTCAGTCACCAGCCCGTAAATGTCATTTTCATCTGTTGATGAAAATATGTTGGCATCGCGAGCCGATCTTGTTAAAAAATCACAAATATTAGCCTAAGATTCTCCGGCGTGTTGGCATCGGAAGCCGCCATTGTTGCTTGTGTTGATCACGTGAACGCTTTGGGCCAACCATCAGTGGGGAATCCACCTTAGTGACGCCTTGTTTATACGTCATACCCCTTTTTTAAGGACGATGATTGGCTTGCACCGTAGAAATTGAACCCTGAAAGGGTTTCAGTTTAAAAATAGCGGTCTAGACCTTTCCAACGAGGTATCATTCGACGGGTCCATTCCAACATTTCGGGGTGAGAGCATGTCAATTTTGATCAATTTTATCGGTTTGTAGGCTGCTAAAACAAGGGGTTATGTGTTTCAAAAGCGTTTTTGGGGCAAAAAGAAACATATTTACACTTTAATATTTGTATGGAAGACAGAAGAAAGACTGTAGATTAATATTCAATTAAAATTAAAAAATCCATAACCTGACCCCATCTGACTAAAATCGGCGCTAGCGAAAAACCCGGTCAGGGACAATGCGACTCATTTCGTGGCGGAGCGTCACATATTATTATACACATCTCATCTTTCAAGCTTTCTCAATTGTTTAACTCTTACGCTGCTTATCCGCCTCTCCTATCCACAGCCACATCTGTGTCCATCCTGCTGCAATAATAAACACCCACAATCCTTACAGAGTAATCAGCATCAGGTCACCCTGAGAGAACCCACCACAGCAGGCACTGCACTGCTGCTGAGTCATTGATGTGTTCAGTGTGGTGACAGTTGTGATCCATCTCCTGATGAGTCATTGATGTGTTCAGTGTGATGCCTTGTGATCCATCTCCTGAGTCATTGATGTCTTCAGTGTGATGCCTGTTGTGATCCATCTCCTGAGTCATTGATGTGTTCAGTGTGGTGCCTGTTGTGATCCATCTCCTGAGTCATTGATGTGTTCAGTGTGGTGCCTGTTGTGATCCATCTCCTGAGTCATTGATGTGTTCAGTGTGGTGCCTGTTGTGATCCATCTCCTGATGAGTCATTGATGTGTTCAGTGTGGTGCCTGTTGTGATCCATCTCCTGATGAGTCATTGATGTGTTCAGTTTGATGCCTGTTGTGATCCATCTCCTGATGAGTCATTGATGTGGTCAGTGTGATGCCTGTTGTGATCCATCTCCTGAGTCATTGATGTGTTCAGTGTGGTGCCTGTGGTGGTCCATCTTATGTAGGACATTATGTGCTAAGACCCCAGCCAACAGGAGTAATATTTTATCGTCGGGTGCATTGGTAGACTCCTCTTCCAGAGGGAATGATCATCCTGATCAAACAGCAGTTCCCATGGGCTTGCTGATCAAACAGCAGTTCCCATGGGCTTGCTGATGCTGAGACTCAGACGCAGGCTATCCATTGATATCACTGTATGAGTAGGGATTCGAAACTGAGGTCACCACGAAGGCATGATTTAAAACTCTGATTTTGGTAATGATCACTGATCATGATGAAGCTAATGCTATGGATTTCCATTTTAGTCTCAGATTATATGACAGAGTTGTACACCACTCTTTCTTTTATGATATATAGTTACACATAGCATGCACCCTGGGTGAGAAATTGAAAGAATGACTGAAGTAAGGAAAATGAGTGAATGGTATTGACTGCATAACATGGCTGACTGAATGAAGCGCCAGCAGGCAGCTCTTCAGTTGGCACTACCCAGGTAGGCAGCCTGTTGCATACACAAGTATGGATTGTCAGTGCCTAGAACTTTTGGGAAGGCGCTTTATAAGTGCTATGTTTATTATTATGATTTATGTCAGGATCAGCCAAGCAAGAGAGCTGTACTGAATTGCAGTGCTGGTCAAGAAATTTGAACACTTTTCTTTACAGATGCTGCCATCAAGTAGCAGAAACTTGATTATGGTTTCAGTCTTCCCACTGGAACCCATAGCACAGTGGCAAATCTTGATAGAAGCTGAGTGCGACTGGAAAGTCCAGTAAATAGACACCGCTGAGCTGGTGGGACTGGAAAGTCCAGTAAATAGACACCGCTGAGCTGGTGGGAAAGTCCAGTGAATAGACACTGCTGAGCTGGTGGGAAAGTCCAGTAAATAGACACCGCTGAGCTTGTGAGACTGGAAAGTCCAGTAAATAGACACCGCTGAGCTGGTGGGAAAGTCCAGTAAATAGACACTGCTGAGCTGGTGGGAAAGTCCAGTAAATAGACACTGCTGAGCTGGTGGGACTGGAAAGTCCAGTAAATAGACACCGCTGAGCTGGTGGGACTGGAAAGTCCAGTACATAGACACCACTGAGCTGGTGGGACTGGAAAGTCCAGTAAATAGACACCGCTGAGCTGGTGGGAAAGTCCAGTAAATAGACACTGCTGAGCTGGTGGGACTGGACAGTCCGTAAATAGACACCGCTGAGCTGGTGGGACTGGAAAGTCCAGTAAATAGACACAGCTGAGCTAGTGGGACTGGAAAGTCCAGTAAATAGACACCGCTGAGCTGGTGGGACTGGACAGTCCAGTAAATAGACACCGCTGAGCTGGTGGGACTGGACAGTCCAGTAAATAGACACCGCTGAGCTGGTGGGAAAGTCCTGTAAATAGACACCACTGTTCTGGTGGGAAAGTCCTGTAAATAGACACCACTGTGCTGGTGGGACTGGACAGTCCAGTAAATAGACACCGCTGAGCTGGTGGGACTGGACAGTCCAGTAAATAGACACTGCTGAGCTGGTGGGACTGGAAAGTCCTGTAAATAGACACCGCTGAGCTGGTGGGAAAGTCCTGTAAATAGACACCACTGAGCTGGTGGGACTGCAAAGTCCAGTAAATAGACACCGCTGAGCTCGTGGGACTGGAAAGTCCAGTAAATAGACACCGCTGAGCTGGAGGGACTGGACAGTCCAGTAAATAGACACCGCTGAGCTGGTGGGACTGGAAAGTCCAGTAAATAGACACCGCTAAGCTGGTGGGACTGGAAAGTCCAGTAAATAGACACCGCTGAGCTGGTGGGACTGGAAAGTCCAGTAAATATACACCGCTAAGCTGGTGGGACTGGAAAGTCCAGTAAATAGACACTGCTGAGCTGGTGGGACTGGAAAGTCCAGTAAATAGACGCCACTGTGCTGGTGGGACTGGAAAGTCCAGTAAATAGACACTGCTGAGCTGGTGGGACTGGAAAGTCCAGTAAATAGACACCGCTGAGCTGGTGGGAAAGTCCAGTAAATAGACACTGCTGAGCTGGTGGGACTGGAAAGTCCAGTAAATAGACACCGCTGAGCTGGTGGGACTGGAAAGTCCAGTAAATAGACACCGCTGAGCTGGTGGGACTGGAAAGTCCAGTAAATAGACACTGCTGAGCTAATGGGACTGGAAGTCCAGTAAATAGACACCACTGAGCTGGTGGGAAAGTCCTGTAAATAGACACCACTGAACTGGTGGGACTGGAAAGTCCAGTAAATAGACACCGCTGAGCTGGTGGGAAAGTCCTGTAAATAAACACCACTGAGCCTGTGGGACTGGAAAGTCCAGTAAATAGACACCGCTGAGCTGGTGGGAAAGTCCTGTAAATAGACACCACTGAGCTGGTGGGAAAGTCCAGTAAATAGACACCACTGAGCTGGTGGGAAAGTCCAGTAAATAGACACCACTGTGCTGGTGGGACTGGAAACCATGACTTCCCAGCCCTAAACCCACACCTCCGACGATGACTGCTTTCTGTGTGTCAGTGTTAATGCTGTGTTGTTGTGAATATGTCTTCGTGTCGTGTGTGTGACTGTGGTGTGAACTCCTCCAAATTTTCTGTGATTTTCCTGTTTTGAAACACATTGGATTGATGTATTCATTGTGAGTTATCAAATGGCATAGTTTGTTGGTGCGGTGTGACAGTAACGGTGACCTGTTCCACATTGGAGGGTTCTCATAGAGGGTGCATCGGAACTACATTTCTCATGATGAACGCACTTGGAATTGTTTGATTGTATTCTGTGAAGAATTACGTTCTGTGAAGAATAGCTTTGTCTTTCAAATGGTGTATTTGTTTCAGTTTTTTTTTAATCTATATTTGTGAAAGTAGAATACTTCCATTCTGCTGTTAAAGTGGGCTCCAGGCCCTGTGTTGATGATGGGAAGTGAATGTCTGTACATAATTCATTTCAGTATAAAAGAAAAAAAAGATGATTTCTTTTCAGATGCACAACAAGTTTAAAGAGGTTCAGCAGGAGGATGAAGGTATGGACAGTTTCTTTCTGATTTCTCTTTCTTCTTTTTTTTCTTCTTTGCATCACTGATCAGTGTCTTTCTCTTTCACTTCATTTGCGAATAAAAGATAAAGGGGTCTTGACGGACATACAGACTTTCTTGCTTGCTAAGATTGCCACAAATGCATATGCGCATAAGCACACACGTGCACGCGCGCACACACACACACACACACACACACACACACACACACACACACACACACACACTCTTGCAAGCCTGCAGGCACACAGGCATGCACACGTGCATGCATGCATGCACGCACGCATGCACACGCGCACACACGCATGCACACACACATGCATGCACGTTGCGAAGTGCCTTGGAGGCTGACAATGCATCAGAGGAGATGAGTGCACTGTAATGAATGTCTTGGCTTCTCACTGTTAGTGAAGTGGCTGCCATTCCCAGAGCTTCAGCCTCTGCCGGTGGGAGGTATTTTTTCTCAGCAGGATGGCCTTGGCCTTGAAGACTTTGGTTCCATCCTTCAGCTTGAAAACTCGAAACCACTGGGTACATATTTAACCAGGCAGCTGACTGTATGTATGCGCAAAGTTGGATGCACGCACTGTTTCATTCCTGATTGTTCAAGGCTTGATCAGTGTCATGGTTTGGGTTTTATCTTTGTTATTGAATATGCTACAATTGTATTTCCATGGTGTTTGTTGTTGTGGTTGTTGTTGTTTGTTTTAGGATTTTTGTTTTGTTTTCATCTCCTACACTTTAATGTTTTGTTTTTTCCAGGGGAGGAAGAAGACGAGGAAGAGGACGAAGAAGATGGTGGAGATACAACTCGAAGGTGTGTGTTTGTATGTGTATGTGTGTGTGTGTGTGTGTGTGTATGTGCGTGTGTGCATGTGTGTGTGTGTATGTGTGTACAAAGTAAGTGTATATTTGTGTGTGTGTGTGTGTCCATGTGCATGTTTGCCTGCATGCAAGAATGTACACATGAACATATTTGTGTGGATGTTTCTGATGTGAGGCAGTAGTGTGATATTTTTTTTTAATCTGTTGGCATCAAGCACAATAAGGAACACATAATAAACATAGCAGTTTCTTTGTGCATGCTCCTGAGTGAATGTCCTTGTTGATGGTGCTTGTTGCAGTAGAACACATAATAAACATAGCAGTTTCTTTGGCATGCTCCTGAGTGAATGTCCTTGTTGATGGTGCTTGTTGCAGTAGAACACATAATAAACATAGCAGTTTCTTTGTGCATGCTCCTGAGTGAATGTCCTTGTTGATGGTGCTTGTTGCAGTAGTGGCAGGAAGCGCTGGGGAAGCATCAAGAAAGCCGTCAAAGAGGTAAGTGCTGGTGCCTCTTGTGAGTCCATCTTCTTCTCTCTCCCCATCCCCCCCACCACACCCCACCCCACCTCCTATAACCTTTCCTCTCCTCTCCTCTCGCCATCATCTCTTCTTCTGCATCGACATCATCCCTGACCCATGTTACAATGGAATGTAACAATTGAGACGAGACAGGAAGTGTTTGTGCATCTATATATAGAGAGAGCAGAGATGTTTTGTTTTCAGTGTGATATGTGTATAGACATTGTGCTGTGAGTTGACAAACTTAAAAGCAGGATGTTTGTAGATTAGGCACATTTTGAAGCATGTGTTCATACTGAACCATAAGAGAAATTCAGTAGTGTTTGTGTATATACATTCTACTGGTAGTTAAAATCTTAGGATAGACAGAAGTGTCCTGTAATTGATCATATCCATCCATGTGTTAAAACAACAACAAAAACTTAGATGTTTGTTCTCATTATCAACCACATCATACCTGTTATTCTTTATACCAAGTTTATATCTTTTTTCTTCTTTTTTTCTTGTTTCAAAATGATTTTTTGTCCTCAATCTCAGTTTTTGATTCATCAAAGGCAGACAAAAGAAAAGGTTAAGTATTCTTCATTTGGTGGGTGTGAAATCCTTGTTCAAAATGAGAATCAAGCAAAAGTTCAGATATTTTCTGAAACAAAAGCAATTTCTTTTTTTTTTCTTTTTTTTTCTTAACTGCTTCAATTGACACCTTATCAAACAGAAATTCTTTATGACCGAGCATGAGCAAGCATTCATTTCTTGTGTAAATGCAGAAATATCAAGGAAAGGAATGAGAAGATATAAACTCAAGCACTGTTTGGAATTAATTTTCTAAAAACCACTCAGCTGACTGGGGAATGAGAAGATATAAACACAAACATTGTTTGGAATTAATTTTCTAAAAACCACTCAGCTGACTGGGATATGTTATTCAGGGGAAGTGACTGAAGGGGAGATCTCCAGGGAGAGAGGATTTTCTCCCTTTTCATTTTTGACCGATACAGGATACTTGAACATGTTTATGCCAAGTAGGACTAAGACTCTCTGTAGATCAGTTAAGTGGTTCTAGAAACTTGTTTTAAATGGAAAATACCTGACACTGACTGACAGTTTCAGTGGAATTATTTGCAACTTGGTGCTTTGCATAGTTAACCTGTTTTATGGATTTTTTTTTTATATATTGTTGCATAACATAATGCTTAAATACTTTGTATGTAAGAGAGAGAGAGAGAGAGAGAGAGAGAGAGAATGCTTGCACTCCTGCTTGCATTTAGATGGATGTGTGAATAAAGCCTTCCATTTTCTGTTCTGTTTACAGTTCATTGCATCACTTCTGTACAGAGACATTTTCCTCTTCTTCTTTTTTGTCCACGGTAACAGTGAGAGCTTTCATACTTTCTTCATTGCTCTCTGGCACTGTGTGTTGAACAACGGTCCGTCCAGTGTACAGTGGAACCTTTCAACACACTGGAACCTCTGTTTATGACCCATCTGCAAAGACATCCTGTAAACAACAACTGAAAATCCTTACAGAATCATTTCAGTTACACTGTGTTAACTATTGTCCATTTCTGTACAATATCTCTATATTCTGACTAGTAACCTATCTAATCATAGTTTGTAATGACATTTTCTGAATAATTACAAAGAAAAAAAGCCTGTGTCAGTTGCTGTAGCTACATATTTTCTTTATTTTCTTAAAACCCTGTGATTCCCAGTTGGCAGTCACATTAGCCATTTTCCTTTTTTCTGCTGAATGTGATTGTAGTGGACAGATTTTTTTTTTAAATTTTTTTTTTTAAGCATCATGACATTTGACCCTTGTGAAGGATGGCCTGAACGTGAATTTGATTGTTCTTCTGTGCTTCGACACAATTGTCACAGTTCTGAGCATTTTCATGAGGTGTGAACTGCCAGGCAGTTGACCTCGCTATGAAGTCCCCTCTTGACCAAGACTTGAATTGTCATGACATTTTCTAGGCTGTTGCTGACAGGATCTGCTGTAACAGCCTCCACAAACCTTTCAACATTTTCGGTCTTTGGGTGGGGCAGGGGAGAAAGGAGGACTTTGTTGGGTGGTCAGTCTGGTTAAGGACAAGGAAAAAAGGAACGCATGCCTGTCATTACAGAAAGACGTCGTTTGCCACCAGTTGATCATTTTTAGGATGTGTGTGTGTGTGTGTGTGTGTGTGTGTGTGTGTGTGTGTGTGTGTCAGTGAGTTTGTGTGTGTGTGTGTGTGTGTCTTTTTTTTCCAGAATACTATTTCATTCATTATATTTTTTGCATGATGAAAGCCCTTTCTGATTTCTTTTTTTGTTTGTTTGTTTGTTTGCTTTTCATTTAGAACGAGATTTGTATTTTGCTGTCATTCTGATGGTGAAGCCCTGGTAAAGTCATATGCTTATTGTCTGAGATATGGACTTTGAAGGAAGGCGGTATTCCTCTGAGACACTGCTTTAAGAAAATCAACTGTAAACTGAATCATAAGCTAAGCATTAACTGCTGATCAGGTGTTTCAACGCACTGTTTCAGCAAAGAGAGAAGCCAAACATGAAGTAGTTATAACCACAATGGTGCCGGAAATCATACTATCAGTTAGAACCCTGATCCGTAAATCAACCCCTTATAACTGTACCTTCTTTGTTATCTCACAGCAGTGGACAATGTGAGGCGAAGAGCTGATTGTTTCTTTGTAGAAGGTCGCAGATGTTCTAAAAATTAAAATGTCTTTAAAAGGGGAGGTTATTTTTGTTGCTGTTGTTGGAAGTTGTTTATTGATACGTTTCACAGTGCTGACTGTGGTGCGCCTGATGAAGAAGCTTTGTCAGTTTGTGTGAAGTTTATGCTGCATGTGCTTACATGTAGGTTTATTTGATTAACAGTTTTAAGTCATATTCTTCAACATAATAGATTTTTTTTTTCAAAAATTGAAAGAAGAGCAGACGTTCTTTTCTAGTGTGGAATCAAAAGCATATTTTAATACTCATCTTTGTGAAATGAAAATAGAAATTGAATACAAGTAAAAAATCAAAGATGATATGCATTATCCAAAATTGTTGGCATTCATGCATCATGTGCAAAGTATGGTGTCATGACATCTTTGAGTGTGTTGGCATTTTATCATTTCTCACTTAATATACAAAAAGAGAAACTCAGTGTGTTAAAATACATAAATTTGACTTGATACCATTTCAGAACTCCTATGATGATGGGGTAAGCAGTATCAGCTGTGTTCCATAACTTTGGCTGAAATTTTGGTGGTGTTTTTCCCCCCTATACCTGTCCTTTTGGTGGGTGTAGGCCCACAAATGTGTGTTCACCAGTCCAGCTTGCCAGTGAGTCTGCTGTGAAGTTCTTGAGAAATGAGGTAGTGGTGTGGAAAGTCTTGGGGGATTACTGTTTGTTTGGTTTGTGTGCTTTTTGTTTGTCTTAATGAATACGCCCCATGATTATTTTTTTTAAGCGCAGGTTTTAGTATGAAAATGTATTGGTTTGTGGGATCGAAATACTTTTTGTTATACTGAAAAAGGCTTTTTCAAGGTTGTATCGCTTTTTTTTTCTGTTCTTTGATTTTAAGCATGTTTCCTCTAGTTTATTCCATACCTGTGATAATCTTTGACGGCTTTTCCCCCACCAAACCCACCATTGCTGCCTCTGGGCTTTTTCCCAGGTCTCATTTGGCTGTTGGAGAATTGCCCATGGTTGTGTCCCATCCTGTGGTCTGAGGGACAGGTTGGTGGAAAGGCAGCCAGCCCTCTGTGTCCTCACGGCCTTGGAGACCTGTCTCCTAAATGGCTTCC
This sequence comes from Conus ventricosus, assembly GCA_018398815.1. Taxonomy (NCBI): domain Eukaryota; kingdom Metazoa; phylum Mollusca; class Gastropoda; order Neogastropoda; family Conidae; genus Conus; species Conus ventricosus. The sequence continues at coordinate 113,832,805 of CM031598.1, forward strand.
TGGGCAGAGAACTGGGTGCACACACACCTTGGAGACCTGTCTCCTAAACGGCTTCCTGGTGCAGAGAACTGGGTGCACACACACCAGTGTGGGAGGGAAGGAAAGGAGTGGAGGGAGACAGAGCAGAGTGTGTTGTGGAGGCGGGAAGGAGAGATGAGGCTAGAGGGGAGGGATAAGGTGTGAAGGGAAGGGGGGGTAGGGGTCTGGAGAATGGCAGGAGAGGAGTTTTGCAGAGGGAGGGAGGGATGAATGAAGAAGGATGGAGGTGGAATTTGCACCTGCTGCTGTACAAGCAGTTGGTACAGAAGAAAGTGGAAATCAGAAATTTCCTCTTCTTAAATCTTGCTTTGAGGTTGGGAAGTCTCCGGTCATGAAATGCACCACATCTCCTCTTGCTCCTGAGGACATCCCGACAACATGTCTGCGTTTGTTGTGGCTGTCTGCTGTCCTGTATCAACTGGCAGTCAAAGGACACGCCTGTCCACACTCCCAAACATTGTCCTCGCCCTCCTGCATTTTTTGTCAGGCTGGCACAGTTCCCTGCAGGATGCCTTTTTTGCCTGTCGGGCTGTTCTTGAAACATTCCGATCCTGTTTCGTCTTTTTCAACCTTGCAATGGTGAGCAGGTGCCCTTAGGGTCTTGTGGCCTGTCCGATTGATGCTGTCTTCTTCTCTTGTAATGCGCAGGTGCTCTTAGGGTCCAGTGGCTTTCCCTATTGTTACTAGCTTCTTCTCTTATATGGGATATTCAGTACCAAGCAGCGACATCCCATGTCCCAATGGTGTAGAGAGAGAGAGAGAGAGAAACCAGCAGTAACTGACGTCCTTGCACGTGCTCGCAGATCTTTTAGAGATGGCCTATGAATACATGAGCCTGGATTATGACATAGGGGGGTTGGGGGCGGGGGGAGGGCAGGGAGGAGGTGTTCTAGTTGTACCAGGTGGTCTGCAGCTTTTTAGGAGCTGCTACTGTCTGCACTTGCGTTGCCAGAACTTGTGGTGTGGGTTCTTTTATCTGAGAAGCTCTGGGCTGTTTGAAGTGTCTGGTCTTCCACTTTGAATTCTTTTTGCTGTGTGCCTGACAGGGAGATCACAGATTGATGAAATCTTTCTCCCTCTCTCTCTCTCTCTCTCCTTCTCTCTCTCTCTCTCTCTCTCTCTCTCTCTCTCTCTCTCTCTCTCTCTCTCTCTCTCTCTCTCTCTCTCTCTCTCTCTCTCTGTGAGTCTGTCTGTCTGTATGTATGTCTGTCTCTCTCTCTCTCTCCTCTCTCTCTCTCTCTCTCTCTCTCTCTCTCTCTCTCTCTCTCTCTTCTCATCTTCTCTTCTCTTCTCTTCTCTTCTCTTCTCTTCTCTTCTCTTCTCTCTCTCTCTCTCTGTCTCTCTCCCCCACCCCACCCCCCACCTACTCCCTTCCTCTTCTACCCTGCTTCCATGTGTGTGTGTGTATGTGTGTGTGTGTAGTATGTTTGTTTGCGTGTGTATATGTGTGTGTGTTTGTGTTGTGTCTAGTGTGTATGCGTGTGCACGTGTGTGTTTGTATGTGTGTGTATATGTGACTGTGTACATGTTCTGTGTGTGTGTGCATGTGTGTGTATGTAGGTTTAGGTGTGTGTGTATGTGTGTGCACTTGTGCATGTGTAGTGTGGTGTGTGTGTGTGTGTGTGTGTGTGTGTGTGTGTGTGTGTGTGTGTGTGTGTGTGTGTGTGTGTGTGCATGTGTGTGTGTCTGTTTCATTTTTGTGTTTTCATCTGAGATGACAGTAAATGAACTGTATTACACCAGTCTATGTCTGTGTGTGAGCTGCGTGTTCTCTCTGTCTCTATATCTGTCACACTTTGTATCTTCCTCAGTCTCTGTTTCAGTGTGTCTGTCTGTCTCTGTGTCTTCCTCTTTCATTCTTTCTCCCCCCCCCCTCTCCCCCCCCCTTAGGCCCCCCAACCCATTAACTCCCCCCCCCCCCCCCCCCCGCCCCCCCACTGTTTCTCCTTTCACCTTTGATGTTGCTCTTTCTTTCTGTCTGTCCCTCTTGTGTGTTGTACTCCCTGTGCCACCGCTCTCTTTCTCACTCCATTGCTCCCCGCCCCACCCTGTCACCCCTTTCAGTCTCTGTCCCTCCCTCCCTCCCTCCCTTTCTCTTTCTTCTCCTTCCTGGCACTCTTCCTGACATCTCTTCTTTCTTCCTGTGAGTGCCATTGTTTTTTACCTGTGTGCCAATCTCTTTCTGACATCTCTTCTTTCTTCCTGTGAGTGCCATTGTTTTTGACGTGTGTGCCAATCTCAGCTGCCCTCCTTGCTCCAGATTATCCACTTTACTCTTGCCTGCGCCATGATACATAAGCCTAAATGGTATTTCCTTCTTCATGTCTGATAGAAAAATAAAGACAAAGAAAAGTGGATAGAAATGGTATATAAAAGGACTAAAGGAAAAGAAAGGGGAGGAAGGGATGGAGGTGGGGAAAGCAGCAAGGAAATGGGATTTAAAAGAAGAAAAAAAAAGCATTCAGTCTCAGATATATCCGTGTGCTGCATATTCACACAGTCACAGACAACAAACACTGACTGTCTGTTGAAGATGAAGAAGGTGATGGTTAAGAATGACTGTCTGTTGAAGATGAAGAAGGTGATGGTTAAGAATGACTGTCTGTTGAAGGTGAAGAAGGTGATGGTTAAGAATGACTGAAAGAAGATGGGGAGGACACTGCAGTGGTAGAGGTGGGTGCAGACTAAGATGGGGAGGACACTGCAGTGGTAGAGATGGGTGCAGACTAAGATGGGGAGGACACCGCATTGGTAGAGGTGGGTGCAGACTAAGATGGGGAGGACACTGCAGTGGTAGAAATGGGTGCAGACTAAGATGGGGAGGACACCGCAGTGGTAGAGGTGGGTGCAGACTAAGATGGGGAGGACACCGCAGTGCTAGAGGTGGGTGCAGACTAAGATGGGGAGGACACCGCAGTCCTAGAGGTGGGTGCAGACTAAGATGGGGAGGACACCGCAGTGGTAGAGGTGTGTGCAGACTAAGATGGGGAGGACACTGCAGTGGTAGAGGTGGGTGCAGACTAAGATGGGGAGGACGCTGCAGTGGTAGAGGTGGGTGCAGACTAAGATGGGGAGGACGCTGCAGTGGTAGAGGTGGGTGCAGACTAAGATGGGGAGGACGCTGCAGTGGTAGAGGTGGGTGCAGACTAAGATGGGGAGGACGCTGCAGTGCTAGAGGTGGGTGCAGACTAAGATGGGGAGGACACCGCACTGCTAGAGGTGGGTGCAGACTAAGATGGGGAGGACACTGCAGTGGTAGAGATGGGTGCAGACTAAGATGGGGAGGACGCTGCAGTGGTAGAGGTGGGTGCAGACTAAGATGGGGAGGACGCTGCAGTGGTAGAGGTGGGTGCAGACTAAGATGGGGAGGACACTGCAGTGGTAGAGGTGGGTGCAGACTAAGCAAAACTTGCTGGAGAAGGGACTACTGTGCAGTATCGTGATAACGCTTCTGGGATGCACTGACCAGAAATCAACAGGCACATGAAATAATAAAGCTAGGCATGACGCTCTCCCCTCAAATTGCACACCGTGTTGCTTGAGAAACCCCTGCCCCCATCAAACACAGAAATACACGTCTGCATGAATTCACTCACTAGCTCACTCACTGATTATGTGTACTTGAAGAATGCATATGGTTTTGACTCAAAGGTGATGATGGAGCATAAACCGAGAACCCCTCCATTATAATGATAACTATAATAGGTTTGTGCATGCATGCATACATGCATATGTATGCATATATGTTTATATACTTATGAAACTGCAAGTGAGAAGAGAATTGTGATGACAGATTAAAGATACTGCAGGTAAAGTTAGTGTGAGCCTTCTTTTTGTACGCCTAGTTCTTATAGAACAGGGAGTTCTTTAGAATGGGAACAAAGAAATGCTGTCTGTATGTGTGTGTGTCTGTCCGTCCGTGGTCAAAATGTGTTCCACTCGCTCCAGACAAAACTACAAGGCCGATGTTTCTGAAAATTTGCAGGCAGGTTCATTTTGGGTTACGGATGATGCCCGATGTTTCAGTTTACCATTATAGCCATTACTAACGGCTGTAACGGCCTGTAACAGTTTTTTCTTCTTTATGGAATATCTCAGAAAGTACGTGGCCGATATTTCAGAAAATTTGTAAGTATGTTCATTATGGGTCACGGATGATGCCTGATGTTTAAGTTTACCGTTATAGCCGTTACTAATGGCCCATAATGGTTTTCTTCTTTATGAAAATCTCAGAAAGTACTTGGCCAATCTTTCTGAAAATTTGTAAGTATGTTCATTATAGGTCACAAATGATGGCCGATGTTTACCAGAATAGCCATTACTAATGGTTACACCAGCCCAAGACGGTTTTTCCTCTTTATGGAATATCTCACACGTACTCAGGATAAACTGAGAGTATGTTTATATGCTTTGCATCTTGTTTTTTTTGTTTTGTTTTGTTTTTTAATAAACACATTGCCTCAGCTTCAAAAAAATTTTTGTTTACGTGTAGACTGGTATTTCATGATTTTGAAATTGCTTGCCAGTTCGTTCTCAGGAAAAAAACAATGATTTAGGGTTGTGATAGTGGTGATATTAGTTGTCTTGTCTTTTGATGCCAGTAAAACTGGGTTTGCTTTTGGCTAACTGATTACATTTAAGAGATGCAAAAAGGTATTATGAGTGTATGTTTTTGTATGTAGGTGGGGGGGGGGGGGGGGGGGGGGGGGGGTTGTACAACCTAAAGTTAATTTGATAATTAACTAGTTTGAGTCAGCCAGTGTGTGTATGTGTGTGTGTGTGTGTGTGTGTGTGTGTGTGTGTGTGTGTGTGTGTGTGTGCTCATGTGTGTGTGTGTGTATGTGCTCATGTGTGTGTATGTGTGTGTATATATATATGCACCAATGCATGCGCATCGCTGTGCCTACATGCAAGGATGTGTATCTGCACCAAAGTGTTTTAGTAAAGGTCGTATGCATGTCAGTTCAGAAAGGCCAGAACACATTCCATCAGATATATCTGCTTCTTTTTTTATTCCATATTTGTCTATGGTTCTTGCTTTCCCACATTAAACTAGCCTTTTCAGATTCCAACATAGCGCTTAGGGACATTTTTGTTCCTGGTATTATTTGCATAGCTTTGCATTGGTTGTTACAAGTTTAAATGACTTGGTTAATAGAAATGACGGTCTGACATCCACCCAGCCCCTCCCCACTTTCTCCTGCCTCCTCTTTCTTTGCATATTTTGTGTCTACTGTCTTGTGATCTAAAGTTCCAGCAGATCATCATGCCCCATCCCTTTTTGTGTCCCAACACACATACACATAGATAGACAGACACACAAACATGCACGCATGTGCAAGTATACATGCACACGCGCACACACTCTCTGTCACTCACAAATGCACACATACACATGCAAAACAAATGTATGCACACACACACAGACACACACAGAGACACACAGACATGCACGCACACACACACACACACACACACACACACACACACACACATGCAAATGCGTGTACAGATGCAAGCACTCTTATACACATACACATGCACTCATGCACAGTCATCATGCGTGCATGCACATGTACATGCGCGCACACACACACGCACACATGAAGATAAACAACATGCATGTACATCGGTACACATACATGCATATGCACCAGCATGCATAGGCATGCGTGCACTTACACACACACACACTCACACACACACACACATGCACACACACCTTGATTGAATATAACAATGTCAGGAAACATTTTCAATGTTCGTAAATAGTTGCTATAACAGCAGTTTATTGTCATTATTATTTTATCATTATCGTAGTCTTAAACTGAATTATTTTCAGCTTTATTATTTGATCAGTGTCTGTACATGGTCACACATGGGAGAGCTGCCAAAACTTTCCACACTGACCACGCCATGGCGAAGTGGTTAGCGTCGCGGACTGCCGGCTGGGAGGTCGTGGGTTCGAATCCCATCAGAGTCATGTGGGTTTTTTCAGCCACGACCGGCTCCTACCCAGAGTTGAGTTTGCTGCGGACTCAGTTGGGAAGACTGGGACCACACAGTCGAGTTTCATCCACTTAATGGATGCGTTTCTGAGAGTGTTGCTCAAATTTCATTACCAACACTGCAGGTGCCTGTATCTCTTGGGCCTGGTTGACGCCAGGATATATTATGAAAGGAAGCGTAGAGTACAGCCCTGTCATGTGGTCTCAGACCGAAATGGAAATCTGTAGCATCATCTTAATCATCCTCATTTCCATTGATCAGCATTTTTTTTTTAAATGTCTCAAATTCTGTGGCCCTTCATGCCCTGCTCTCATGGTGACCTCAATTTCGATGTCCTCTCCGCATCTGTGGCCTTGGTTTGCTTCCGTCAGAGTCACCCATATCGGCGAGTCCATGGGGGCTGTCATTGGACGGACGTGGTGGCGCCCTCCGGAGGGAGAGCTCACTCACGCTGGCTCCTCGACTAAGCAATTATTGTCGTCAGTAGGGGGCTTAGTAGGTGGTGTCCTGCGTATGTTAGATCAGAACAGGCGCCACTGAACACCACCGAAGTGACTCGGCAGCAGTGCAGTGTCTTCTCCGGTGGGTTGCCTCTTGACGACTTGACATTGACTGCTCCCTGTGGATTGCTGGTGCCGGGGCTGCGGCGGGGCCAGCCGGGCTATGGCTGTGGACGGGGTGTCGGAATGAGCGGCGTGGGTGCACTGCCTCTGAGGTGGCGCAGAGGTTGGGACAGAAAAAAAGAAGAAAAAAAAAAAAAACAAACAAATTTCCACACTGGTGCAGCTTGCCATGTGAAATGTTTACATTTACACCACAATTCAGTGCTTTTTTTTTTTTTTTACAGTTTAATGCAAAGCTACACAGTGCTGTGGAATGTAACACACTACAATACTACAGTGATGCCACAGTACCACACAATGTGACACAGTGTTGAGTAGGATGCAAGGCAATACAGCACTACAAAAGCACAAAAATATGACATTACAAGATGTGACAGGTCAGTGCAGCATAATGCACTTTTGTTATTGTTATTCATCGTTAGTTGTAGTAGTGCTATGTACTTCAAGTATCATATACATGATATTGCTTTTCTGTCAGTGTCGTGCAATGTTCACATTATAATAGATCAAGCGCCTGTTCAGTGTATAGACGCCGACAGAGAATCGTCTGCTCCTAGATGTGTCACTGGAACATCCATATTGTTGTAGGTCCTGCATGTGAATGGGTAACCAGGTCTTTAGATATTCAGAGGTTGTAAGTTTTCTATAAAAAAAACGAGACAGCTAAACTCAAAATTTAGGCAATAACATTTCACTTCTTTTTAACCTCTCTTTTGTTACTTGAAAATGTCAGACAAAAGGGCCTAAATTCAAAACAATCATATTTGTATGCCTGATAAGTTGGATCCTGTATCGTGATAACGATAGATTTGAAGATAAACATTTCTGCATGAATGTCTTCAATATGTGAGAATAACTGGATTGTATTTACGCCTAAATTGCGGTTTTGTTTGTGTTTGTGTATGAATGTAACTTTATAATCAATGGGTGAGAATCAATGGATGCCAAACTGAACACTTTTAATCAATTCACCCAACATATTCAACATGTTGTGTGTCTGTCCAAGAGATCTGGGCAGTATGCTGGGCTGGAAGTTTTATTGTTGGTTTATATTCAGCCTCCACTAACCGATGTGCTAGCTGAGATATTCAGACTGAAAATCAAAGTAGGATTGTAACTCTATGCTTTTCTTCAGTTTTGCATGATGTAGGTAGAGGGATTACGTTAGCTTCCAATGACATGGTCAAATTTCCACTTTGTGGGTAGCATAGGAGAAAATTGCTGTATATCATATCGTGTTTTTCAGACCACGCTATCAGATGTCCTTCATGCCTTGGGTGCTGTGCCCTCAGGGTTCAGGCATTCCACATTGTTTCGCAAGCATGCTGAGGGTGAGTGTGTTTCTGACTTTCTTGCAGTCCTTTGAATAGTGCTGTTTCTCTACTATCTCATTCAGGATTCTTTTGTCAGTTTTTCTTTTCCTGTCTGTTCTCTCTGTCTCTGTGGTTGTTGCTGTCTCTTCTGTCTCCCTCCTTCCAGCCATTCCCCTCTCCCTTCCCTTCACCCTGATTTTTCTCTGTGGATCTAGAAGCTTTTCTCAGATTCATCGTAGGTCAGTTTACCTTACATTATAAGAATATAAGGAGAGAGAAAAGAGAAAGATATTCTGTTTCTATGTGTGTGTGTGTGTGTGTGGGGAGGGGGGGGGGGGACATGCGCACATGTGTGTGTGTATGTGCATGTATGTGTGTTGTGAGAGTGAGTGAATATCAGGCATGAAATTGGCTATCCTTAACCCTGTAACACACACTACCCCCAAACAGCAGAGTATAACATGACCTGACCTATTTATTGTTCTGAACAGGAGACACCTACAGAATGGCCAATTACCTCGCTGTCAAGCTCAGCGCCTCCAACCTCATCTACAAGGATCTGTTCTTCGACCCTGCCACTAGCAAGGTATATGGGCTGGATAAAACAACTTCAGTTTCTACAGTAGCAGGAAGAACACCCATACCCCTGACCCCTACCCTCATCCCCATCGCCACCCGACCAGCATGCGAGTGTTTTGATCCTTGACCCTTACAGTCTAAGGATGCCAGACCACATCCAGGTCACGACTGTTAGATGCTGTTCTGCTGTCTGTTTTTCTCTTTGCTACTACTGGAGTCAAACCTGCAGTTCTTAGATGATTGGACTCCTCAAAGCCGAGTCACTTTGTTACAAATGACGCAGTCATTCAGCTACTGGACAACAGTTGTAAGTTTTGACATTTTAAGAGTTAGCCTCACAGCAGAATTCACTAAAACCATGATGCTTTTCATTAGATGGAGGGATTCAAACTTGTGCAGTGTGGAATTTTTGCTTGGAAGCTAGATTCCCTCAAGCTGATGGCTAGACTGGCATACCTGTCAGTGTTGTAGATGTATGTTTCCTCTGTTCTGCTTTCGTGTGGTGTGGCACATCGAGTTCAATCAGATGTATTGGTTTGACCAAACAGCTTCGTTTCCACACTACACTTGATGTCTGAAGAGAAGATACAAAAGCAAAAAAACCTTTTTTTCCATGTGAATATGTCCCAAAAGAAATGCTTGAAAGACTGGCGTATGTATTTACCCCCTTTTAAAAAAAAAAATCTTTATTGGATTGGTCTGCATGAAATGAATTTTATTATTGTTTGTATATTATACACTGTTAATGTTGCTTGTGGTTTATGTATGTTTTAGAGTTTACATGAAGAATTTTTTTTTAGTATTGTTAAAAGGAAGAGAGAGGGACAAACACACACACACACACACACACACACACACACACACACACACACACACACACACACACACACACACACACATGTGCACACATACATGTACAGAGAGAGGAGGGAAGGCCTAAGATATAAAAAAAAAAATGGGGAAAAAAAAATTATGTTGTCAAATGTGGGCAATCCTGTTTAGCAAATGTACAAACACTGCTTCCTAAGGAGTTGTCATTTTGACCACAAAAACACACATAAAACCACACACACATTGATGATTTGACCTTACCTCATTGTTTGAAAGAACGCAGTTGCACAGTGAGGTGACTGCAGGCAGAAATCTGAACAAACCTTCAACAGCATGGGAAACAACTCCGCCATGCAACATGGACAAATGAATCACAACGACGCGTTTCGACCTCTTAGGTCTCCTTCAGGCAAGATAACCAACACTCAGGACAACACAAATGGAGAAAGAGCAATCTCTTATCTTGATCAAATTCTTTGTTCATTTTAGTCATCTCGAGCATAGATTTATTTCAAGAATTATTTTATAATCAGCACACAAATATTCGGACATTTCATTTGCACCACAAACAGTGATCATATTTTGCATATTCTTTCATTCGATACACAAGATAAAGAAAGACAGTAATGAATGAAAGAGGAGCCAACGTTACACCCTGCAGTTCAGTTCCTTGTGATGCTAAGGCTCTAGGAATAAAAGCAAAAAACAAACAGCTTTAGTTATACTTCTTATTTCTTACACAGGCAAAGAAATATAATGTGTGTAAACAGTTATTGTGACCTTAGTTATAGTTCTTATTTCTTACACAGGCAAAGAAATATAATGCATGTAAACAGTTATTGTGACCTTAGTTATAGTTCTTATTTCTTACACAGGCAAAGAAATATAATGCGTGTAAAAAGTTATTGTGACCTTGAACTTGTCCACAGATCCGGCCTCGCTCCACCCGGGTGGAACGTGTGGTGACCGTTGTGTCCTGTCAACAGATCCCCCCACCCAGTGCAGGTACACGTCGTATACCTTCACGTTCTTTAGAAATCAGTCTTGTGCCATTTGCATACAGGCCACTCCTTTTACACCCACTAGTGCAGGTACACATTGAAAATGTTCACATTCATTAGAACAGTCTTGTGCCATTTGCATACAGGCCACTCCTTTTACACCCACTAGTGCAGGTACACGTCATACACCTTCACGTTCATTACAACTCAAGTCTTCTGCCGTTTGCATACAGGCCACTCCTCTTACACCCATCGGTGCATTCCATGTCATGTACCACTCACAGTGAAACATGTTCTTTTAGAGTGTTGGGTCTTGCATGACGTGAGACATAAACACTTTATTACAGCAGACTGTATGAAAACCTTGTTCAGAGATGTTCCACCTGATGTGATCTTTGATTTTCTGAAAGAGATCAACATTTTTTCATCTGATCTAAGATTTTACTGAAGAAAGTTTTCCAGTGTGTTTTTAGGTGTATTTTTTCTTTCTTTCTTTCTGCGTACGCAGGCTGATACTCCTGCGGACACTGCCTATATAGACAGGTAGTGAAGTTTTGTGTGTATGACCGTTTTATATCCCGCCATTAAGGCAGTCATACTCCATCTTCGGGGAAAGAAGGTGTATTTTGAAGGGTTGTGTGATTTTTTTTTTGATTTTTTTTTTTTTAAATGACTTGTGAGCTCATTTCAACACAGTAACAGCCCTGATATAGCCCTCTGTGGTCGGCTGGGCTGTCAGCAACATTACATTACATTAGAAATGATAACCAAAGCACTGTGCCATCCAGGCAGGCGGCTGGAGGTGCTGAGTTCTCCTAACCTTCACCACAATGAAACCAAAAAACATCTGTCACAGAACAGCACCTCATCAATCATTTCTCTGGTGTGTCAGCATCTGTTTTGATCACATCACTTACAGTCTTGAACTGAATCCGTTTGTCATGAGTTCCAGGGGAGAAGAGAAATCTGTTTGTGTTAGTCGATACCAGTGCTGAATAAATACAGTGTTAAGATGTGTGTCAGAGGTGGAAAAATCGGTCTGTGAGTGCCAGAATGCTGATGAGGAAAGATGATGTCACTGTACACTGAGCTGATTTCTTTTTCAGTTATGACCACAATGACGAAAGCTCGGACAAGAAAGGATTTCATGTGACTTTAGAATCTTAATGCTTACGTTTATTTACAGCAAAACTAGGAACAGAATGTTAGAGTTATGGAACTTATAAGTTCATAGCTGAATGAGCAGGTATGATCTGACTGTAAACTTGAAGTACCCAATTTTTTTTAGTCTTGTAATTACATGTTGTATTGTGGCATTTGACATGTCATTAAAATACAATTATAGTTATATAGTGTATTGTGGAGTTTGATGGTCACTTTATGCAAGCAGTATTGCACCAGTGCTGGCTCCTTTCAAGATCAATAAAGGAACACATAATGAATTTGAGATATATTTTTTAGTCCAACGGTTTCAACCATATCATGCAGTAGACAGTGAGCTTCACCCAGTCCGGGTGATCTTGCAGTTCAGACTGCCACCTTGACTGCACATTTCACACGGGTCATGTACCAGGGCATTTTGCACAATTCTGATTCATAATCTGGAAGCTGGGCATGAGCTGAGATTATTTTCCTCAGTGGCGTGGAATATTATTTTCTACAGCCTTCCACAATTGTGAGAAGCAGACCTATCTCTTCGGTGATGCAACCATTCCTTCATTTGCTTCAGAGAAAAATTTTCAAGTTTATATACTGTCAATTTTCCTGTTGTTAATTGCTTTCATCTGTGGAAGATGCTTCATGACTGATTGCTTGATGTACATTTTTTTTTCTTTTCTGCTTATCCAACTCAACCTAGTCTGGGTAGATTGGATATGATTTACTAGAAAGACAGCATCAGAAATCACACTGATTTTGTTTGTTTTTCAGGGGTGGAGGTTCTGAACCGCACAGTACGAGTCTGCCTTTTTGATGGGAACACAGTAAGTGTGAGACAGTGAGAGATGAGTGGTCTTGTTTCACTGAGCAGCTTTCTGTCATTGTCATTGACTATGGAACACAGTAAGCGAGACGATGAGAGATGAGTGGTCTTGTTTCACTGAGCAGTTTTCTGTCATTGCCATTGACTCTCGGAAAGAAAGAGCAACACTTTATGAATTAAATAAAAAGGCATTACAAGGAATCTGTTGTTTAATGGAAAGGGACTTCTGGTGATGTAAACTTGTGGGTTAAGTTTTCTTGCGAACAGAAAGATGCGGGCTCTGTTGCTGTTTAAGCAATGCCCTTTTTGGTCTTTTTTTTCTGTCTCCAGAAGTGTCCTTGGTATATTTGATATATTGAGACTGGTAACATTTTATGGAATTTGTTGTAATATCTGGTATCTCTCCTGGTCATATCTGTGCCACAGACATATTTCATGGAAACTTATTGTCTGGACAGAAGGGGAATGCGTAAGAAGAAGGACAGGATTCTAAGATGGAGCCACAGCAGAGCAAAAATCTCTCCTCCCCTGTTTCCACTGAATCGTCAGTCCTGGATTAGGTTCAGCTTCTGTGACTGGAAGAGTAAAGGTCCAGTGTGCTGCTTGTGCCTGTAAACAAACAAATAAACGATTGTCCAAAAGAGAAGTCTGGCTGAGCTGTGCAGAACGCTCCATTTTGATAGGTAAAGCTGCACAAGTGGATAAAGAAGCACAAGCATGAAAGGAGCATTCCTACTGTTGACACATGCTGTCTGGTTTTCAGACAATTCCCTGGAAATGTTTTTCCATGTCTCATTGTAGGCTGACCTTGAGCATGTTCAGATTTCATGGCATATACCATGGTGGCAGCTGCGAGTAAGATTCAAACAAGAGTGGGTTCTGGACCTCAGATTAAAATGAACAAAAACAAACAAAGAATCAACAACAACAACAACCACGATCAGGGGAGAACCGCATGACAGTCTTATTTCAAAGGAGGCCTTGGTATGCAACATTGTTAGCTTGTGTATGAGGCTACCAAGAAAAAGAACAAGCTGTCAGATTGTTCATACTTTCAGTTTGAATCCCTCCTGGAATTCATCGCAATTTCACCTGTCTTGAAAACCAATTCAGCTTTCAGTAAATAACATGTACATAATCCAGTCTGTTCAGCACACAATTGGCTGCAGCATACCGACAACACATCCTGAGAGGAACAGGCAAGTGACTTACATGCTTGTCTCTTTTTATATGCTTGTGAAGTGAGTATACCTTCTGTTGGAGAGAGGGTGTAGAATGGTTGGTTCTCAGCTATCGTGAGGCACTGATTCTTGGTTCTTTTCAGATGTTGAATTTTTTTTTTCAGTGATAGGAAATTCATGCAGCATGAAACAATACAACCATAATGTTATTGTCCACTTTCTTGAGAAGTTATCATTGGTTGTATTGTGTGGCAGACATTTTGTAGCATGTGTTGATTAGACTGCATGCATTAAGGCCTCTGAGGTACAAAAACTCATCCATTTCAAAGTGTCACTGTTTTTGAACTGACTGCTGATACCAGCACAAAGAACTATGTGGTATAGTATGTGTTGAGCTTACAGGTCTGTGTGAATGTGTCAGGTGATAATATGTGGTATAGTATGTGTTGAGCTTACAGGTCTGTGATTGTGTCAGGCGATATTGTTGCTGATACCAGCACAAAGAACTATGTGGTACAGTATGTGTTGAGCTTACAGGTCTGTGAATGTGTCAGGTGATAATATGTGGTATAGTATGTGTTGAGCTTACAGGTCTGTGATTGTGTCAGGTGATATTGTTGCTGATGACTGTGCAGATTTTGAGCAACATCCATTGTATCCAAGCCTCCTCTGTGGATAAGAGTCAGCACAGCTGGTCCTTCACAACCAAGGTGAGAACATGTCTGTGGACATTTTTCACCTTTATTTCTCACTAAGTAAGGTATGAAGTACATCTATTATTGTTGCTGTTGTGTATATGTGGGAGGTGAGGGGGTGGAGTGAATTGGGCCTGGGGAATGTATTGTTGTTTCTCTTTGGTTTTATTTGTTTGTCTGTCTTTTTGCTGTCTCATGTTTCATGCCCTCCGGTAGTATAACTCCCAGAGTGGAAGAACATGGGTGATCAGCGCCTACAGATGAGGAAGGAATGTGTACTGTGGTGAGAGCTGGCCACAGTGTTAGTGTTTTCAAGTTATAATACACTGAGGTCTGGAAAACAGATAACAAATAGAGCTCCTTTTGCTACTGCAATAGAAAGTTTCAAGAAAATGATTGACAATATCCCTCTGTGTGTGTGTGTGTGTGAGAGAGTGTGTGTGTGTGTATGCATGTGTGTGAGTGTATGTGTGTGTGTGTAGGATTCTTTGTGCATTATTCATAGCATGTTTTGTCAGGACTGTGATTCATATCTACGATTTTGACATGTTACAAAGCTTGAAACTCCCCTATAGACCTTGAAATACAATCAGAATGATTTTGTTTGTTTGGTTTTCATGAGGCACCTTTGTTTAAAATTAGAATACAGAAAACCTGGCATATATCTGTACAGATTATGGACAACATGGAGTTGTCTCCCCATGCTGAATTCTTTGTCAAGACCAACAACATCTCGGACAACATTGGTAAGCTGATGCAGTGTGTGTGTGTGTGTGTGTGTGCGTGTGCGTGTGTGTGTATGTGTACGTGTGTGTGTGACCTGGCATTACTTTTACAGCTTTAAACCTATTGAAACTCTGTCTTTATTTATCCAGTAAAATTTCAACAACAAAAGCAGCTGTGTTGTTCTGAGAGGCCTGGTAAGATGTCTGCAGTGTGTGAACTTTGATTAGAAAAAAAAAAATTGCAGTTAATCAGAAAGATTAATGAAACAGTTCATGAATCTCTCTGATTTCAGCAACACATACTGAATGAGTCTTTTCTCCTGTCTTTGGTATATTGATTGGTAGGTTGGTTGGTTGGTTTTATTGCTTCATTTCTACTATTATCCCTCTTGTTTAGTCATGAAGTTTTGTCGTTCTAAAGCCCTCAAAAGAGTCTAAGATGTTTTGTGTTTACAGGAATCCTGTTTGAGCTGTGCATAACAACCTTGAGAACAGTAAGTATATGATTAAGAGTCCACAGTAAGGAATATCTGTATAAAGTGCTAGGCAAGTATTATTAATTTTGCTGTGCACACTTTGACACTTAATCAATTACATCCTTGCATGCACACACACACACACGCACACGCACACACACACACACACACACACACACACACACACACACACACACACACACACACACACACACACGCGTACATAAATGCACACACATACATACATACAGAGAAACATGCAAATAAACAGGCATGCTGGCACACATGCATGCATACATACTTGCATGGATGCATACATATGTGTGCGCACACACACACACACACACACACACACACACACACACACACACACACACACACACACACACACATACACACACACACACACACATACACACACACACACACATACGCACACACAAGCACACACACACACACACACACACACACACACACACACACACACACACACACACACACACACACATACATACATGCACCTACACTCACTCTCAGGAGAGAGAGAGAGGGGGGAGGGACAGGAAACTGCAATTGTGTTAGGTACCCTGGTGCTGATGTTTAAAGTGTACACTTCACTATCGTAAAACCCTTCCATGTGTTGGAAACCCCTCTAGAAACACCTTCAACATTGCTATTATCATTGAAATGAAATATATGTGTTTCTTATCCTGACAGTGATGCTTATTTTCAGAGCACCAAAGAGAAGACGGAGATGAGCTGTGGATGGTGCACATGCCACTGCTGGAGGAGAACGGCTCCGTCATTCAGAACAGGTGATCCTCTGGCTGCTGCTTCTCTTGGTCCTGCACTACTGTCTCTCTGCCTGTCTTCCATTGAATCGCTTTCTTCTCTTTGTCTGTTGTCTCTCTGTCTGTCTTCCATTGAATCGCTTTCTTCTTCTTTGTCTGTTGTCTCTCTGTCTGTCTTCCATTGAATCGCTTTCTTCTCTTTGTCTGTTGTCTCTCTGTCTGTCTTTCCATTGGATCGCTTTCTTGTTCTTTGTGTCTGTTCTTCTTCTTCTTTGTCTATTGTCTCTCTGTCTGTCTTTCCATTTGATTGCTTTCTTGCTCTTTGTGTCTGTTTTTTTTTTTAAATCTTTTTCTTGTTTGTTTGTTTTTAGTTTGTTTTATTTTGTTTTGTCTTTTGGGTTTATAGATGCCTGTTCAGTCGATGAAGGAGTGGTGTATATTTCATGGCGTTCTTATCTTTTTGATTGATTTTTTTTTTACCCCATTATTTCACTGAACTGAAATAAGGGGTGTGTCTGGCACTCTTAGTGCAACCTTGTTTCATCCTACCTTGAAGGTGTGAACAGTGCAGCTGTCACGAATTCATGGAGGTAATGATCGGGTTGTATTGTTACACTTTGTTTTCATCTCAGGACCGTCATTTCTGCAGCAGTCTTTGCTAAAAGTGAATGCAGAAGATATGAAGCTCACATGTGAGGGCTGTGCAGTGGAAGATGGTTTCATGAGGAAGGGGTTGGAGAAGGTTGAAATGAATATTTGCACTCGTAATGTAGAGCACAGGATGCAGGTCACACAGCTAATGCTGAGTGATTTGTTTGTTGCTATGCTGCTTTTTAACTGCTTGATTTTGTCTTAATAACTATAAACACACTTCAATTTTTTTTTTTTTTTTAATTCTTGAAAAATTCAAATAAAAGCAATTACCACAACACACACAAATATGTGAATCCAGTGCTTCAATGAAAACATATTCATGCCAAAGTCTTCAGATCTACTAACGATCGTCAGAATCAATAAGAGAGTGTCAAAATGTTTGGGTTTTTTTAATGCGGTTAGGAATAATGGTTAAAGATTGTTGTTAAAGAGCCATCTGATTTTTTTTCCTGGAATCTTTCTGTTGCATCATTGTCCTTTCTCCATTCTCAGTTTGCTGGTACCTCTCTTACAGAAATATTTTACCTTGAGTGATTGAATTGGTGTGTGTGTGTGTGTGTGTGTGTGTGTGTGTGTAGGTCGATGGACTTGTACGTCAATGGCGGCACGCCCTACGAAAAGGAGTGGAAGTTGACCCAAGAATCAGCAGGAGGAGTGAGTTACTTTATCCTGACTACTGTGTACTGTGCAGATGTCATTGTTCTTGCTGTCGTTGTGCTTATTCATTGTCAGCTGCGTTAGATCAGTTCTGTATGTCAGTGCTGCTCTTAATGTTCATGCAGGAATGCATTGTCTTTTTTGTTTGCTTTTTTTTTTTTTTTTTAATTGACATTTTTTTCCCCTTGATGATTTTGAAAATTTTGGCTTCTGTTGAACGCTTTCATATTATCCATTGTGTGCGTATAATTGCTTCATAATGAATTTATTTGTGTGCATTGTTGCTGTGAATCTAAATTTAGACTTTACTCAAATTATGCAATTGGTTTTCCACTCTGTTCATTGTTGTTGCTGGTTTGTTTTTTCTCAATGTTCCTAAGATGTTCCTTTTCTTCATCATTTTCACCAGAAAGGAGGAAGTTTATGATGGAGGAAGGGTTGATATACTGTTTTTCTTATAAATAAAATTCTCCCATTGTAGTTACTCTGTGTGTGTGTGTGTGTGTGTGTGTGTGTGTGTGTGTGTGTGTGTGTGTGTGTGTGTATGCATATGTACCTCTTTGTGTGTGTCCACACTTGGGTGGAGGCAGATGTTGTTTTATGAAATTTTCTTGGATTCTGTGTGCATGAGCGTGAGGCTAGATGTATCTGTCTAGTCCCAAGGATTGTGTAAGCTATTGACAGCAATGTGAGTACTGAGCACTGAGTGAGCAGCGTGTGGGTTGTGTGGGTTGTATGCATCATCTGTTCTGTGCCAGCTGGCTTGCTTCAGAGTTCAGCAGAACTCGCCTCTGTTATTAACACTGTGTTGGATGGGAGACGGACTGAGCAATTTTCTTCTCACAAACAGCATGTTGATTCTTTTTTGTTTGTTTGTTTTTCTACAGTTTGTTCTGAACTGAATGAAGAGCTTATAAATTGTTCAACATTCTGAATGAAGAGCTTACGGTACAGATTTACCCTAATTATGTGTTTATTTGTATAATGTAAAATAAATAAAAGCTAATTATGTGTTTATTTGTATAATGTAAAATAAATAAAAGCTCAATGAAATCTCAAAGAGGATCTAAACCAATGCTCTAAGATCACTGAGGAAGACAGCGAACACAGTGGATTTCTCCCTGATGGGTTCAGTGAGGTAGTGAAATCTCTGGCTGACTGTAAACCTCACACTTCAGTGCAGGCCTCTTCATAGAAAGCAGGGTTTCCAGAGTAGAAAAAAAAAAGAACAAAAAGAAATCAGACAGAGAAGTATCCTCAGGCTGCACCAAAACAAGAGACGTCATCGTGGTATTGCAGATAACAATCACCTCCACACCTCCATGCTTTTCAGCTGTTGCTGAGTGTAGTTAAGTCCGTCTTGGAGAAACCCCTGTCCCCACCCTTTCTTCTACCCCCCCCCCCCCCTTTCACCCCCCTCCCCCTCCCAATACTCGCCCAAGCAAACCTCAGATCCATGTCTGGTCAACCCCTAGTTTCACCACCTTCCTCCCCTTCTCCCTCTTCCTCTTTTTTTTCTTCCTCTAGTTCTCTCTCTTTATTGTAGGAATTTTGTCTGTTACTTAGGGATTGAATTTTGTTTGCTTGAATAGGATTTTTTTTTTTTTTAGTTTTCTTTTTTTCTTTCATTTTTTTTTGTTTTGCACTGGACTGTATTGAGTGTAGCTGTTCCCCAGTCTCTGGAGCTGCAGTGAGTGATCTGTCTCATTCTGCACACTCTGCAGAAAAAGGTGAAGCCAAAATGAACTGTGACATTTGTTGGTCTTCATGAGAAGTTGTGTTTTCTGGACTAGCTGACTTGCACAGCACCTGTTTGGAATGAACTGCACGTCTTTGCAAAGCTTTTAAATGAAGTAACACAGGTGTGTGCACATTTACCTTAGCAACTCCGTAGGTGAAATTCTTTTTTGACAGATGTTTTTTTAAGTAAAGTTAAGTAGTTTTTAATGTGGTCTCATGATTCATTCCTATTGGTGTGACTGATTATCAAGTAGCAGAATAGAGTACTGTAATTCGCAGTTCATACGATTATATTTGTTTGAATGTAATGCAGTTTTATGAGGATGACTCACTTACACTTATTGATGAATAGAAGCATGATACACAGACATCAGCCTCTAGAGATGTTAACACAGGATTCACATAACATACTTTTTAAAAATTTTAATCAGAAGCAAACAGATGAGCAAAATTTAAGAAAATGAATTTGAAGTCTGCACTTAAAACGTGTCTGTTCAAACACCAGTTGCAGGATACCACCTGAAATACTAAATTACTACATGTCACTTGCACACTTTGCTTGTGTACAAATGAGCTGTTCACCAGTCATATAGTGTGTTTATGTATGCAACATTATGTCAAGTGTGTGTGTTTGTGTGCATGCGTGCGTGCGTGCATGCGTGTGTGTGTGTGTGTGTGTGTGTGTGTGTGTGTGCGCGCACGAGTGTGCTGTGTGCGTGCATGCCTGTGTGTGTGTGTTGTTTATGACTCATGAATGCAGAATTTTGTGTGTGTGTGTCTGTGTCTGTGTTTCTGCTTATATTTTGTAGATGTTGAATTGTTAAAACTTGTAAAGCGCCCTGTAGCCTACGTTGTTAGGATGGGCGCTATAGAAATTGTCCTCATTATTATTGTTATTATGTGCAATTTTAGTTTTGTTTGTACAACCTTGGTATGGGCTTTGTGATTGGCTGGCATATCAGCTCCTCTTTCTACAAGCCCACAAGTCAGTGAATTAGTAAGCATCGCAGCTAAGGCGTTTTTTGTTTTGAAATTAACATGAATTCAGTAAAATACCATTAGTGAGTGAAAGATCTAAAGGCTACTGGTTATCTGTAGTGTGTATCTTGTGAAGGCGTTGGTGGGTGAGGGGTAGGGATGTATGGATGGGCAGAAGGTGGGATAGTGGTGGGGACAGGAGAGAGGAGGAGGTTAGGTGGGGCAGTGGGTGGGGTTGGCACTGCTTTGGAAGAGAAATTGAACCGAAATTCCTGAAAAAAATTACACATGAATAACATTTTATGGTTTACTGCTTTCATGACACAAACGTCTCAGTACCATTGATGAATGTAAACTGAAAACCCTTTCAGATTCTGGAACACGGTTGTATGAAATCAATCTTTGGATAGAAGTCACCAAAAGAGTCTGCACCTGAAACTGAGAATTATTCTAGAAAAAAGTGTGTGTGTGAAAGTGTGTGAGTGTGTGTGTGTGTGTGTGTGTGTGTGTGTGTGTGTGTGTGTGTGTGTGTGTGTGATGTGTGTGTATGTGTGTGTGTGTGTGTGAGAGAGAGAGAGATATAAAGTTTAGTGTGTTTGGACAGAATTGCACCAGATTGTCAGAGTGTGTTTAACAAAATTTTCATTGAACTGTTCTCAGTCACCAACATCAGTGTGGAGATTGGTTAGCAACTTTTTAAAAATGATATTTATTAGCCACTAAAAAAAAGAATTCTTTGCCAGTGACGTTTGTTTTTTAGAGGGTGTGTTTTTCTTAATCTTTTATGCATTGTGTATACATTTGGTTTTTTTTTTTTCTCTCCAATTTTTGCTATGTTTCTGTCTGTCTGCCTCCCTCTCTTTCTCTGTCTTCCTTCTTCTCTCTTTCTTTTCATTTGTGTTTTCTTTCTTACCTTTTCTTCTGTTTTCTTCTCCTTTACTCTTTCTATTTTTCTCCATCTTCATCTTATTCATTACATTCAGAATTTTAAGTCTTTCTCATAGAATTTCACATACAGACCTGCCTCACTGTATGCTTTGGGTATACTTTGCATGGAAAGGAAGTTAACTTTTAGCATTAGCTAAAATACACACAGTGAAAGTGTTCTGGAGTGCATTCACAAAGTTAAAGAGAAAGCTTTGGGGAGTAAGTGTTTGGGGGGGGGGGGGGGGGGGGGGTGTTGAAGGGTGTGTGTGTATTAAATTGGAAGAGATTGGATGTTTTTCCTTTTCTTTATGAAGTAATTTGTGAGCACCAAGAATTTTAAGATATCCATAAAGATACTAAGATTAAACACCCATGATTAAATACCCATGAAAAGAATTGTCTTAAAATTGCATTTAAGTAGGCTCAATTACAAGGGTTCATGTGTTAAGATTTGAATTTTCATTTGTATTTATAATTTATGTTTAGCATGGAGTCTTCGAGGTGTAATTCTCTCCAGTAATCAGTATGCTTGTCTCTGTTGTAATGAAACAGAAAATCTTAAAATAGACTGAATTTTCCAAAAATTTGTTTGGATATATGTCCCATACTTTCTCACTATGCATATTTTTTTACACCTTAAGACAAACAATAAGGTGGTTTTCTCAGCCAACTCTATTATGCCAGCTATATTGTTGTTGTATGTGTGTGGTATGTTAACAGAATGAAAAAGAAAATGATGCTAACATGGTCTTGTTTTTGTGTGTGTGCGTGTGTGTGTGCGTGCATCTGTGTGTGTGTGTGTGTGTGTGTGTGTGTGTGTGTGTGTGTGTGTGTGTGTGTGTGTGTGTGTGTGTGCATGTGTGTGTGTGTGTGTGTGTGTGTGTGTGTGTGTGCATGTGTGTGTGTGTGTGTGCGTGTGTGTGTGTGTGTGTGTGTGTGTGTGTGTGTGTGCAGTCAGTTCCAATGCCCTGGTGTCACTGATGTCAGGGAACAAGCAGCCCCGCCTTGTGGTGCGACTGGCTCTGCCAAAGAAAGAGTACAAAGATCAGATGGAGTGAGTGGCCTGTGGGGAGTCCAGAGTTGCTCGCTTACCCTCTCTCTCGTTCTCTGTCTCTCTCAGTCTCGGTTTTTCTCTCTTTCTGTCTCGCTTTCTCTCTCTCTTTTTCTCTTTGTCTATGTCCTCCTCTCTCTCTCTCTCCTCTCCTCTCTCTCTCTTCCTCTCTCTCTCCTCTCTCTCTCTCTCTCTCTCTCTCTCACTGTGACACTGCATAAAGATGTCAGTCTCTCAGTCTCTCTCTCTCTTCTCTCTCTCCTCTCTCTCTCTTCCTCCTCTCTCTTCTTTCTCTGTCTCTCTCTTATCTCTCTCTCTCTCTCTTCTTTCTCTGTTGTCTGTCTTACTTCTTCCTTCATATCTTTTTCTTCTCCTTCTCCCTTTTCTGTCTATCTCTTCTCTTGAGTCTTGTCATTTGCTCTTCTGTCTTACCTATATCTGTCTTTTCTCATCGCTTTACTTCTCCCCTGTCTTCTGTTCTCTGCTGCCTTCTCTTCTGAAGTCTTGTCTGTTGTCTGTCTGTCTACTCTTCTCTCGTCTTTATCTCAGTCTGCTTGTCACTGTCTCTTCTCACTGTCTGTCTCTTTCTGTGTCTCTTCTCCTCTCTCTCTCTCTGTATGTCTGTCTGTCTCTCTCTTCTCTCTCTCTCTTCTCTCTCTCTTAGCAGTTCTCTGTTTTCACTCTCTCTCTCCTCTCCTCTCTCTTCTCTCTCTCTCCTCTCTTCTGTCTCTGTCCTTCTTTTCCTTTCCTCCATATAACGACAGACTTCCGTGTTTAACACGGATGCCTTGTCTTCACTCTCTGTGGCCCCTCTGAGACCTGACAAAGGACAGGCCTGTTTAGTCACTGATTCCGTTCTTTCACTTCTTTGTCTGTCTCCATCCTCTGAGACCTGACAAAGGACAGGCCTGTTAAGTCATTGATGCTGTTGTTTCACCTCTGTGTCTGTCTCCATCCTCTGAGACCTGACAAAGGACAGGCCTGTTAAGTCACTGATGCCGTTCTTTCACTTCTTTGTCTGTCTCCATCCTCTGAGACCTGACAAAGGACAGGCCTGTTAAGTCACTGATGCCGTTCTTTCACCTCTGTGTCTGTCTCCATCCTCTGAGACCTGACAAAGGACAGGCCTGTTAAGTCACTGATGCCGTTCTTTCACTTCTTTGTCTGTCTCCATCCTCTGAGACCTGACAAAGGACAGGCCTGTTAAGTCACTGATGCCGTTCTTTCACCTCTGTATCTGTCTCCATCCTCTGAGACCTGACAAAGGACAGGCCTGTTAAGTCACTGATGCCGTTCTTTCACTTCTTTGTCTGTCTCCATCCTCTGAGACCTGACAAAGGACAGGCCTGTTAAGTCACTGATGCCGTTCTTTCACCTGTGTCTGTCTCCATCCTCTGAGACCTGACAAAGGACAGGCCTGTTAAGTCACTGATGCCGTTCTTTCACCTCTGTGTCTGTCTCCATCCTCTGAGACCTGACAAAGGACAGGCCTGTTAAGTCACTGATGCCGTTGTTTCACCTCTGTGTCTGTCTCCATCCTCTGAGACCTGACAAAGGACAGGCCTGTTAAGTCACTGATGCCGTTCTTTCACCTCTGTGTCTGTCTCCATCCTCTGAGACCTGACAAAGGACAGACCTGTTAAGTCACTGATGCCATTGTTTCACCTCTGTGTCTGTCTCCATCCTCTGAGACCTGACAAAGGACAGGCCTGTTAAGTCACTGATGCCGTTCTTTCACCTCTGTGTCTGTCTCCATCCTCTGAGACCTGACAAAGGACAGGCCTGTTAAGTAAAACTGATGCCGTTCTTTCACCTCTGTGTCTGTCTCCATCCTCTGAGACCTGACAAAGGACAGGCCTGTTAAGTCACTGATGCCGTTCTTTCACCTCTGTGTCTGTCTCCATCCTCTGAGACCTGACAAAGGACAGGCCTGTTAAGTCACTGATGCCGTTCTTTCACCTCTGTGTCTGTTCCATCCTCTGAGACCTGACAAAGGACAGACCTGTTAAGTCACTGATGCCGTTCTTTCACCTCTGTGTCTGTTTCCATCCTCTGAGACCTGACAAAGGACAGACCTGTTAAGTCACTGATGCCGTTGTTTCACCTGTGTCTGTCTCCATCCTCTGAGACCTGACAAAGGACAGGCCTGTTAAGTCACTGATGCCGTTCTTTCACCTCTGTGTCTGTCTCCATCCTCTGAGACCTGACAAAGGACAGACCTGTTAAGTCACTGATGCCGTTCTTTCACCTCTGTGTCTGTCTCCATCCTCTGAGACCTGACAAAGGACAGACCTGTTAAGTCACTGATGCCGTTCTTTCACCTCTGTGTCTGTCTCCATCCTCTGAGACCTGACAAAGGACAGACCTGTTAAGTCACTGATGCCGTTCTTTCACCTCTGTGTCTGTCTCCATCCTCTGAGACCTGACAAAGGACAGACCTGTTAAGTCACTGATGCCGTTCTTTCACCTCTGTGTCTGTCTCCATCCTCTGAGACCTGACAAAGGACAGACCTGTTAAGTCACTGATGCCGTTCTTTCACCTCTTTGTCTGTCTCCATCCTCTGAGACCTGACAAAGGACAGGCCTGTTAAGTCACTGATGCCGTTGTTTCACCTGTGTCTGTCTCCATCCTCTGAGACCTGACAAAGGACAGACCTGTTAAGTCACTGATGCCGTTCTTTCACCTCTGTGTCTGTCTCCATCCTCTGAGACCTGACAAAGGACAGACCTGTTAAGTCACTGATGCCGTTGTTTCACCTCTGTGTCTGTCTCCATCCTCTGAGACCTGACAAAGGACAGACCTGTTAAGTCACTGATGCCGTTCTTTCACCTCTGTGTCTGTCTCCATCCTCTGAGACCTGACAAAGGACAGACCTGTTAAGTCACTGATGCCGTTCTTTCACCTCTGTGTCTGTCTCCATCCTCTGAGACCTGACAAAGGACAGACCTGTTAAGTCACTGATGCCGTTCTTTCACCTCTGTGTCTGTCTCCATCCTCTGAGACCTGACAAAGGACAGACCTGTTAAGTCACTGATGCCGTTCTTTCACCTCTGTGTCTGTCTCCATCCTCTGAGACCTGACAAAGGACAGACCTGTTAAGTCACTGATGCCGTTCTTTCACCTCTGTGTCTGTCTCCATCCTCTGAGACCTGACAAAGGACAGACCTGTTAAGTCACTGATGCCGTTGTTTCACCTCTGTGTCTGTCTCCATCCTCTGAGACCTGACAAAGGACAGACCTGTTAAGTCACTGATGTTATTCTTTCATCTCTTTACCTCCATCCTCTCATCCTCATGGCCCTTTGACCAGCAGGATGGAATGTGCCCCTTGGTTGACTGTCCTGAAATGTGCCCTGATCATTGCCCCTGTATTAGTTGACTGTCCTGAAATGTGCCCTGATAATTGCCCCTGTATTCTTTTTCATCATCGATATTTTCCTCTCTTAGACAGAGACTCTGCGTATGTGTGTGTGTCTGAGTGTGTGTGTGAGCATTTTGTGTGTATGTGTGCACGCATGCATGAGCACTTGTGTGTGTGTTTGTGTGTGTGTATGTTTATGTGTGTGTGTGTGAATCAACATGCACACATCTGCAAATAAGCCTCTGTGTGCGTGCAGCCATGCATGCATGCATGTCTGCATGCATGCGTGCGTGTGTGCATGCATATGTGTGTGTGTGTGTGCTTCTCTCTCTCTCTCTCTCTCTCTCTCTCTCTCTCTCTCTCTCTCTCTGTAAAAATATGTTGTTAGCTGTGTTAACAGAATTATTATTTGATTGGTCATTGATTCATGTTGTAACCTTTAAATCTTTTTAACCTTTCTTTGTTCGTTTCATAGAGGGCATAATTGTAAAAAGATCTTTAATTTAATGTGCCTAATTCTTACCCATTAAATATTCAATCAATCAGTCTCGCTTCTTGCTTCCCTCTATACTTTGTACTCCTGTCAACTCCCAGTTTTTCCATGTGGATGATTCTGTCTTTTGATGATCATACCAGACATGTGATGGGTACTAAAATTGAAATTTCTCTCCATGTCAGCATGCTTCCGGACCCGTGATTGGCAACACCGCCTTGCTCCCTTGCTACAGTTACTACCAGCAGATTCTGGCTGACGTCTTGCTGCGAGATCGACTGGATCTAGATTCCACTGGTTGGTATCGCTTTGAATTCTAGTTTTAAAGAATTGTTGTGTAAAGAAAATGGTGGGGTTTTTTTCATTGTGTTTGTTTCGTGTCTTGTTGTACAGCTTTTTCTTAAAGTCCAGATTATCATCTTCCAAGTGTTGTTTGTGTTTTGTAAATGTATTCATGAATTTTTTTTTAGGTCTCTGAAGGGGTGAACAAGTCTGAACAGACCATGTGTCGGTCATCCTGATCTTCTTAGAATGCCAGGTCTAGCTCTGCCTTCTGCCGCCAATAGGAACACTGTCTCTGTCAGAGTGTCATGTTTGATACAATTCAGAAATGATTCTCTATGCGTTCCTCTTTGGGTGTCATTGATGTTTATGCTGATCAACATGCATATCTAACAGGGTAAAGGGCGAAGCGGTTGTCATTACTGATTATGCATCTCACTGTGGTTCACTGTCCATTTCTGTGTGTTAAAAGATGGATGTACAAATGTGGGGGGGGGGGGGGGGGGGGGGGGGGGGGGGGGGGTGGGTAGGAGGGGAGTGTGTTAGGGGAGTGTGTGCGTGATGTTTTTTTTGTTTTGTTTTTTGCCAGAGATGATCCAGCAATTCTGTTTGTATGGGGGGTAGAGGTGTGTAAAGACCACAGTGTGTGTGTCTGCATGCATATGTGTGTGTGTGTATCTTTAGCCACTGGTGTTTAATGCTTTCCAGAGATGATACACAATCCGTTTTTGACGCTGTTCCCGTCTGTCGCAGAGCAGATGGACATCATGAAACTGCTAAGGGTAGGAGCTGTAACTTCCCTGCTGCATGTGTTTGTTCTGTGTGTCTGACTTGGGTGCATGTCTTGTCGTGTTCTCTCTCTCTTCTTTGTGTCTTATTGTCTCCCTACTTTCGTTTCAAGTCTTTCTTTCTTCCGTTACTTTCTCTTTTCTTCTTTCTCTCTCTTTGTCTACCTCTGTGTCTCTCTCTGTCTCTTACCAATGTCTCCTTTCTTTTTCTTCTTTCTCTCTCTGCTTCTGTCTCTTTCTCTCTTTTTGTCTACCTCTGTGTCTCTCTCTGTCTCTTACCAATGTCTCCTTTCTTTTTCTTCTTTCTCTCTCTGCTTCTGTCTCTTTCTCTCTTTTTGTCTACCTCTGTGTCTCTCTCTGTCTCTTACCAATGTCTCCTTTCTTTTTCTTCTTTCTCTCTCTGCTTCTGTCTCTTTCTCTCTTTTTGTCTACCTCTGTGTCTCTCTCTGTCTCTTACCAATGTCTCCTTTCTTTTTCTTCTTTCTCTCTCTGCTTCTGTCTCTTTCTCTCTTTTTGTCTACCTCTGTGTCTCTCTCTGTCTCTTACCAATGTCTCCTTTCTTTTTCTTCTTTCTCTCTCTGCTTCTGTCTCTTTCTCTCTTTTTGTCTACCTCTGTGTCTCTCTCTGTCTCTTACCAATGTCTCCTTTCTTTTTCTTCTTTCTCTCTCTGCTTCTGTCTCTTTCTCTCTTTTTGTCTACCTCTGTGTCTCTCTCTGTCTCTTACCAATGTCTCCTTTCTTTTTCTTCTTTCTCTCTCTGCTTCTGTCTCTTTCTCTCTTTTTGTCTACCTCTGTGTCTCTCTCTGTCTCTTACCAATGTCTCCTTTCTTTTCTTCTTTCTCTCTCTGCTTCTGTCTCTTTCTCTCTTTTTGTCTACCTCTGTGTCTCTCTCTGTCTCTTACCAATGTCTCCTTTCTTTTTCTTCTTTCTCTCTCTGCTTCTGTCTCTTTCTCTCTTTTTGTCTACCTCTGTGTCTCTCTCTGTCTCTTACCAATGTCTCCTTTCTTTTTCTTCTTTCTCTCTCTGCTTCTGTCTCTTTCTCTCTTTTTGTCTACCTCTGTGTCTCTCTCTGTCTCTTACCAATGTCTCCTTTCTTTTTCTTCAGTTTTAGTGTTGTTATCAACATTTTCACACAAACAGGGAAATGTTAATGGAAGGGACGTGTCTTAATGCATGCATGTGAGTGCACACACCCATGCACGCATGCTTGCATGCATGCATGCGTGTGCACACACACGCACATATGCACGCACACACACACACATATAAACACACCCATACACACACGTCTACACACACATACACACACACTCACACTCTCACATACACACACACACACACACACACACACACACACACACACACACACACACACACACACACACACACACACACATTTACTAAGAAAAGCAGTAACAATGGCCTCCTTTTAATATGATAATGCTCGTTTGCATGAAAATAAGTGTGGTGACCATGTAAAATTTGTATATCATTTACTGTAAATTTTGGACCATTCAGTTGTTTGGAATGTAGGCTGCATTTCCCATCTTCATCCATAGATAAGGCTCTTTGGTATATATGATGCACTAATTTCATTGTATACAAGCTAGAGGAGTATGCAGCAACTTTGATACTATAAAAATATGAATGTCACCATAGCAGAGCACACATAGCCTTAATATACTAGATATGTCAATGTCACCATAGTAGAGCACACATAGCCTTAATATACTAGATATGTCAATGTCACCATGGTAGAGCACACATAGCCTTGATATACTAGAAATGTCAATGTCATCATAGAACACACATAGCCTTGATATAGTAGAAATGTCAATGTCACCAAAGTAGAGCACACATATCCTATAAAATAATACTGCTGTAATTGATGGCGATGTAACACAACAGGAAGAGGAACATGGAACAAATATTATGCAAAGTGAAGCAAGTTTTTATCGGGAAAGAAATGGAAAGTAAAGCAAGTTCCACATCAGAAGCAGTATGAACTGAAGTGTGTTTCTTTCTCCAAAGCCATCTGACAACCTAGCGGACAACACTCTGGCCTTGAACATGACAGAATCATGATTTCGAATCTCACATAGGATAGGCTTTTCCCTTCTCCTTGCCATGAGAGCTTAAGTGATGGTCTGAGTGCTAGTCTTTTAGATGAGATGATAAACCAAGGGCTCATGTGCAACATGCAGTAAGGATATCTGAAAGAACCTCCTATAGCATCCAGCATGAACACCCACTCTGACAGGTAATCACAATCATACTGCAAACAGGAGGGGGAAATCACATATGGATAGTGTTTAACCATGGCCATATGCTGTCCTGAGAGAGATCAGCCCAAATTCACACAGATGAATCTGTTGTTTTGATGAAGTTGTGGAATGCAGTGCAGAACTGTGGACAACATGAAGTGGATTACATCATTGTGTTGTGACTAGATGTACTGCAAAAATATGCTTCTGTAAGACACGTTTGTTAGGCACACCCAAGCGCATTGTTCATGGACTGAAGTGAACGTAATGCAAAGCAAACCATTCTCTCTGATGTAAGCATCGGAACTGTACCAAGCTGTGTGTGGTTCTTCTCAACAGACAACGTGGCTGGACAGACTACGCTCTATCCGTCGGGTGGAAAAGGTGAGTGAAGACACATGAATGCTGATTCCTTGTTGTTACATTGAGTGCAGCTAAAGTCTCCCCTCAGACCTTCACACTCGGTGTTTGGGACGGTATTAAAGCAGAATTTGGGCAATTATCTGTTTTGTTTCTGCAGCATTTGGTTTGCACATCACATGCCTTTCAGCGCTCTCAGCATTGTCTACATGCTGCTTTCTGCCAGACCTCGGTGCTGTTGTTGTGGTAAATTTGAAGCTTTTGTTTAAGTCAGATCATTGGTGTTGGCCTCATTTCATTGTGGTGCAGTAAGCTTTATGTACAGTGTCTTACTGCTGGCCTAGGGCTGTTTTGTGGGTATTGTTGGGTTGCCCTCTTGGACTGTGCAAGGATGTGTATTGTCATTCCTGTGTGTGTGTGTGTGTGTGTGTGTGTGTGTGTGTGTGTGTGTGTGTGTGCGTGTGCATATGCATGTGTTTTTTTGTGCTTGGACTGTGCAAGGATGTGTATGGCAGGTTTAGAACCACGCAGTTCATCCCCATTAGTGTAAAATTAATGTTCATAACTTTTTTTTCTTTTTTTTTTGGCTGTAATAGTATCTGTAGATTAGAGCCATTGTTTCAGGTGGAAGCACTAGATGCAGACATGTATTTTTGTGTGTGTCAGCATTTCATGTAATACGTGTCAATGCTCTTGAGTGTCATGTCTTTCACTTGTAGAGAGGATTCTGTTCTTTGATGGCCAAGTTCAGAATGGACGTGATAATGACTTCTTACTGTTAAAGAGGTGGTTACCGTGTTGTGTGTGGGAGTGTGTGTGTTTAAGATATGCATGTGTGTGTGTGTGTGTGTGTGTGTGTGTGTGTGTGTGTGTGTGTGTGTGCGTGTGCATATGCATGTGTTTTTTTGGTGTGTTTGAGAATGCATATGTGTGCATACATGTGTGTGTGTGCGCTGCGCGCGTGCATGTGCACATGCGTGTGTGAATTTAGATACTCAGCCTCATGTCATCCATTCTGCTGCACGAAAGATAATATCATTTTATGAAATTTGGTGAACAATTTGTCTGATATTGCATCTGCTTCCTGCGCATGTTCCGATCATTGTTCACAGATACTATGACCATTGATCAGTGAGGATATCCAATAGAATATGCAGTAACAGAGTTAAGGCTAGAGTTGATTGAAACAGATGGCACAAGTCACCATGTCTACCTTTGTGTTACTGAATTCAGAAAGACTCCTCACACTCTCTAGGATCGGACCACATGCCCCCGGTGACCTGGGTACTGGAGTTTTCAGAATTCTTTGCCTGAATTGATGGAACTTGTTGCATTGGAAGCTGCAGTGGAACTTTGGGACCACTGGCTTCTGCTGTTCTGTTTGTTCAGATCAGATCACTGATTTTTTTGCCTGTTTTGTTTATTGATTGGTTGGATGTAGGGTTTTGTTTTTTTAATTGGTGGGCTTCATGTTTTTACCACCGCCATCTCTGAGAAGAGTTTAGTTTTGTTGTTTGTTTGCAAGAAGAGTATTTGTGAGTAGTTAAAGTAAAAAATTGCTCCCTTTACAGTTTTATTTTTCAGCCCGCAGTAAAGATGATTTTGACTTGACGTGCATATGAGAGCCAAAAGCAGGCTTGATAAAAACATTTTTATTTCATTTTTGAAAAGGCAGAAGTTACGGGGGAAGCATTATATGAAACGTGCATGAAAGATTGGGGTGACAATCTTTTCTGGTGTCGTTGGAAAAATCTTTTTTTGGTCAGTGCTGGAAAAAAATTTATCACCACGGGCATCGGGATTGGTTTTTGCAGTCATATGAAAACAACATGTTTTTTCTTCTCAAAGCCCACCTTTTATGTCCCACCCTGCCCCCCCCCCCCCCCCCCCCCCCCCCCTTCAAAACCCCCACCCCTTTTTGCACCCCCCCCTTAAACCCTCTCTTTTTCTCCCCTTTTTCCCCCCCCCCTCCCCCCCTCCCCATCCCTTCCATACCCCATCTTCATTCCTTTTCCCAAGCTTTTCCTTCTTCCCCCCCCCACCCACCCCACCTGTTTTTTTTTTTTTATTGATTAGTTTGTGTGTTTTTGGGTTTTTTTTTTGTTTTTGTTGGTGTTTGCTTTCATGTTTGGGTTTACACTTCATTTATTTACTGGCGTTTTCTTTTTTTAAAAAAAAAGGAAAAGTTTTGGGCCATTTTGGGGTCGGGGGTTTTGTGTAAGCCCACCCAAAAAGCACATTTTTACAAAAAAAAAAAAAAAAAAAAATTAAATGGCTTCCTTTTTTTGTTCAGGGTTTTCCCCTTCAGGCCCTTTTTGTTTTTTTGGGGGGGCCCCCTTTTTTTTTCACCCCTTTTTTTTTTTTTAAATTTGTTTTGGTTTTTTGTTTGGTTGTTTTGGGTTCCTTGGCCTTTGGTTTTAAAATTCTCCCAAATATCCCTCACCTTCCCCCTTTTTTTTTTGTGGGTACCCCCCCGAAAAATTTAGGAGTAAACCCGAAACAACAACCCCACACCCCCCACCCCCCCCAAATAAACCCCACCCCACACCCCCCCACCCCCCACCCCCCCCCCCCCCCCCCCCCCCCCCCCCCCCCCCCCCCCCCCAACAAAAAAATTTTTTTCCCCCCCCCCCCCCCCCCCCCCCCCACCCCCCCCCCCCCCCCCCCCCCCCCCCCCCCCCCCCAAAAAACCCCCCCCCCCCCCCCCCCCTTTTAAAAAAAAAACACCCCCCCCAACCCCCCCCCCACCCCCCCCCCCCTTTTTTTCCCCTTTTTTTTTTGTTTTTGGGTTTTTGTTTTTTGGGGTTTTTGGGGGTTTTGGTTTTGGTTGGTTTTTTTTTTTTTATTTTTTTGTTTTTTTTTTTTTTTGGGGATTGGGGTTTTGAGGAGATCAAAATTGTGGAAGAGGGGGGCCCGGGGGCCTTTTTTTGTTTTTTTTTATATTATTTTTTCTTTTATAAACTTTTTTTTTTTAAAAAAATTTTTTAAATTTTGTTTTATTTTTTTTGTACATGCTCATGTCATTCCTAGACTAACACTTGTGTTGGTATGCTTCATCTGTTTGGCAAATTGTTTTGGGTTAACCAGTTGTGCACAGGTGAGCTTCAATGTGA
The DNA here is from genome assembly GCA_018398815.1 of Conus ventricosus. Taxonomy (NCBI): domain Eukaryota; kingdom Metazoa; phylum Mollusca; class Gastropoda; order Neogastropoda; family Conidae; genus Conus; species Conus ventricosus. Next base: position 113,865,716 of record CM031598.1, read on the forward strand.
AGTGAATTACTGCCGTAAATCATCCACGTCACCATCCTCCCAGGGCTTTCATTTGTGCAAAATGAGTGTGCTCACCCCAACGTTCGAAACACATGATGCAGGCATGCATACACGCACTGCAACACCAGACACACAGCACACAAAACCACACAACACGCCACACTACACACGCCACTCACCCTCACACCACACACACACCCACCAACCCCCCCCCCTCCCCCTCCCCCCCCCCCCCCCCCCCCCCCCCCCCCCCCCCACACCACACGCACATGCTACTGTAAATGTGTGTTTCTGTACTATGTACTCCTGAACCCATCTTCCTCCCAGCCCTTACTGGTTAACTTTTCTCTGCTTTTTTTCCTTCTGATTTTTCTGGATGGAGTGAGGGGAGTAGAGGAGGGGGGGGGGCATATATATATATATGTATTTCTTCTCATTAAACTGATGTTTTGATCAGGAAAGAACTCGTATCATCTTGTGTTCTTTATATTCTGTCAAGATGATTAGCGTTATTCTTCCTTGGCTCTCTTAGATTCTTTTTCTTTCCTTTCTTTTCTTCCTTTTTCTTTTTTGTTGTTGTTGCAGTGTGTGTGTGTGTGTGTGTGTGTGTGTGTGTGTGTGTGTGTGTGTGTGTGTGTGTGTGTGTGTGTGCTGTTGTTGTTGTTGTTGTCATTGTTGTTGTTTTATTAGGGGATGGGGTAGAGGATTTTGTTTATGGTAGATGCAACTATTGTGGATACAGATGGTCTGAACATATCTTTTTGTCCTTAGTTTCTTTTGTTTTTTTTTCTTCCATATTCATTTGTTTCTTTTATCATTCCTTCTTTCTTTTCTGTTCACTCTCTTTTGGTAATAATGTTAGTGTTTTATCTTTAACTCAATGCAGACGTAACTTTCTGCCACAATCGTGACACGCTGAGACGCAATATTTTCGGTATTTTTACAAAAAATATACAGACAGAACCAAACCGAATACAACAATAAATATTATGTTTTGAAAACTTCAAATCATGTTCTTTTAGAAAAAAATACTACAGTCCTGTGCTCAGTACACACTTCACTCGCCACTGGTTTGAAAAGTGTAGGCCAACAGCTATCAGCAAAAACTTTTTCTCCACGTAAGTATGGATGAAAAATCAATATGATCATAACTGTAGTCAACACAATGTGTAGCAAACACATAAAAACAATGTATCTTTCACACACACAGCTGTGTGCATGGTCTAAACCTCAAACAGAGAGCTGCTGTCACATATTTGAAGAAAAAATGCAAAAAATTTCATCATCATTTGGTATACATGTGCAACTCGCCATCGTCACTCATATCCTCTCTGTCCGATTCGGCAAGTTCAGAAAACAGTTCGGAAAAGTTCGACAAGTTCGGGAAAACAGTTCCAGTTCTTCATTTGATCGTTCTTCCATTATTTCTTTCAATTACTTCTTGAAATAAGATGTTTCTGTTCGCTACGACTCGCTGACGCTTCGGTGCCGACAACATGATGAACACAGGCAGCCAGAGTTATCTCCAGCTATCCCATAATATGAGCGAAAAAACTTTAGTTCGAGACTTTTTGAGATTCTATTGAAGACTGCAGCTCAGAAAGCAACCGCTTTGACCCTATTTCACCAGACCGACCCCCAAAAGAAAACTTGAAATTTTGTCCTCAGTTTGCATCCACCCCTGATTCTAAAATTGATAAAATCCTTAATCACAAAGTGCAACTGAACCCCAAATCATTAAGAGAAAAAGATAATACTTAAATGCATAGTCGTAAATTTTCAATCTCTTTTCAAGAAAAAGGAAGAATTCAGTAATTTAGTTACCGAAAAAAAAACATTGATGTTGTAATTGGAACAGAAACTTGGCTAGAAACTGGAACATCCAGCAGTGAACTTCTAATGGAGGATTTTGATTTTTATAGAAAGGACCAGACTTGGAAAAAGAGGTGGGGGAGTCTTGATTGCCATTAGGAAGAACTTAGCCAGTGAGTTTTTATACCAAGGCAAATAATAGTGAAAGTTTATTTTGTAGGATTAATTTTAAGAATAAGAGACCTGTCATTGTTGGATCAGTTTACAGACCTCCAGACTCAGATGTAAATGTATGTTCGTCTATCTGCAGAGACATTTCTAATATTGTTTTGGCCAATAGGAAGGCAATATTATGGATTGGTGGAGACTTTAATTTACCAGATATTTGATTGGGGTGAAGATGCCATAATTGGTAATCAATACAGTAAAAATATTATATACTCAGTTTTTTGATACCACCAAAGACTTGGATTAGTACAGTCAGTTGAAGCACCAACTCGTGGTAAGGCATTCCTGGATATATTTTTTACCAATTGTCCAGGCGCTTTAGGCAATCAGGAATTAATTGCAGGCCTGGGTGATCATGACATAATCCTCTTAGAGAGTAACTTTCAACCCTTTCGAAGAAAACCCCTAAACGTACCATCAGACTCTGGAACCAAGCAGATTTATCAAAATTGCGCAAGGATACTCATGATTTCAGTCGTCTTTTTTTGAGGTCCCATAGTGTTAAAGATAATGTCAGTGACCTTTGGAAGTGTATAAAAACTAACTTGGAATTTATTATGGATGACAACATACCTACTAAAATAACTTCAAGCAAGAACCACCAGCCATGGATTACTACAAAAACTAAACGTTTGTTGAGAAGGAAACATCGTTTCTTTAAGAAATTGAAACTACATCCCATTTCAGAAAGATTACTGGTTAGGTATAAACATATTAAGAGAAGGTGTCAGAGAGAATGTAGGCTTGCTCACTCCAATTATGTTAATTCGATGATTTCTGAAGGTGATCATCAAAACAAGAAATTATGGTCTTACATAAGGAGTAAGAGACAGGACATATTGGGATTCCAGACCTGAGAAGAAAACAACCAGAATAACCTATACAGGACCCTGAAGGGAAAGCAAACTTACTAAATAAGCAGTTTTGTTCAGTTTTCTCAAATCCCAAACCTTTAATTAACGTTAGACTAAAGGATGATGATAAACTCCCTGAAATGCAGAACATCAAAGTAAACAAAGTAGGAGTATTTAAGTTACTGACCAACATCAATGAAAACAAAGCTACTGGTCCTGATGGCGTTCCTGGCAAGCTCTTAAAATTATGTGCCAATGAATTGAGTGAGGTATACCAACTACTTTACCAAGCTTCACTGGACCAGGGAGTAATACCTGATGAGTGGCGAGATGCGAGCATTGTTCCCTTATTCAAAAAGGGTGACAAAACAAAAGCAGAAAACTATAGACCTGTATCTCTTACATCCATATCAGCTAACTACTTGAACACATAATATATAGTAGCATAATGGACCATCGTGACAAATATGACTTTTTAAATAATGCCCAACATGGTTTTAGACAGCGAAGGAGTTGTGAGACTCAACTTATAACAACTCTCAATGATTTTAACAACTGTCTTAACAACAGGCAGCAAATAGATGCAATTTTATTAGACTTTTCTAAAGCCTTTGATAAGGTTGACCATGAGGGCCTGCTGCTTAAATTAGAACACATCGGCATTGGCGGTTCTTTGCTAAAATGGGCTAGATCATTTCTCGTTGGGAGAACGCAGAAAGTTGTTGTGGAAGGGTCGTCATCCCATTGTAAACCAGTCTTGTCAGGTGTACCACAGGGAACTGTTCTGGGGCCCTTGTTTTTCTTAATTTATATAAATGACATAAGTAGAAATCTCTCTCCTGGAACTACTATAAGGCTTTTTGCAGATGACAGCTTAGTATATAGACCAATCAGAAGCAAGAATGATACACGCATTCTACAAGAAGATCTAAAACGCTTTACAAGAGTGGGAAAGTACTTGGAAAATGGAATTTCATCCCCAAAAGTGCCAAGTGTTGCGTATATGTAACAAACGCTCACCAATTAGATCAGATTATTCTATCCATAATACTATTCTTAAAGAAACTAATGCTGCAAAATATTTAGGCGTGATTATAGATAGTCGTCTCAAATGGAAAGAACATTACAATTTAGTATGTAAGAAAGCAAATAACATCTTAGCTTTCTTATACAGGAATATCAATGACTGCCCCCAAAGGTTAAAGACGACTGCTACAAAACACTGGTTAGACCAGTACTGGAATATGGTTGCTCAGTTTGGGATCCTTACCATCTAAAGGACATTGATAACCTCGAAAAGGTTCAGAAGAGAGCAGCACGGTTTGTAACAGGGAACCACATCAGAGAAAAGGGGAATACTAGGAAGAACATGAGGAAATTAGAATGGAAACCCTTAGAAGAGAGAAGGCTTTTATTAAACTTAACATCTTCTTCAAAGGCAGAGCTAAAGTAATTGATATTCCAATGGAACAACTAGTATTGAATAAAAGTAGCACCAGGAGTGGCGGTCAATGTTATACCATACCTGCATCAAATATTGACAGCCACTTACATTCTTTTTATCCCAGTTCTGTACGGCTGTGGAACTCACTGCCGGGTGCCATCAAGATTGCCACAAGTGCAGTCTCATTTAGGGGACAAGTTGATTCAACAGTTTTGAGATCTGCATATTGACGATTTTCTATTTTTACTTCCCCAGATATTTTACTTTTACCTGGGCCTGAATTGGCCATTGCTTTTAACTTCTTGAATCGAGTGTGACCCCTTGTTGCCAAATTTGCTCCAGGGGCCAACAGTCTTGAGTTGCACTGTTTATGTTTTATGTTATTTTATTTTACCTTTTAACATGCGCGCTGGTGACCTACTCGTTTTTGAGTGAACCAGTATTTTAGGAAGAAGAAGAAGAAAAAAGTAGAATCAAACGCGAGATATACACCAAGGGAGAGTACCACCTAATGGAGGAGATCCTCAGCTTTCTGTAGATACCACGATTGTTTCCCTTAGACCACACAGCTGCATGCGGAAATTCGAGTAAATCGTCGATCACCTGGCGGGCGACGTGTCTGTGCGAAGCACTCAACCCGTCATCGGCCAGGTGATCGACGAGGCGGCAATGAGTTAATGGGGTGAAGTAGTACAAGTGGCCATTGAAAGAATGATATTTCAACCAAAACTTATTGGTGAAATGATTAAGGTTTTTT
>CM031598.1:113873310-113903310 GCA_018398815.1 Conus ventricosus
AGAGAGTCAGAGAGAAAGAGACAGACAGACAACCAGAGAGAGAGAGAGAGAGAATGAACAGCACCAGGCCAGCAGGGAGCACCACGCTGCGTGTTAAACCGACACAGACAGTGACGTCAGACACGGAGAGGCTTACTGAACTGGGAACAAGCACGGTTTTCAGTACTTTAACCACCCCACGTATAGCCTTCCAGGCCTGTTGCCGGTATAGGACTTTGATAACTTGATACTGGAACTAAAAACTTTCCTGATAACATTGTAAAAGCGACAACAAACCCCAAAAGACCTGAATTTAAGTTTTAATATTGTCAACAAACCCCAAAATGCACGAATTTTACTTATCTCAAAGAAGGAAACGTTTTCCCGTCGCTCGCACTGATGGATTTAGGTTTTGAAGATCTGGACAAAAGTGATATCCGTCTACTTCTTTACAGAGCTAAGACTATTTGAACACGGCAACCACCGAAGATGATGAACTGCAGTATCCAGAACACACCGAAAATTCGCCACTTTTTGCACAAATTCACCACAGAGAAACACCAAGCGCAACTATGGCGGGTAACGTCGGCCTTCTTTCCTGCTGCTGATGCCGTCGAGGTGCGCGCGTTCACGCTGATTGGTTAATAGCGGAGCGCTTTATTTAGCTGCCGGCCAGTTACATGGCAAAGTCTTGCTCACACTGAGTGCGAAGAAAACGCCGGGGTCTCGTGTGCCATGTACATCAAAAAGCAAGAAGTCCATTAATCATGTTTCATTGTTTGTTAATTCTCTGTGTCAAAGAATTAAGCTTTGAAAAGCTTCATCTATAAACAGAATGATTCATATCTATTCAATCTGAATAGAAAAAAACTAACAATTAACTAGTGCATGGAACAACCGCTATGTTGGCTCTACTGTAACAATAATGTTTTAGTGTTTTGACAACTTTATTTTTCAAAATCATTACTTCAGTAATAATAAAGCAACAGCTTTTTTTTCAAAGTAGTTTTTGTTTATTGCTATTGTGTAATTAAGCTTTTCTACATACAACTATTGGTAGATTGCATTCATGCAAATGATTAAGTACTGGGAATAATGTTGTTTTCTTCAATTTATAGTTTGACCTTCCTTAATCTGTTGATGACAGTAAAGTATTAATTACTCCATGCTTTTGCTAATAAGCAACATTATCTTATCTTATCTAATCATGCCATTCATAGCCGCACCCAGTTTTGTCTCAGCCCTGGCATTGCAATCCACAAGGAGCAGTCAGCAGCAGGTTGACTGAAGGCGACTTACAAGAGGAGATGCTGGAATGGCCGTCATTGTGTAAATTCTGTCTTTTCATCGGCAATTCCCTGGAATGGCCGTCATAGTGTAAATTCTGTCTTTTCATCGGCAATTCCCTGGAATGGCCGCATTGTGTAAATTCTATCTTTTCATCCGCAATTCCCTGGAATGGCCGTTAATTGTGTAAATTCTATCTTTTCATCCGCAATTCCCTGGAATGGCCGCATTGAGTAAATTCTATCTTTTCATCCGCAATTCCCTGGAATGGTCGTCATTGTGTGAATGCTATCTTTTCATCTGCAATTCCCTGGACACTTGTATTTATATCTGCTGATTATGCAGTATAAAAGAATTATTTCTTCAATTTGCTGGGCTCTAAAGGTTTCTTTTCTTTCTGAAATATTTAATGTGAAGAGTAACCATAACAGGAGAGACTGAGGGTGGGAAAGTGTCAGTTTTGCCCAGGGTCATGTCAGTCTGTGGAGACTACTTCATACACGCTGCGCTAAACCGCATCAGATGAGTCATGAGAACCCATGAGCTTACAGCCGGAAAAATGGCAAAAGTGGAAGATAGGAATAAAAGCTGGGAACAACACTTGGACGTTGCTTGATCCATTCATTGAAGCATTGTGTTGACCAAGTCCTGATCAGCAAAAAAAGGAACCAGGTGATGTCCTACATCTCCGCCAAGCCATGTCCAACAACATGAAGAGTGGCAGCAGTCAGTGGGTTATGTACCTTCATGTGCTTGTCTCTAGGAGACTCCAGCTTACCGGGGAGGGGGAGGGGGGGGGGGGGAAGAGGGGAGTGGACAGCTTTGTATCTGAAGTTGTAACCATAGTGACTTTGTGTGAAAGTCTTTGGTGCTGGCATTTTCATGGGAACTGTTGTTGGATGGAGGTGCTGGCACCCTCCAAAGGTAGATGCTCAGTCAAGCTGGTTTCATAATAAGCAATGATTGTCTATATGCTCACTCAAACTGGTTTCATAATGAGCAATGATTGTCTGTCTGCTCACTCAAGCTGGTTTCATAATGAGCAATGATTGTCTGTATGCTCACTCTAGCTGGTTTCATATTCAAGCAATGATTGTCTATATGCTCACTCAAACCGGTTTCATAATCAAGCAATGATTGTCTATATGCTTACTCAAGGTGGTTTTGTAATAAGCAATGATTGTCTGTATGCTCACTCAGGTTGGTTTCATAATCAAGCAATTATCGTCATCAGTAGAAGAATCAGAAGGTAGTGTCCTGTATATGTTGGATCAGAGCAGGTGCCACTGAGCGCAATTGAAGTGACTTGGTGCACCATCTCACCTGGGGCCTGCCTCTTCATGATCTGACATTCATTGCTCCCTCTGGAGTGCCAGTGCTTAGGCTGCAACAAGATGAACCTGTATGTGACCATGTTTAGGATAGGCAGGTGAGCAGGGTGGTACAGAAGATGAGACCAAAAATGATGTCAGATTCATTTTGGTCATGTAATGGATTTAAGATTGGTCACGTTGTAGATGCAAGATATAACATGCTTATATATCTGTGTGTGGTTTACCAGTTTTACCTGGCAAACAAACCTCATTTAGAAAAGTAGTGTGTGAATCGTACATTCATGTTTCCATAACCTATCAAACATGAAGATGGATAAGGGATCATTTAAGTCCATGTATTAATCTCCAGCATACACTGCCACTGGAAAAGAACATAATTAAGGTGCTAAGAGATTGACACACACATGGAAGAATGTCACCAGACACTGCTGAAATTTGAATCATGGTCCTTGGGGGCCAAAAGTGGAACACACTATTATGGCCGCTGCACCCAGCAATCAAGGTTTGTGTAATCACACCCTGTCCCTAGTACCTAGTACAGCCTGCCTGATCCTGTATACAGAAGTAGTGATACAGTGGAACCTCACATTAATGTCTTCCAAAAGGCTTGCAACAAAAAAGAAGGGGGAATGCTTGTAATTTGATGTACAAACAACTGTGATTACTTGTTAACAAATTATGTCCAATCATTTCTTTGTCCTTAATAGAATATGTATTTACATTTGTGTTTATTACTCTGCTTTATATTCTCTGAGTTTGGAAATAAGACCTTTTTGTTTTTCATTGAAAAAAACAACAATAGCGTAATTATTCAGTGTTTCATGAAAGGTTCAATGTCAGCTTCAGTGTAAATGTACTTTTTATGTAGAGAAGTGTAGGTGATGTTTTTGTTTTTTTTATTAGATTGTTCCTGGTCTCAGTATTTTCCAGTGAACATTAGATTAAATCTTGTGGTTGAATTTTCTAGAGTCATGACAGTTAAAGGTAATCAATATTCAGATATGTGTGTAATCAACACAATATGGTTCTGTCAGGATTTGTGGGTTTTTTTTGTTTTTACTTCTCTCTCTCTCTCTCTCTCTCTCTCTCTCTCTCTCTCTCTCTGTCTCTGTATCTGTCTCTGTGTGTGTGTCTCTCTCTCTCTTATTTTGTCATTGTCAATTAAAAAATGATTCTGAAGCATCTCTCTCTCTCTCCCTCTCTCTCTCTCAAATGATTAATTCGTTTAATAAAAACTTTTAGGACCATGTTATGTATAGAGTATTTTACAACTTCTGCTGATGTGGGTGCGATTTCCTCTATCAGTTTAATAATACATGACAGTTTTGGTGAACACCGAGTGAATGGCCAAAGCAAGTGATTGGATGTGATGCAGTATATTTTCTACATGTTACAGTGCTTCCTCAGATATGTAGAACATATTATCTAAAAGATGGAGTGCTCTGTCAAAGAGGTGAGACATATTATCTGTTGGCTACAGTGGTCTCTCAGACAGAGAAAACATCTTTATTGAGGTGGGTACATATAAAAGGTGAAACATTATTCATGAGATGCAGTGTTCTCACAAATAAGTGAAACATATTACCTAATTGTTGCTGTGCTCTCCTGAAGAGGTGAAACCTGTTATGTAAGCGATGCAGTGTTTTCTCAAGGAGGCAAAATGTATTATCTATGAAATGCAGTGTTCTGGCAAAAAGATGAGCCATATTAACTGAGTGTTGCAGTGCTTTCTCCAAGAGGTGAAATATGTTATCAGAGTGATGCGGTGTTCTGTCAAACGGTTGAAGCATTTTGTCTCATGTCAAATGAGGACAGAATGAAATTCTTAACCTTTATATCTGTAAACCACAAACTCAGAGTTTGTTCTGTCTTTTTTGTTGCTCTTTGTGTAGTGTGCAAAATATGTTTGTTGACAGCCAGTCTGAAGTTTATCATCACCTGTATGTGCCTTGAAAAGTATGCTGCCACTGGCAGAGATGTAGTTACATGTAAGATGTACAGGTTTCCCATACACCCACTTGATTTCCTGGAATAAGAATGTCTCATCCTCTCTTTTCCTGATGTTGCCTGTGTTTGTGTACTTACTGGTCTGATTCCTTGACTCTTTTTGTTTCTTTTTTCTTTTTTTTTAACTTTTTTTTTTTTGGTTGTCTTTTAACCACATTTGTTTGTGCATTATTTAAAGACGTGGCAGTGGGGAAGGGGGGCTTATAGGATTTATGATTAAAAGAGAAGGTAAAGAACCAAAAAGAGATAGATATAATGACAGTGGAGGTATTGGTGGTATTGTGCACAGAGAGATGAGGAGTACCTCAAGGACCAGTTTCGTCTGACGTTCATGGAGACGGTGTACCCCTTGCAGAACGTAGCCACTTTGCCCGCCTACCGACCCGGTGATTTTGAGAACATGGAGGTAAACCTAGCTGCAGGTTTTTTCCCGTTATGTTTTGCCGCTCTGTTGTGTTTGATTCTGTTGGATTAGACTGGATTGGATTGTGTTGAGTCATGTGATGTTGTGCCATCAAAATTTGAGCTGCTTTCTGCTGGTGGGATACCAGCAAATGGAACTTTTTTTTAGGATTTTTTTTTTTCATTTTTGCCACAGATGTATGGTATATAGAGTAAAAGAAAAAGAAAATTTTGAGGAAAAGAAAATGTGTGTGCTTTATTGTACAGATTTGTTTTCCAATTCTATTTTGCACTGACCTTATTTTAATGATTAAGTTTGTACAGTATGTTTTTGAATTTTGGCCTTTCCTGTTTTGTGTACAAATATGAGAGTTTGTGCATGCCTGCACGTGTTTATGTGTGTGTGTGTGTGTGTGTGTGTGTGTGTGTGTGTGTGTGTGTGTGTGCTTGTATGGTTATTTGAAGAGAGTGTGTGTGTATCTGTGCGAGAGGAACAAGAAGGAAGAGCTGGGATAAGTGCCGGAGTGTGTGAGGAGGAGGGATGTTTGGAGGGAGTGGGGTGGGGGAAGAACAGATACGAGAATATGTACAACATAAACTACTTTTGGTATAGTGTATTTAAGCCAAAGTCAGGCAAAGAAAAATGTAAGAGTAACTTTGACTTTGCTAATCTGAATATGTGTGTTATTCATGCCTCAAACTCCAGGCCCGCAGGGAAGAGGTGAACAAGTTCCGCGAGATGAAACAACAGCGGCAGTCTGCCCTCGCTGTCTTATTGTCGTCTGACATCATGTTCAAGCCCTTTGACCTGGACGAAGTGACCTACAACATCCTAGGCCCACACTGTCTGTCGAAGCCTGTGGCGGTCAGTGTATGGCCTGTCAGAGTGGACTGATGAATGTCAGGATGTTGGTGGCATGATTCGTGTTTGAGTGTGTGTGTGTGTGTGTGTGTGTGTGTGTGTGTGTGTGTGTGTGTGTGTGTGTGTGTGTGCACATGTAGTGTGTGTTTACGTATGTATTGTGTGAGAGTATAAACATACAATCATGAAGCTAACACAAAACAAAAACGACTGAAATTTGTAAAAACTAAAAGAGGGCAAGTGGGGATAGGGGACGGGCAAGTGGGGGTGGGGGTTGGGGGCTGTGGGAAAGAAAGATGATCTTAATTTTGTAGAGGGCATCTTCCAAATTGTTGTAAATGTTGATGAAGGTGAACTGCTGTAAAGAGAGTTCATTTCATACCTGGCATATTCACAGCATGTTTTTAACATGCACATGTAACAGTTCTCATATTGGTTTGTGAAACCTACTGTTTTGACATCAAGACAGGGCAAAATTGATCTTTTATATTTTGTACCATTTGAAAACACGTTCCAGCATTGGCAACTGGCTCATGTTTTCATTCTTATGTGGTTCACTTTTTTTTACATGTTGTCATAGTACATGCCTAAAAGGTTTTTCCAGGCATTAAAAATCAGTTGAAACTTTGATAGAAAGAACTGCAATTCTGGAAATCTGTATTGTTACGTGTTCTTGTAATCAGACTTGGATGGATTTTGTTTTCTTCTCAAAACAGTGAAGCCTCAGTGTAAAAGTATGGATGAGAGAAAGAGAGAGAGAGAGAGGGACACACACACACACACACACACACACACACACACACACACACACACACACACACAGAAAGAGAGAGAGAGAGAGAGAGTGTGTGTATTTGTGCTTGCACACACACATACACGTGCATCCTGATTACCAGCTCAAATGTTAGTTTCCATTCCACACAGTTTACACATTTCACTATCAAAGACTCCACTGGCAGCACAGATGCAAAAACAAAACACAAAACGAATACCCAAGAAAGAAAAACGGACAACTTTCCAGTAAACCACACTCAAAGACTTCAGCAAATGTAAGATTTTTTTTTAGTTTGTGTGTACAAATGTATTTTCTGTACGGACAACTGAGTACTGACTGTATCTCAAGTCATTAACATAACTAACCAACATTTTTTACATGCTGTTGTGTGTGCAGGCGTCACAAGGCTAGGACCTTTGTTGTGCTTCTGTGGTGACCAGAGTGCTGGCCCTTTCCCTCAGCTGTGATCTTCCATCCAGTTTTGTAGCTCATGGAAAGTGTAGCGCGGCGTCACTTGGACATGCTCTGTCCCACTTTACCATGAAGAATATTAGGCATATCTGTACAGTGTGTGATTGTGAAATTCTGGAGTATGTGTGTTGTGCGTGCGCACCCATGACTTGTGTTTGTGTATGTTCATGAGCTTGAGTGAGTTGATGAGTGTGTGGGTGTTCATTGATCTGCAAACATTCCATATCATTTCACTGTATTTCAAAAGAAACAGATCTGAAACTGCTGTTTTCTCGTATTTTGTCAGTCTGTCTATCCCTCACTCTCTCTTTCTCTCTCTGTGTCACACACACACACACATATACTCTCACTCACTTATACATATATAGGCATGCATACATAGAGGCATGCACGCACGCACACACACACACGCGCGCACACACACACACACACACACACACACACACACACACACACACACACACACACACACACACACACACACACATTCTCTCTCTCTCACCTCCTCCATTTTCTTATCTTTTTTTTCCCTCATCATCATAATTTAATTAATCTTTTATTCATTATGTACTGTGATATACCATCTTTCCAAATCCAGTCAGTCAGTTTTTATTTTTGCTTTATTTGCTTTTTGGGTGTGTGTGAATGGATGGACTTGCAGAAGGTATGTAAAGATTTTTCATGAATTATTTCATGAAAGACTTGCCCTCTTCTTTTGTATACTCACTGCCACTGGAAGAAGCGCAAGATATGTGGTATTGTTAAAAGGAATAAAGTTTCAGTTTTTATTTCATTTACACAACTTTTCCCAAGAAAGGACCATCCTTTTCAACTTTTCTTTTTCTGTAACATTTTCCTCTTTGTCTCGATACTGCATTGATCTCCAAAGAAAACTCCCTCAGAAAACACAATTCTTTTAAAGGTATTTAATTGTCTGTATTGAGAGGTACAGTTCTCTTCTGTTGGCTCAATTTTTACCCATTTTTGACGCAGTTGCCAAACCATAGGCAACCCTGTGGCCTGGGATGCCTTGAAGAAGACAGAAAAAAACAGTGCACACCGAAAAATTAAACCAAAAAATGTCAGTACAGTAAAAAAAAAACATATTTGACATTCTGGAAGAAGTTGTTCATCAGAAAGAAGCATGAAACACTTATTTTTATTTTTTTAGAAGCATGAAACATGGTCCAATACAAAATACTTTGTTTCAAAGTGAGATGACTGCAGGCGGAAATTGAAACAAATTTTAAAAAGAATTATTAGTAGTTCACCAAACAACAGATACAAACAATTAAATACAAGCAAAGTACTAAGACTTGTTGAAGGATCTTGATCTTACTCGCCATTCAGAGCAATCTCATGCGTCAGCTGGTGTGGCGGCCATCTTGTGAAGATTTACATCGTATGTTGACTGAATGAGCAAAGATTTAGTCACCTATAACATATCATTGCCTGCTTTTTTTTAAAGGAGAATGTATGTGTAATGTTTACTTTTCCTTCTTGCTCCTCTGTTCAATTCTGTTTATATCTTTTCTTCGCTCGTCATGTTTTGTTTTTCTGTGTTATTTTACTATTAACATTTGGTGGTTTTATTGTTTGGGACACTTTGAAGAGATGTAGTGAATGCTCAATGTTTTGTATGTAAAGACAAGGTTTACTGAAAAGTATACTTTGAGTCTGATTAGATTTGGGTATAAATGAAGGAATTGATGATGTGTAGATGAGTTTTTAAAACAATAAAAGATGTATATTTATGATACAAACTGGTCTTCTTTGTTGTGAGACATGCTCTTTTTTTCTTTTCTTTTTTTTATAGTATTTCCATGCATTGCACTGCAGTGGCTTTGTTAAGGACACCTAAATTTCAGAATATTATATCACAGTAGTTTCTCTTTTGCTACACATACATATATACATGCACATCCATGCTATCAAACACAAACGTGTGTACACACACACTCTCTTACACACACACACACACACACACACACACACACACACACACACACACACACACACACACACACTTACACACACACACACATTTCATAGACAAATGCATATGTTAAGAAATGGAGCCTGCACACTTGGAACACTGAACTTGAAAGTGAAAATCAAAATTTCCTGTGTGAAGTTGTAAAATGTGAATGTGTAAGGGTCATTCAGGCATATGACAGTGGCTCGTAGGTATAATTCATTCAAGAAAGGTGAAATTTGCAATGATCCATTTTTGTTTATCCGGGCGGGAGGGATGGGAGGCTCTGTAACCAACCCTCTCTCTTTCCTCTTCCTCCCTCCTCCCCGTGGTATCAGTGAGACAGCTGAGTCAATGTATTGTTTGCACAGCATACAGTTGATGTAACAACTTCCTCCCTCCTCCCCGTGGTATCAGTGAGACAGCTGAGTCAATGTATTGTTTGCACAGCATACAGTTGATTTAACAAACGGGGTGGAGGCAGAATTTTGCAATAACATCTACAGATCGATAAGTGAGAGTATGACATGGGCTTAAGTTGTGACCGGTGTGGGCACATGATGATGTTGACAAACTGAGTGACTTTGTGAAATGACAGTCCACTGCTGGTGGTAGTAGCTGATTCATGGCACCCAGACATACAGGAAATGATTTGGGTCCCCTGTTTTTACAAACTAAACCAAGACTGATTTTGCCACGGTGGCCAGTATCAAATTACTCTAGGTTGAGTTATCAAGCAGACATAATCTGCATATTTAAGAGGATAAAAAGGCAAAACTGAAAACCCTACAATGCATTTAGCAATTGGTAGTATTGCTATACTAAGAAAAGTGAAAGATTATTCACACATCATAAAAGAAACTATGAACGAAGGACTGAGAACCCCTTGTCCCCTCTAAAAGAATTATTTAGAATAATGACAAGAATGGAAAATTTGTCAATCATACACACTAGATATTGTTTTATTCTCTCTTCTCCTCCTGACTTCCATCCAATCCCCCTCACTTCCCTCACACCCTTCCCTCTCTGTATCCTGTACCCCCCCCCCCCCCCGTCACCTTCCTCATCCAATCCCATCCCTCCTATTCTTGTGTCACCAATCTATTTCTGTGTGTGTGTGTGTGTGTGTGCGTGCATGTGTGTGTGTGTGTGTGCGTGTGTTTGTGTATGTATGTGTGTGTGTGTGAGGGAAGGGGGCATTCTCCAATCCCCACCTCTCTTGCTTTTTACATATTTTTTTATTTTCAAATCAGCGGGACCTCTATCTTCACATATTTTCCCACTTTTTTTTTTTTAAAACAATGACTCAAACCTCTTCTATCTCTTTCTTACACACACACACACACACACACACACATTCACTACTGTTGAAGTAGTTACTATTAGTTTCTATGTTGAAAAAACAAATTAAAGATTTTTTCTTAGAAGTTGATTATACTTTTTAAAAAAGAAACAAACTTAAGATGTGCCCAGACCACCAAAGGTACATACTTACATTCCATGAAAACATGACAAAGAGCAATGAGTTGCATTGAAGAGCTGACTTTGCAGACAGAATGCAAGTAGCAAGAGATAGCACAGGCAGCATTCATCAGCCAGGATAAAGGAAGCACTGATGAATAAACATAACTCCACATACCAACAACCCAGATTGTGGAAACCCACAGTTTTATACACATCAGAACCATCAAAATGATGATGGTGGATGTCTAAAGAAAGAAGAACTCTCTCTGCAGATTTGTTTGAGGAGAAATAAGAGAACAGAAACAAACAGAAGAGGAAAAATAAGTGCAGGTAAACAATTGTCATTGTGAACATGACTTGGCAAAAATCTGTTTACAAAGAGCAAGCTGGAGGTGTGTGTGAGTGGGGGGTAGGGGGATTGTCAGGTGGTACAGGAAAAATATGAAATCCTCACAGACAGGGCTTAGGGTCCACAGAACTTTGTCCTATGGAGAAAACTGCTCATTGCACCTGGCTGTAGTTGATATCGATAATTTGCCACACATGATGGGGCAAGTGTCTTTACAAGCCCCTTCAGTGTTTTATAACAGAATGTTTGACATATAATGTAGTGACACTCTTATTACCACACACAGATAAACGTGCACACATGCCTGCGCGCGCACACACATACACGGACACACACATGCGCCCACGCACACACATGGGCCCATGCCCACACATCATACACACATGTGCACATCCACTACACACACACAAAAAAAAGAAAAAATGGTAGGTAGGCACTCAAGGTCTGACCAGCGCATTGGGCTAATGCGTAGGTCAGACATCTGCGGAGTTGTAGCCACAAGACCCTCTTCATCAATTGTCTCATCTTTGTTGTTAATTCATTTATCCATCAGCTTCAAATCATGCGTAGTGTGGTCTCAAAACTTAGCAGATGTGGTGTAGCGTATATGGACTAGTTCGCACGCAGTGACGCCTCCTTGATGAAACAGAAACTTTTTTGTTGTTGTTGCTGTGCCAACCTCTGCGCCCTTCAGAGGCAGTGCACCCACGCCGCTCATTCCGACACCCCGTCCACAGCCACAGCCCGGTTGGCCCCGGCCCCGGCAATCCACAGGGAACAGTCAATGTCAAGTCGTCAAGAGGCAACCCCACCGGAGGAGACACTGCACTGCTGCCGAGTCACTTCGGTGGTGTTCAGTGGTGCCTGTTCAGATCTATCATACGCAGGACACCACCTACTAAGCCCCCTACTGACGACAATAATTGCTTAGTCGCGGAGCCGGCGTGAGTGAGCTCTCCCTCCGGAGGGCGCCACCACGTCCATCCAATGACAGCCCCCATGGACTCGCCGATAACGGTGACCCCGACGGACCCAAACCAAGACCACAGACGTGGAGAGGACATCGAAATTGAGGTCACCATGAGAGCAGGGCATGAAGGGCCACAGAATTTGAGACTTTTTTTTATGCTGATCGATGAGAATGAGGATGATTAAGATGATGCTACAGATTTCCATTTCGGTCTGAACCTACATGACAGGGCTGTATTCTACGCTTCCTTTCATAACATATCCCGGTGTCAACCAGGCCCGAGAGATACAGGCACCTGCAGTGTTGGTCAGGAAATTTGAGCAACACTCTCAGAAACGCATCCATTAAGTGGATGAAACTCAACTGTGTGGTCCCAGTCTTCCCAACTGAGTCCACAGCAAACTCAACTCTGGGTAGGAGCCGGTCGGGGCAGAAAAACCCACATGACTCTGATGGGATTCGAACCCATGACCTCCCAGCCGGGAGTCCGCAACGCTAACCACTTCGCCATGGTGGCTGGTTGAAACTGAAACTTATTACCACAGGGGAAAAAAGCTCTGGAAGAATATGTCTTAGAAATAGTTACCAGAAGTGAGACATTCACAATAAAAGGATTATATTTTGGTCTATGTCACATTTAGTGATGACTTGTCAAACTCACTTCTGCCGGATAGAGTTTATGTTCAGTCAGAATTGCTTTTTTTTTTTTGCTTTTTTTTCAAGTGAGTGACAAAGAAAAGTATATGCTGTACACCATGATGGATGCATGATTGTGAACCATGTCGGCAGGAACATAATTATGGAAAGGCCACCAACCCAGCGCATCTGTAACATCTAACTAGAGCCTACACTCCTACACTCACCTCTCTTTCACTCACTCACTCTCTCTCTCTCATGTACATTACAACAAGGCAAAAAAGACAAAGCTCACCAATGTTTCCCTCCTATACACCTCAATAATGTACTTGTGGAACAAGTCACTCATCATAAAGTATAGGACTAATAATTGACAATAGTCTCAGCTGGAATCCCCACATAACGTTACTATGCAAAAAGCTCTCCCAGAAAGTCTATCAGCTCACCAAAATCAAACACTTTCTTGACCTTCATTCACGAAAACGTTTTTTTTCCATGCTCATATTCAGTCTCATGTTGATATGCATCGACTATATGGATTCTGCAAGTGCAAACACACTAAAACCATTGTTCAGCCTACATAAATGAGCGCTCAAACTAATCCTTCTGAAGAAAACTAGCCTCGAAAGCTCTGATTATAAACATCTTCACATTCTTCCATTCAGCCAGAGACTCAAATACAACAAAGGGCTAATGATGCACAAGATTCTGACCGGAATGCTCCAACAACTTTAATGAGACGATTCTCAAAAGTCTCGTCGAGAAACTCCCACAAACTCCATATCCCAATCCCCAGAATTGACCTATTTAAATCAAGTCTAACGTACTCGGAACCTCTTTGTGGAACTCCCTTCCAGAATACATCAAACAAATCCATTGTACCACAACTTCAAAAATACTTACCTTACCCATCTTTCTGCGGTAAAAAATAATAATAAAAAAATAAAAATAAAAAAAATAAAAAAACATAAGTAATACCAAGTAATCTCAAAAGCAAAATCATCCCATTTTCATGTACTTAACCAATTGACTTTTCTATAAAAAATTTTTTTTTTCGTCTTTTTGTTCATGTATCAAGTATTTTGAGAGAGAGAGAGGAGATATATAATAATATGTGTATATATATATATATATATATATATATATATAATATATATAATATATATATATATATATATATATATAATCACCAGTGTGTGTGTATGTATGTAGTATGTTTGTATGTATGTATGTATGTATGTATGTATGTATGTATGTATGTGTGTATGTGTGGTATATATATATGTACGTGTGCGCATGTATGTGTATGTGTATGTGTGTGCGTGTATGTATATATGTTTCTGTATATATGTATATATATATATATATACATATATATATACGTATGTATATATGTATATGTATATATGTATATATATGTATATTATATATATATACATATATATATGTGTATATGTATATATATATGTATATATATATATATATGTGTATATATGTGTGTATATATATATGTGTGTGTGTGTGTGCGTGTGTGTGTGTATGCATATATGTGTGTGTGGGTATATATATGTGTGCATATGGATATAATCTTATGAAAAATGATTATATGTTGTACCCTTTTTTCACTCTCCTCTCTCTCTCTCTCTCTCTCTCTCTGCCTCTCTCATTCTCTCTCTGTCTCTCTGTCTCTGTCTGTCTCTCTCCTCTCTCTCCTCTCTGTCTGTGCATGCGTGCGAGTGTATGTTCCGAATTCCGTACATATTTTGTCATGTTCATTTAACTGTCCTGATTTTATACAGGCTAATTATTGTACGTTTTAGTACATTTCCATTTCAAATCATTACATCTCATGCTGTTCCCCCCTCCCCTTCCATCCTCTCACTCCTCTCGCTTTTTTTTTTCTCTCCCCCCCCCCCCCCCCCCCCCCCCCCCCCCCCCAATTTCATCTCACTTTGCTTAATACCTTCTACGTATTTTCATGCCTTGCGAAAAATGGATACATGTTGTGCCTTGCTCTCTCTCTCTTTCTCTCCTCTCTCTCTCTCTCTCTCTCTCTCCTCTCTCTCCTCCCCCTCTCTGTATGTAGTAGTAGTAGTAGTAGTAGGGACTGCTTCATTAGCCTAGACCTCGCGGTCTAATCATGTGTCCCCTCTAAATTTCTTCACTTTTTGGGTCATATGGCATGCTACAATTAATATCTTCATTGCAATCCATCATAGTCATGAAACAATTCTCTAAATTTTGAATCATTATCTATAAAATTCTTGAAAGTATTAATATCAGGTGCAAATTTAATGGTAGTAGTATTTCATTCCAGTGGTTAGCAACTCTATAAGAAAATGAAAATTTACGTTGATTAGTGTTACAGTGCTTTATAAAAATCTTTCCTTCAGAGTTTCTAGTACTCGAAGTTTGTGCAACAGAAAAGAATGTCTCAATGTCAATATCATCATAGCCATTAAAGATCTTATAAACTTGAATTAGGTCACCCCTGATCCTTCTTCCCCTCAGCGAGTGCAGATTCAAATATTTCAATCTTTCATTATATGATAAGTTTTTGCAATTCTTCAGCACGTGCGAACGTGCGTGTATTTGTGTGTTCAAAAATATGTACGCACTTTGTCATATTCACTTCACTGTCTGTTTTCATACATGCCATCTTGTACGTTGTGGTACACTTACATATGTTTCCCCAGCCCACCTCACTCCCTACCCCCACTCTCTCCTTCCCCTTCATTATTGTTATTCTCATTTTTATTATTTTATTATTATTATTATTGTTGTTTTGTTTGTTATTATTCTTATTTTTTGTTTTGTTTTCATTTATCTTCTGTTTTCATTTGATGTTCCTCTATGATTACATGACCGCTTTGCTTGCTTCTTTGATTTCTTACATTAATTGATTTCACTGCATGTTGTAGTCCCTACTCAGGGCGAGGACTGGATGTAAAAAAAGCACGTTAGTGCTTGTCTATTATCCTCGTAAATAAAGAATTTTGTCTTGTCTTGTCTTGTCTTGTCTCTCTCTCTCTCTCTCTCTCTCTCTTAACGCCCAAGGGAAATCACTCTGAAATTAAAACGCCACAGGTGGGCCGTGGTTTTCCAAGTTCCGACACTGCCTAGTCAATCGTAATTTCATAAATAATCAAGACGTTTTCTGTCGTCCGCGTTATATCAGCCGTTCTGAGCAGCAATTTCAGTGTTATATCCGTGTGATAAGGTCATGGATACGGGTGAAGCAACGTTGAGGAAAAGAAACATAAAACATAGCGCCGAACGTGAATCCACTGACTTAACTGAATCGACGGCCGTCCCATTCACAGAAATACGCGAACCAGTTTCTGCATCGGCTTCAACAGCTGGGCTGAACTCAACCAAACCTACCAACCGGTCTGTTGACAGAACAGTAACGGAGTCGCAATCCGTCAAACTGTCAAAAGCTGAAGCGTTTGTGTGTAATTCACGTTCCAGCAGTGAAACCTACGCAGATGCGGACAAATACCTGAAGAACCACAGTTCAGCCACGGCGTCTGCAATGGCTAGTTGTGACGGAAACGATGGACTTAAGGCTTGTAAGAGCGAACACGGGTTTTCAGACCCAAGTGACAAAGAGTGTGTTCAAAGTGAAAAGACAGATGAAAAAGCTGACAGCTGTGAAAATGAAACGAAGGGGGGAACCAAAAAACTGAAATCAGAACGTAAAGACAAACAGAAAAGTGACGAGACAAAATGCCGAAAAGTGTATTATCTTTTCTTACTGTTTTTCACACTGTTTGCAACTTACATGAGACTGTACAACATAGATATTCCAGACCATGTTTGGTAAGAAACTCAGTGTGTGTTTGTGTGTGTGTGTGTGTGTGTGTGTCTTCTTCTTCCAATTATAGAGCCTGGCCGTTTTGGCGTAGTAGGCTCAGCGTTGTGACCATCCCAGCCTGGAACTCCCTGCCTGCAACAGCAGCAGAGGCTCCCTCCTTGGTATCATTCAAGAGGGAGCTGAACAAAATCCCAGCCTAGATCCCTATCCCAACTAGCCGAACAGTAAATGATGGGCAGGGTTGTGCCGGTCCAGGTCATGACCTGGGGGTCGCCACGATTACCAGGTAAGCCTCCCCAGATACTAATTAGGCTAGTTGAGTCCTTTTTTTTTTTTTTTTTTTTTTGCCTGCCACAACACGCTGCCCCAGCTGAACTCAGGGGTATGCGGTCGGGGTACTAAGGCGATTTTTCATCTCTTTAGCTATCTTTTCGTTGTCCCTATTAGATCTTTGTTTATTTTATCCTACGCCTCTGTGCACACAGGTCAATAATAGTCAACAATGACCTACAACTTTGAAGATTTGAAGTGACATTGTCGCTTTGCGGTGTCCCAGGTTTGGTTGGTTGTTTGCGCGCGTGTGTGTGTGTGTGTGCTTGCACGTTTGTCTGTGTACATGTGAGTAAGTGTGTGTTTGTGTTGTCAGTACAACACTATGTTAATCTGACAGTAAATGGTTTCAGTCAGTCAGTCAGTGTGTTTGTATGTGTGTGTTATCTGTGACACAACAGATTTGAGTTTTTATGTTGTGTTAAAGTCAAATAAAGATAACAAAAATGCTAAAATTTCAAGCAAGGCAGGTTGTTAACATAATTCCTTTCAATGTAACATTGTTTGGTTTGTTCGCTCATAACAAGAGAGAAAGATCAACATTTGACCATCACCTACTCCATTATCAGTACAGATACTAACAGCAAATGCCTGTGTTAAAGGTGCAGAACTGTGAGGAAGTGTAGTGATCCAATAAGAAGCCCTAAATCTTTTAATGCCTGCCTTTCCACTACTGTCCTTCTTTTCGCTGGCCAGCACTCCTAACAGAGCCTTAACCAAGTAGTGCACCAGTTTAGCTAGTTACATTACAAGCTTCATATCCCACCTTTCTTCCCCTATCACAGTGTTAGTCCTGGTTGTGGGAAAAACAACTTACAAATCGATAGTAACTGCTGAAAATAGTGAAATGTCAATATGTGTTATGTGTTGATAGTCCTGTGATTGGGCTATAAGAACTCACAAGCATAACAATGTGTCTGTTTGTGAGATTGAGAGGAGATTGATGGGTGGCAGTGCAACACGACAGTGACAGCACAGAACACAAGGAGCTATAAATATGTAAGAGTGATCAGCACTGATCCAGACTGCGTAAGACCGAGCAAATGAGATGTATGAAATGGGTCATAATCCCCATGACTGTACTTTACAACTGGTCATTTTTCAGCTCTGGCTTGTGCATAACTGAAAATGAGTGTGCTATAGGATCATGTTGGCTAAATTGACTTGGATTGATCTTTGAATTGATTTTTCTTCTTTTGCTTTCACAGATACTGATCTTTGGACTGACAACAGCAATATTGCAGAACAGTCTTTTCAGTCATACCCCAGAACCGCAGATTCCTGCAGTGTTGGTTAGGACATTTGAACAGGCTGTCAGAGATGTGATCTGTTAATTAATGCATTAAGCTTGACTGTGGTTCAAGTTTCGAACATGCCAAAGCAGAAGCTAGCCTGGACTGAAAAATCTCACACACAAACTGTGTTTGGGAAACAAAAAAAAAGAAGAAAAAAAGGAAAAGGAATATTCTCTGACAGGATTAAAAAACCCAGGACCTCTCTCAATCTCAGTCAGTACCCATGATACTGACCACCTGACAGTGACAATTAAAAGACTGTGTGTGTTGTTGCCGCAGGGCAGTGAACTATAAGAGGCAAACCTTGTCGGGTTATAATGTTATGGAAAGCAGGACTCATCCCTCTAATTCTGCTGCTTAGTGTAAATTTCCCTGACCTGAATGATGCATGGAGTACCCATTTACTGCTGGGAGGACTGGTTCTGTGAGAGGGTTTTCAAGTGATGAAAACCCAACTCCACAACTGTCAGCTCAGCAGGTGAATATTCCAACCATTCAGCTGCAGGACCTCCTTACTGTGACTGTGGCTGGTTGTACACATGCACTGTGTGTTAACACACATTGATATTCAGGGAAGGTATAGTTTACAATTCAGCTCCAAGTAAGAGCTGCATGTCAAAGTTCGCAAAATATGCGTGGCAAAAGTAGGTATGTGGAGCAGCATCAGATATATATGACAACCTGTGCTATCCTTTCACACATAACTGTTCCAGAATGTTAGACATAAGTGAAGGTACTGGGATGATCTTACAGCATTGATCAGGCTCCTTTGTTAGTCATCCTCACCATTTATAGCCATTCCAACTTGCTTTGTACAAAAGAATGTAGCTGAAACAGCCTATCACCTGCAGTCATATATATATGTGCACACACTCGTACATGGGCACACACACATGCACGCATGAATGCACACATGCAAACACATAAGAAACATGTGTGCATTTGCACACAATAAAACACGCGCATGCAGGCACACGCGCACACACACACACACACACATATACACACATATTACACACACACACACACACACACACACACACACACACACACACACACACACACACACACACAGTGGTGCGTACTCACACACCTGGGGTTTTTATATTTTTTTTACTCATTTCCTTCATTTCGTTATTTTCTTATTTCAGTTTCATTGTCACAATCTGATTCCATCATTCATGTTTTGTTTTGTTCATTCTTCGCATACTCCATTTTCCAATACACCCACTTTCCCGCTTTCTCTTCACAGCTGATGATGGAAACAGAGGAGACTCATGTAGGTCTATGCCCATAGTAAAGGAATGGGGAAGGGGTAGGGGTGTAAACTGACCTCTTATCACAGCAGGAATTTACCCAGAATTCTGTTTGATCAGGCGTTGGATGATAGAAAGGTTTCCTCATGAAATAGCCAGGTAATCTAACCAAATCAGAAGTTGATAATGAAATGAGGCAGGGAACAGTGCCCATTTTCATGTACCCATTTTCTTCATCTTCAACCTCCCCCCTCCCCCCGCTCAAATCTTTGCCAAGTCATTACTATGATGACAGACAAGTTGTTGGTCTGCACTTCTTTTCCCCCCCACTATTAGATTGTTCGTCTTTGTATTTGTCTGACTTTATTCAAGTTTAAAACAAAAGGCTGTGCCAGTCTTGATTCAAAGTTACTCTGTGTTAGGTTTTCTTATGGGAGCAAAAGTTACCCAACTTGTTTACTGTTTAAGAATCAGAAGTGACAATTTTGATTGAAGATACCCTTAGGTGTGTATATTTGTATTATACAGTATATGTTCCAGCTAAATTATAAGAATTCAGTTTTGTAAAAAAAAAAAAATATTAAAAAAAGAAAAAAAAGAAAAGTAAAAAAAAAAGAAAAAAAAGGATGTTTGTGAGTGCGCGTGTGTGTGTGTGTGTGTGTGTGTGTGTGTGTGTGTGTGTGTGTGTGTGTTTAAATGCACACTTGAACAGACATTTGGCTTAGGTTGATCTGATAAAATCCCATCATTTCAACAGCTGGGATGAAACTCACTTTGGCAAGATGGGAAGCTGGTATATCAACAGAACTTTTTTCTTCGATGTGCATCCTCCGTTGGGAAAGGTCAGTTCTTGACAATGAAATCATTTTCGTCTAGGTGACTGCTCTTGGTGGATATATGGCAATGCTAATCACAATCTCTTGACATCTTTGTGAATAAATCACAGGTTTTATGTGATGGAACATTCTGATTTTTTTTTTTTAATGAAAATTATCACAGGACCAGTGTAGACAATGTTTAATGTTATTTATTGTTAGTACATAATGTAGTTTATATTGTCAGTACATAATGTAGTTTATATTGTCAGTACATAATGTAGTTTATATTGTTAGTACATTGTTAGTACATAATGTAGTTTATATTGTCGTTTACATATTTCTGTCCTTGCTGACCTTTTTTTCATAAAGGGGTTGCCAAGAAGTTCTGATTGTGGTTGTGTGCTGCAAGAAGTATGTTGACCATAAAGTGATGGTGTGTGTGTGTGTGTGTGTGTGTGTGTGTGTGTGTGTGTGTGTGTGTGCGTGTGTGTGTGTGTATGTGCTGTGTGTGTGTGTGTGCGTGCGTGTGTGTGTGTGTGCGCGCGTGCGTGTGTGTGTGTGTGTGTTGCTGGCTTAGTAACTTTTGACAGATTTGGTGACATGCATGTTGCAATACAGCAAGTATTATATTCATGGTGAACTAAGAAAAATTCAAAAGAGGGAGAAAAGGTGCCAGAGATCGGTAACTTGATTCTTCCAAGGTGGAAAAAAAAAGAAAAAAGAGAAAAAAACAACACTTTTTTTCCCCAGATGCTGATTGGCTTGTCCGGGTACCTGACTGGCTATGATGGGTCTTTTCACTTTTCCAAGCCAGGAGATGAGTATGGGGAGACCAACTATGTAGGCATGAGAGTGGTGAGTGAACATTGTTGATCAATTATACAGTGAGGCTGTAGGCAAAGGAATTTGAAAGAAAAAATTTCTTCTATGGTTTTTAATCTGGCTTATTCTTCTTCATTTATGAAATTTTGGTGAAGAAAATGAATGCTGAGGATTGTTCATGTTTTGACTAGTGTAGTCTGAACAGTTTGTTCCCCAATGTCATTTTTAAGTTGTTTTTTGTATTACCAGTTCTTATAGAACAGGAGTACTTTACAATGGGAACGAAGAAATGCTGTCTGTGCGTCTGTCTGTGTGTCTGTCTGTGGTCAAAATGTGTTCCACTCGCTCCAGACAAAACATCTGGGCCGATCTTCCTGAAAATATGTACGTATGTTCATTATGCATCACAGATGGTGCCCAATGTTTTATTTTACCAGAATAGCCTATAACGGCCCAAAATGGTTTTTCTTCTTTATGGAAGATCTCAGAAAGTACTTGAATTCAAGATAAACTGAGAATACGTTTATATGCTTTGCATCTTGTATTTCATTTCTTTTTTCTTTCTTTTTTTTAAAACCCTTTAGGCTAGCTATGCAGAGGTGCATCCATACATGAATATGGGTAACTTTTACCTTCTTGTTGGATTCTTTTTCATAAGGACAGTAGAGTCGTCAGATCTTGATGTTTGCCTGCCCTTGTTTGCTGTTAGTGCACAGTTGTGCAGCATGATCGATTTTTTACATGCCAAAGATCAAAAAGAAAAAGAAAAATTAGCAGAAATATTAAGTTTGTGAAAATGCTGTGTAAAGTTGATATGAAATGTAAAGTATGTTAATGAATTCCATTCATGCTGAAAATTCATAATCATAGTACCATGCGGGTGGCATGTTTTTGTCAGTTCTGTGCACTCTTGGGATCGACACTGGTACCGCTGGCATACCAGATTGTGTGGCTGATGTCACATTCCCTTCTGGCCGCTGTGTTTGCTGCCACCTTCGTTTTGTTTGGTAAGCACTGTGACAGACGCTCAGTTCTGTCTGACTCTGAATTTACTGCTGTTTCCCTTGACGACTGTCTGTTTTCCTTCGTCTTCTTGGAGGGGAGTGTGTGTGTGTGTGCGTCAGTAATTGCCTCTCACAGTCTCTCTCTCTCTGTTTGTCTGCCTGTCTGTCTGTCTGTCTTTCTTTCTCTGTCTGTACCCCCCCCCTCTCTCTCTCTCTCACTCCTCTCCTCTTCTCTCTCCTCCTCCCCCCCCCCCCCCCCCCCCCCCCCCCTTTCCACCTCTCTTGTTCTCAGTCTTTCAGTTACTTGCTGTCTCATGCAGTCTCTTTTTCTCTCTCTGTCTCTCTTTGTCTCTGTCTGTCTGTCTGTCTGTCTGTCTCTCTCTCTCTCTCTCTCTCTCTCTCTCTCTCTCTCTCTCTCTCTCTCTCTCTCTCTCTCTCTCTCTCTCTCTCTCTCTCTTTTCTTCAGTATAACTTCTTGCATCACATTCCGACTTACGTACTTGTCAATGAAAATGGACAGACATCAAAAATTTATAATGACAAGATTTAGATTTGGAATATCGGATATCTTTGTTCATCATTTCCGTTATAGGCAACATTATGATTCTGATCTCACCTGTCCATTATGCAAAAATGCATGTGAAGATGAAGTTCATTTTGTATTGCAGTGTACTGTCTTGAGTGGTCTTAGAGATGAGTTCATTCTGCCTAAATGTTATAGACAACCTTCTGTGTTTAGACTCGTATTACTTATGGCCTGCACTGAAGAGGATGATGTTTAAAAATTTGCCTTGTACCTACACAAAGCCTTCAAATTCCGAAGCACAGTGTGTTCTTGAGTATGTGCTGTTTCGTTTTGTTCAATATGCTTTACAATATTATTTTTGTCAAAGTGTATTCCACCCCATCATAAGGGGCCATGGCCTATCATCCATATCCGTATCTCTCTCTCTCTCTCTTTCCTTCCCTGCCTGCCTTCCTCTCTCAGTCACTGTCAACTCTTTCTGTTACTTGCTGTCTCATGCAGTCTCTCTCTCTCTTTCTGTACCTCTCTCTCTCTCCTCTCTCTCTCTCTCTCTCTCTCTCTCTCTCTCTCTCTCTCCTCTCCCCTTCTCTCTCCTCTCTCTCTCTCTCTCTCTCTGTCTCTCTCTCTGCCTCTCTCTCTCTCTCTTTCTCTCTCTCTCTCTCTCTCTCTCTCTCTCTCTGCACATTTCAAAATGAGTAAAGAGAATGAATTGATTGTTTTGCCACAGAGAGGGCCATTGCCACTCATTTGGGATTACATTCTATGCAGAGGACACTAGCAGAATATAGTTCTAGCAGCAGTTATGTAGCAAAGTGGTCGCTCATTTGGATACATTGTTGTTTACAGTTGTTGTATGTCAAGAAAACATGATCGATCAAAGCCCTGACAGGTCAGATCAA
The DNA here is from genome assembly GCA_018398815.1 of Conus ventricosus. Lineage (NCBI taxonomy): Eukaryota > Metazoa > Mollusca > Gastropoda > Neogastropoda > Conidae > Conus > Conus ventricosus. The sequence continues at coordinate 113,896,589 of CM031598.1, forward strand.
TAAGAAACAACAGCTGTCATCATGGTTTGATGTTCTGTGTGTATGTGATCTCTTCCCATTTGGTTCTGCTATCTCAGCTGGCCTGTATCTCCCCTGTGCTGCCTGCTGAATTCATTGTTTGTCTCTCACAGCCAGGTTATTAGTTGTGTTGTGGGGGTGGGGCTGGTGGGTGGATGTGTGTTGGGGTAGTTGTATGAAGCACATTTTGTGTCTTTCATAGTCTCTGTACATGCGTTTGTGTGGTTTTTATAAAGAAAAGCATGTTTTGATTTTACTGGATCATATTAGAGAACTTCATGTGAAAGATCTGATGGGCTTTGTTTCATGGATGAAAAATGTTCTTGCGTGTTTAATCATCATTGAAATTTCTTTAAGAATTTTTATTTTATTATTATTTTTTTTTTGTAAGTCATAGGCTTTCAGTATGTTTTTTGTTTTTTTAGATACTTTGTTAATTCTGTATGTAGTAGAATCAACAACTTTACAAGATTGGGTCAAGCCAGTCTCCTTCTCTGTCTCAGTTTCTCTGCCTATATGTCTGTCTGTCTGTTCTCTGTGTGTCTGTCTCTGTCTGTCTGTCTCTCTACTCTCTTTCTCTCTCTGTCTGTGTCTGTCTCTCTCTGTCTGTCTGTCTGTCTGTCTGTCTGTCTCTCTCTCTCTTCTCTCTCTCTCCTCTCTCTCTCTCTCTCTCTCTCTCTCTCTCTCTCTATATATATATCTCAGTCACTGTAACTCATACTTAATTTGCACTTGTATGAATTTAATATAAATATAATATGAACACTGTTTTCATGTCTTTTTGTTGCATTAATTCTATCTTTTCCATAATGTCTCTTCTTGATTTGTCTTGTCATGAACGATAAAAGGACACACAAACAAAACCATGCTGTTTTTGTCAACACTAAAAAAAAACCCAAAACCAACGCTGTAAATGATTTCCACATTTGGCATGCTACTCCCACGCTGCATGTCAGTTTGACGGGCGACTCCCTCGTTACTCCACCCACCCACCCACCCACCCACCCACCCTTTTGTTCTCTCCCCTTTCCCATGCTTGCCTTCCTCCCATTCCCTTTACCGCTGTGTGTTTTCTCCCCTTAATTCATGAAACAATTTTGTTTGCAACATGTTTTTAAATGCTGTCAGATTTCAGCTGAGGTGGATTCTGTTATTAATTTATGTTTATTCAAATTTGTTTTTTTTTTGTTTGTTTTTTAACAGACACAGGCATCAACACGTTGTCACGTTATATTCTGTTGGATCCACCTCTGCTGTTTTTCATCATGGCTGCCACCTACTGTAAACTCAAGTTTCTCTCCTTCAAAGACAGGTGAGTGAACAGAGAAGACAAGGACACTACTATTGACAGCAAACTTGAGATTTCTCTGATTTGTGAAGGAGAAAGGCACGTTCTTTCTGGGCTTTGTTGATTGATGGTCATGATGATAAATCGGAAAGACATTTCGACTGTTGCTGTATCTCAAGCATCAGTACGTCTAAAGAACATGTGAAGAACAGAAATAGTCCTACACCAGCAAAAACTTGATTTTTATCCTATGCGAGGAATAGCGTGGCAAAAGACTACAACAACAACAACAACAGCAGCAGTAAGTGTTTTCAGTGTCTGGTTTGACAAACAGAGCTGGTAAACGCTATCACCAGCTAGTGGTATTTTCATCCTGTCCTGTGTGGCTGATTCTGTCACTTTCCATCTTGTGTGCCAGAATGGGATTTGGGGGATGGGGACGGCAGGGGATGAAGTTGAGGGGCAAAGGGAAGGCAGTAGAAGAAAGTACAGCTGATTGTGCATGGCTGTTCAGAGCAAGCCACTTAGTTTTGAGAGGAAGGGGAGTTTACAGCTCGCCCACAGCTGCAGAGGCCAAGCCATGAATGCAAGTCAGGGAAAGGGGTGTTTTCTGCAGGCTGCTCCCCACCAGTCAGCTAACCGTGCTGTACTTGGCGAACTGAATGTCATCTGTGTAAAGCCGGTCTGGCAACAATGTGTTCGGCATTGCTGAGCGGCCATTACAAGTGGGCTGTTAGTTTGATAATCAGTGGTTGTCATGAAAAATGTAATATATGTGTGCTCTTGAGATGACTGAATAGGCGAAACTCGACTAGCTTTACTGTCCTGTAGATAATGTAGATACGGCATGAAAGCTTGTACACAAGTGGTCAGGCGATATTCAAACAATGACAACACACACACAATTGTGCAAAAATGACGTCATCACTTTCTGGGAACTTAATTTTCCTTAGTTAACTAGTACACAAGTTTGATACATGCCTCTGCTTGGACTACAACAACAAAAATGTTGGATCAGAAATGTGTAAGCCTTGTTTGTTCGGCCCTTTAACTAAGTGTCTCGCATGGGATGGAAAAATAAAGCTGTGTGTGGTGTCTTGTTTTTTTTCTGAAATTGCTTTCTGGCAGCAGAAGACTGTCTGGAAACTGTAACTGTTGCAGCCTCCTCAGCATGGCGGTTCCCTCTCCACTGAGTCCCCGCCCTTGCTTCTTCACATTCATCCACTCAGGGCAAGGACAGCCAAGGAAGTGCTGTATGATTTGCCACAAGCGCAGATGTTGTCTTTAGTCGGATTTCTGTTGTCTGTGTCATTTTGTAGAGATGATGGGGGAAAGAGGAGGCATTAGGGAAAATGCCTTTTTTCATTCACATAGATTTCTGAATTCAGTGCTCTAATTTCTTGTGTTTAGTTTCCCTCTATTACTATGGGTCTGGTTTGGGGTTACATATATATCAAAATGTGTATACCTTCTGTTACTTTGGGTTTGGTTAGGCTTACTTATATCAGAATGTGTATACATTCTGTTACTTTGCGTTTGGTTAGGAGTTACATATATCAGAATGTGTATACCTTCTATTATTTTGGGTTTGGTTAGGCTTAAATATATCAAAGTGTGTATACATTCTGTTACTTTGGGTTTGGTTAGGAGTTACATATATCAAAATGTGTATACTTTCTGTTTCTTTGGGATTGGTTAGGGTTACATGTTTCAAAATGTGTTGTGTATTAACGAGAGCAGTGTGTTGTTGCAGACCATTCTCTGTGGCATGGTGGTTCTGGATGGCTGCGACTGGCGTAGCTCTCTCCGTGCCATCGGGTAATGCAGAGTTCTTCATCACTGGCATGACTGTAGTTCCATCAATTGATGCAGTGCGTGACTGGTGGGCAGGTCACAGTGCTACTGGGGGTTGTTTAAGGCAATGTGCGGCAGTGAAATATGTCAAAATTCGGTCATTTTGGCTATTTTTAGATTTTCACATTTTTACTAACTACAACGTGTCTATTTTCATATTCCATACTTGAATTGCACTGAAATGATGTGATTTTGAAATAAAAATGCTTTTAAAACCCTAACCCATTTGTGTTTGCGTTCGTTTGTGTCATAAAATTTGTCAAAATGATGATTTTCCGACCCTAGTGACAGGCGTTTCTTCTTCCCGAACATCGTCATGCCGCACATCATAGGAAACTAGATTGTCTCCCCTACACCATACAGCAGAGCATTTTCCACCAAATTCCACTCAGTTCCGACTGGAAGTCGTTTTAGATCATTAGCATATGACCACATTCTCCTTATATGGAGAATGACGCGGAAACGAGCCGCCTGATTCGTTGATTCGGGTCACGTGACACCCTCGAGATTGCAAATGGCGGTTGTTTACATCGTGTTCGATCGAAGACCAGAGTTAAAAAAATGGCTCGTGTAAAAATGTCTACTATTCAGTCGGCTAAGAAAAGCAAGTCGAAGCGAAAAAACCACCCCGCGTATGCAAGGCAGTGCAAAGCTTCGCAAGAAAGGGGAAGATCGACGAGAATCGGCCCTGAGCATGACCCGGCGTCAGTGCCTTCAACAAGCACTGCTTCATGTTCGTCAGTGCCATCAACATCAACACGTGTTCAGGATTCTGTGTTAGGTGGTAAAACCCGCACACAGTTCAAACACCAGTCATATGAAGCTGTCAGAAATCTGGAGAGTGCCTCTACATCAGCCTTTGGTGACTGTGTCGAGGAGAGCACATCGTCGAAGCGAGGGATTGTCGACTTCAGCTGTGTTGACAGATTTGTGAAAAAACTAAGTTGCTCCCAGTGCAAAAATGAAACGTTGTGTTTCAGAACTGATAGGAAGAAACCATTTGGGTTAGCTGTGCACGGATATGTGTACTGTTATAGCTGTGAACAAGCTGTAGAGGCACAGAAGATTTTTTAGCAGAGAGAGGTGGTGGAGAGATGAAAGATTACACTGTCAACAGGCAAGCTGTGTATTCTGCATTAGTGTGTGGTTTGGGAGCAACAACTTTCAACAAATTTTGTGAAAGCTTGGATCTCCAAGGACTGCACCACAAAACTTTTCACAAGAAAGCAGGCAAACTATACAATAAATTAGAAGACTTTGAAAGATACTTTGCACTCACAGCAGAGTATGTGAGGCAAGTCCATGCACAACATACCGGCACCCCCCTTGGCCCTGATGATGTGCTTGACATCAGTGTTAGTTTTGATGGCACTTGGCTAACCAGAGGACACAGTTCTCATATTGGAGTAGGTTGTGTGGTGGATCTTCTGACAGGGCTGTGTCTTGATGCTCATGTCATGTGCACCTACTGTCAAGTGTGTGAATCCACGGGAAGAAACTGTATGCAGAGAACCCTATGGAGTATCCTGCATGGGTGGTTCAACATCTTGAAACATGTGACAAGAATTTTACAGGTGAGCTATATTTTTTGTCCTTTTCTTGCATTATTTCAAGTGTCTCAGTTGTAGTTGTATTGACAGTATGCTTGAAAAAAAATATGAACACAAAATCAAACAGAAAACTGAAAAGCAGTGTGAACTACTTGAACACACACACACACACACACACACACACACACACACACACACGCACACGCATACACACACCGCACACACACACACACACACACAGAATCAAAGAAAGTCTTCCAGATTTATTTTTGTTTTATTTGGTTTTGATGTCAAGTTATGTGTGTGACTGTGTGTGTGAGTGTGTGTGTGTGTGTGTGTGTGTGTGTGTGTGTGTGTGTGTGTGTGTGTTTGTAAATCATGAAAGCAAAGTTGTACATTTATGTATAAAAATGCATTCACTCACACACATACACACATGATAACAGGCATATCAGTCCAGTAACATTGTATCAAACTTTATGTGTACAGGATCCTCTGGCATGATGGAGGTGGAGGCAGCTCGTGTGATCTGGCGGCGCTCAGTGGAACGCTACAAACTGCGATACACTGTCCTGCTGTCAGATGGGGATGCCAAGACCTACAATGGGCTGACAGCCATCAAGCCTTACGGTGATGAGGTGGAGATTGAGAAGGAAGAATGCATCAATCATGTCAGCAAGCGGCTTGGTTCAGCTTTGCGAAATCTAGTGGCGGATTGTCGCAAGAAAGGTATCACCCTTGGAGGTCGTGGCCGTGGTAATCTAACACAGAATGCCATACGGAAGCTGACCATCTACTACAACCGTGCCATCCGCAAGAGTAGCAGTGCTGAAGAAATGAAAAAGGCCATCAAGGCTTCTCTTCAACACTGTTATTCTACTGAAAGCAAGCCCCAGCATGAACTGTGCCCTGTGGGTGTTGACTCCTGGTGCTTCTATCAGGCTGCTCTGGCTCAACGTCAGGTTCCCGGTCACCATGACAAGCTTATCCACACCCCTCTCAATTACAGTAAACTGCACCAGCACCTGGAACCCATCTATGAAAGGCTGACAGACACTCAGCTTCTAAGCAGGTGTGTTGCTGGCAAAACACAAAACTCCAATGAGTGCTTGCACAGCCTGATCTGGTCCCGCTGTACCAAGGACAAGTTTGCCTCACGCCGGCGGGTGATGTTTGCAGTCTACACAGCCATCAGTGAGTTCAACTTTGGCCCAAGTGCTGCTCAGGACACTGCCAGCTTCTTTGGCTTTCACAGAGGAGCTCACATGAAGAGGCTAGGGGCAAGCAGGCAGCAGAAGAGGGAGAGGAACAGCGTCAAGTTCCAGAGAGACAAGGCCAACAAGCGGCGGGACACAGTTCGAGCTGCCTGACTGAAGAGACAGGAGGAGCTGATGATGCTGGAAGGGGGCCCTGCCTATGCTGCAGGGCAGTTCTGACTGTGTGGTGTTGTGCTGTGGGGCTGGCTGGGGATCTGAAACTTGTAACCAGGTCTGTAAGTAAACCATGTATGTGCCACTGTGTTTGTGCTCCTTTTGTCTGCGTTTTTCTCATTTTCTGTTTTTGCTCCGCATGCTGTACAAGTATTAATATTTCTCAGAAACTGTCTATTCAAATCTAATGAAATTTGGCACATTTGTACATTGTTGTCTTATTGACATTTTTATAGAATGATTTTTAAAAAAATCTGTTTTATTTTTTATTTTCATGATGTAGATTGCATGATACCGCTGATAATTTGAGGCAATATTTTCTGAAAAATCATTAAAAATTAATATTGCACAAAATCAAAAATATCTCTCTATTAGAATGTAAAGATACTCATAGTGTACATGTGTGCCAAAAATCATGGATCTGTGATGGATAATACCTGAGTAAAATCATTTCTTAAAAATCCAATATGGCGGATGTTTATCTTGGTTGCCATGGCAACGGTAAAAAATAAGGTTGATTTGTTGGTATATTTTGTGTTAGGACTCATAGTAGTATCAATTCAAATGACAAAAAAAATTTCT
>CM031598.1:113908310-113953310 GCA_018398815.1 Conus ventricosus
GACGACATGTTTTTATGACAGTTGTCCTTTTTTTTTCTTTTTCTTTTTTTTTTTCAAACTCCAGAATACATATTAAGTTACTTTCAGACTGTTTGTTGGAACTAGGTAAAGAAATAGAGAGTCTAAACCTTCCTCCTCCCCCCCCCCCCTCCCCTCCCCCTTCCCATGCTCCTATCTCCCCCTTTTGCTGAATGCATACTGTGCTCTGTGAAATCTTTCAGACATCGCCTTTGGCAGCGTGATCACCCTGAAGCAGAGGAGAACAGGAGGGGCCTACCTCCACTCCCACCCCCACTTGTACCCTGAGGAGCTTGGACCAAGGCAGCAACAGGTGCTGTTCACTGTGTGTGTGTGTGTGTGCGTGCATGGGCGTTTTTGTATGTTTGGCACACCTATCTATGCGTCTGTTGTAATTCCGTCTTCTTCCCTCTGCCTAGACTTTAAGGTGCTCTGTCAGCTTTCAGCGTAAGTGAAGATGACATTCCAAGGCATATGACAGGTGTGTGTATGTGTGCGTGTGTGTGTATGTGTGTGCATATATGTAAATGTGTGTGTATATGTGAAAAATGTGTGTGTGTATGTGTGTGTGTGTGTGTGTGTGTGTGTGCATATGTAAATGTGTGTCTATATGTGAAAAAAGTGTGTGTGTGTGAGAGAGAGAGTCGCATGGATATATGCTTTTTTTTTTAGTCTGCCATCCCTTGCCACACTCAACACTTTTAACAGCTTAAACTCAGCTAATGCTTTGACATGGTCGAAAGTGAATAAGATGTAAATATGAATGTTTTAAGTACATGTTTCATGGTAGATGTATATGAATTGTGTTTGTGTATGTATGCATGTATAAGTTTGTGTGTGTGGGAGTGGGAGTGAGATCATGCAACCCACATGTGTGCTCAGGTGAACAGGTTGGGAAGAGAAGGGGGGGGGGGGGGGGGGGTGGAGATGAACGGAGGTGAGATGAATATGGAATTAAGTTTGGCTGAAAACACCAAAGCCTATTCCCAAATGATAGAATAGATACCATGTTTTTGTTTATTAGGTGAGAGAATAGCTAAACATTAGTAAAGTGGTGACTAGAACAGAACAGTCAACCACTCCAGTTTTAGTCATGTTTATTTTGTGTGTGTAAGTCAAAATAATTGTCATCAAAATGCACAAAACAACGCTCCTCAGATGGCCATTGACAACAGAAATATGTGTCAAAACTTCACTTGCCTGTTTGGACAACTTGTTTAGTGTGTGTGTGTGTGTGTGTGTGTGTGTGTGTGTGTGTGTGTGTCTGTGTGTGTGTGTGTTTCAGCTTGGTTTTCAAGAATTCTACAGGCTCATTTCAGTCACCATCATTTGTGCTTGTTTTGGTGTGTATGTTTTCATACAGGCGTTTTGATGTGTGTTTTCATGTATGTGTTTCTAATGTGTGTGCTTTTCATGTATGTGTTTTGTGATGTATGTTTCCATGTGTGTGTTTTGTAATGTGTGTGTTGATGTGTATGTCATGCCCTGTACAGGTGACCACCTACAGCCACAAGGATGAAAACAACCTGTGGAAGGTGAAGCCGGCTGACCGTGATGTTGGCATGGATGAGTCGACAATACTGGTGAAAAACGGGGATCTGATTCGATTGGAGCATGTCATGTGAGTCTGTAGTGGATTTCTGTTGTGTGTGTGTGTGTGTGTGTGTGTGTGGATTGTTTGATTTGTGTAACCTCTGTTACTGTATCTTGTGGCTGAAAATATTTGGATCAGTGCATTAGTACATATGTGCATGCCTGTCTTTCATGAGGATGGGTATGTGTGTGTGTGTGAGAGAGAGAGAGAGTGTGTGTGTGTGTGTGGTGAGAGAGAGAGAGTGTGTTTGTGTGTGTGTGTGTGTGTGTGTATGTGTGTGTGTGTGTGTGTGTGTGTGTGTGCGCACACATGTGTGTATATATGGATGTGTGTGTGAGTCTAATTCTTTGCTTTGGATGAAAATAGCTGAATGAAAACATGGCTTTGTTTGAACATCTGCATGCTTTGAATTACCTGTTCTAGGCTTTGGTGATTGTTGTATCTTGATACTTGCCTATGTTTGAGCATTTATGTGTGTAGAGAGAAGAGATACTGAAATAAAGAGCCCAGATACTGACAGTGGGAAATGACAGAGAGAGCAGGAAACCAGGTCAGAACTAGTTACAGGGACAGCTAGAATGGCTGTTGAGAGAGCACAAACTCCTGTCACGGAAGAGCGGATCCTGGATCCCGTCCTTCGACCAGATCTGGACCACAGATCCTTAACAAAATTAAATGGTAGTTTCAAAGTCAGGTGACTACAGGCGGAAATTGGAACAATTTTTTAAATGAAAAATTATGATTAATCTGCCAGACAAAGAGGGCAAACAAATTACAAGACAAAATGTGATGCGTTTCAACCTCTTAGGTCTTCTTCAGCAGAGACGAACAACATTCAGGACAGTGAAAAGGAAGAACGAGCAATCACTTGCCTTCTCAAATTTGGCGCAAGATGGGAGTATTTGCGCCAAATTCGAGAAGATAACTGATTGCTTGTTCATCGTTTTCACTCTCTTGAATGTTGTTTATCTTGCCTGAAGAAGACCCAAGAGATCAAAATGCATGATGTTTTGTCTTGTAATTTGTTTGTCCCCTTTGTCTTGTGGATTAATTATGATTGTTCCTTGACAAACTGTAATGGGTTGGTTCAAGGACCACATTTCATCTCTCCCTCCAGTTTTGTTGAAATCTGTTTTGTCACCTTTACATAGTGTTGCTGACGGACAAGCTAACCAACAGATTGGGGCGAAAACTCAGCCTCTCCCAGCGAAGGCCATTAACATCCTGCAGAATCCTGTTCCGCTGACTGTTTACTTCATTCACTCATTTTGACCAGTTCAGAGTAAGGAATGAGGATAGAAAGGTGGAGAGAGAAAAAATTAACAGCGGGAACTTGGGAGGGGTGGGGGGGGGGGGGGGGGGGGGGGTTAAAGGAAAGAAGAAGATGTTAAGTGAATCCAATTGGTGGCAAGTTCGTTTTGGCAACCTTCACATCGGCAGGATAACAGTGTGATGGTGCCAGAGTAAATGAAGTCAAGATTCATCAGACTGGCTACCCCAGGTAACAACATCACAGAGAAAAGTGCCCTGCATACTAAAATGCCTGTCAGCTTTTCACTGTCACTTCTTATTGCGAGCTATTTGGAATAACATGATGGAGTTAATAGCTGATGAAAACTGTTTTGACAAACTCTGCCTGACTGCTTTTTTTTCTTGGCCAGTAATTTATGTGAGGGGGTCAGGAATTATTTGCCTTGTCCTTCAGAAAAATCAAGACCTGAAACTGTCTCCTTTTTTTTTTTCCCTGTAGAACACGGCGTAATCTACACAGCCATAAGGAGCCAGCACCGCTGAGTCGGAGGCATTACCAGGTGTCAGGCTATGGAGTGGTGAGTGACGTCATGCTCTGACATGAAATCATTTTTGTTGCCAATGATATAAAATCATGGTGTAGATAATGATATAAAATCATGGTGTAGACAATGATATAAAATCATGGTGTAGATAATGATATAAAATCATGGTGTAGATAATGATATAAGATCATGTTGTGGCCAATGATATAAAATCATGGTGTAGATAATGATATAAAATCATGGTGTAGACAATGATATAAAATCATGTTGTGGCCAATGATATAAAATCATGGTGTAGATAATGATATAAAATCATGGTGTAGATAATGATATAAAATCATGGTGTAGACAATGATATAAAATCATGTTGTGGCCAATGATATAAAATCATGGTGTAGATAATGATATAAAATCATGGTGTAGACAATGATATAAAATCATGTTGTGGCCAGTGATATAAAATCATGGTGTAGATAATGATATAAAATCATGGTGTAGACAATGATATAAAATCATGGTGTAGACAATGATATAAAATGCTCTGAATTTAGGATTATATGTGCCTATGCACTAAGCTTGTTTCCTTTCAGTTTCACAAGAGGGTACTGTGCTCTCTTTAATTCCAATCCCTGTTTGCAACAGTCGTACTAATTATGCTTTCCTAAAGTCGGCAGGTATGCTCATGCTTTTTATATAGAGGGATATACATCTGTTATTGACATCAGCCTGTAGGAGAGCTGTGTGACATTTGATACTCTCACATGACAAGTTTCTGCCCTCAGTACCACCTTTTGTGACCTAGATTTCAATTTTCCCTCCACATCCTTGTCAGTGGAGGGTTTGCATCAAAATATTCAAAATTACAAAATTCATGAGGATGAATATGATGGTGACGGTCCAGATCTTCACCCAGGCTGGCTCCGGGACTAGGCTGCTGTCATCGTCAGTAGGGGGCGTAGTTCGTAGTGTCCTTGGTATAATGGATCAGAACAGGCGCTAATAAATACCACCAAATCGACTCAGTGTCTCCTGTGGTAGGTTGCGCCTGATGATGTGCTATCGACAGCTCCCTTTAGAGTGACTATGTTGAGGTTACAATATGACAACCTCTGTGTGGATGTTTAAGGGGTGCCAGAATTAGTGTATTGGCAGTAGTACTGCTGAGGTGTGTAGTATTTCCCTGCACAGATCGCTCAACCTGTGGCGCCGTAATCAAATCCGGAATGAAAGACTTTGAAACGGTGCAAGCGGAGGCACAGAAGCAAAAATATCAGCTTCGGAAAAAAGCAGAGCAAACACTACCTTTCAGCCTGGCTCACCTCCAAGTCTGCCCTGTCCACACTGCAAAGGACTATTCAGTGAGAGAATCGGCCTGATCAGCCATCTTCTTAAACAGATAGCAGAAGTCATGGTCATTTTCGCCTTTGTAAGACAAACAACAGCTGAGGTGACTTGGAAGATGAGATGCAAAAAGCAACAATAAAAAGATAAATGAATAAACAAGTAAATGAAGGACAGAAGTGACGATCGTAGGTGTTGTGCTGCTGGCAGAATGGCACAGGGGACGCCAACGACGTGTGGCTGGTGGAGGTGGTGGACGCGCCCACGGAGCGCCGATCCAGACTGTGCGCTCCCAGATACGTCTGGTGCACTACTACGTGCGCTGCGCCCTCTTCTCTCATGACAAGAAACTGCCGAAATGGTCAGCTGGTTTAGGCTTGTGTGTGTGTGAGGTGTATTCATGTGCTTGTATGTATATGTGCATGTGGTTGTGTACATGTGTGTCTAAATATAAAAAATGCATGCATTGAGTATATATATTTATGTGGAAGACAAACAGAATTTGTGTTTGCATTAGGTATGTGAGTACACATGTGTATACCTGTGTGCTTTGTGCGTGTGTGCATGGGTGTGTGTATGTGTATGTACTTGTTCACTTAGTGTGTGTTTCACATTGCATGGTTCATACATGTACACACTTGCAGACAATACTCGTACTACATGAATCATGTATGTACATTAGAGTACATACATCACATATGTAGATATCAGTGCACACACACACATTTCCATAAATGCACATGACAAGCAATGCCCGTGTGTGGGCGTTGCACCTCAAGAGTGACGTAGTCCTGTGGTGTTGGTGCAGGGGCTGGGAGCAGCTGGAAGCCACATGCACCACCAACACACGCGACCACAGAAGTAGCTGGAGCGTGGAGGAGGTGCGCGACGCTAGACGTGAGTAGTAGACAAGACGGGCAAGCAGGCTATGAGGAGAGAGCGACTAGTTTCAGCAGAGGGGAAAGTGGAAAAAATGGAAGAGATAGTTTGTGTGTTTGCTATTCAGTTCGATGTCTACCCAAATGAAAGTGGTTTTCGACTGTGTGCATGCATGTGTGTGTGTGTGTATGTGTATGTGCATGCCCTTGTGTGGGTATATGTGTGTGTACGCATGTATGTGTGCATGTGCGTATATGCATGTATATGTGTATGAGTATCTGTGTTGTGGATTTTTCCTTACTAAATAAAATGACACCATTTATGCATTTTGAATCGCTATACTTAAGGTTCCATTCTTGTTTTCGTCTGGGTTTTTTTTTGTTACTTGTGGGTGTGTTTTGACACATCTTGGATTGGAGACTGAGGATTTAAGTCAAGAAAAAGAAAGTAATACTTCATTGTTTGTTACTCCCACTTGATTTAAGCACAGTTTCAATTATTTGTGACAATATTTGCATGTTCAACGAAGAAAAATATCTTTTAAGGCTAAGCCTTTGAACCTTACAGGAGAGCCTTTTTGAAACACTTGGTGGCATATTATAGGCTAGGGAAAAGTTTCAAAGCCCCTGCCGCCCCCCCCCCCCCCCCTCCATCTACCCTTATCCCTTTCCTCTTCCCATCTTTTTCCCCCACACCTCTTAGCTGCTTGCTCTGTCTCCATGGGGGGGGGGGGGGGGGGGGGGGGGGGGGGGCTTAGCAGCCCATGGCCTAATTCCTGAAGTTTTGTGTGGGAATCCTTCACCCATGCATATGTGGTTTGAGTCTGCTGGTATGTTTGATTGTTTGTGTGTATGTGGTTTAGTCTGTCTGTCAGTGTGTATGTGTGGTTGTTGTGTGTGTGCCTTCTGTTTCTCGGTGTACCTTGATTGTTTGTGTGTATGTGGTTTAGTCTGTCTGTCAGTGTGTATGTGTGGTTGTTGTGTGTGTGCCTTCTGTTTCTTGGTGTACCTTGATTGTTTGTGTGTATGTGGTTTAGTCTGTCTGTCAGTGTGTATGTGTGGTTGTTGTGTGTGTGCCTTCTGTTTCTCGGTGTACCTTGATTGTTTGTGTGTATGTGGTTTAGTCTGTCTGTCAGTGTGTATGTGTGGTTGTTGTGTGTGTGCCTTCTGTTTCTCGGTGTACCTTGATTGTTTGTGTGTATGTGGTTTAGTCTGTCTGTCAGTGTGTATGTGTGGTTGTTGTGTGTGTGCCTTCTGTTTCTTGGTGTACCTTGATTGTTTGTGTGTATGTGGTTTAGTCTGTCTGTCAGTGTGTATGTGTGGTTGTTGTGTGTGTGCCTTCTGTTTCTCGGTGTACCTTGATTGTTTGTGTGTATGTGGTTTAGTCTGTCTGTCAGTGTGTATGTGTGGTTGTTGTGTGTGTGCCTTCTGTTTCTCGGTGTACCTTGATTGTTTGTGTGTATGTGGTTTAGTCTGTCTGTCAGTGTGCATGTGTGGTTGTTGTGTGTGTGCCTTCTGTTTCTTGGTGTACCTTGATTGTTTGTGTGTATGTGGTTTAGTCTGTCTGTCAGTGTGTATGTGTGGTTGTTGTGTGTGTGCCTTCTGTTTCTCGGTGTACCTTGATTGTTTGTGTGTATGTGGTTTAGTCTGTCTGTCAGTGTGTATGTGTGGTTGTTGTGTGTGTGCCTTCTGTTTCTTGGTGTACCTTGATTGTTTGTGTGTATGTGGTTTAGTCTGTCTGTCAGTGTGTATGTGTGGTTGTTGTGTGTGTGCCTTCTGTTTCTCGGTGTACCTTGATTGTTTGTGTGTATGTGGTTTAGTCTGTCTGTCAGTGTGTATGTGTGGTTGTTGTGTGTGTGCCTTCTGTTTCTTGGTGTACCTTGATTGTTTGTGTGTATGTGGTTTAGTCTGTCTGTCAGTGTGTATGTGTGGTTGTTGTGTGTGTGCCTTCTGTTTCTTGGTGTACCTTGATTGTTTGTGTGTATGTGGTTTAGTCTGTCTGTCAGTGTGTATGTGTGGTTGTTGTGTGTGTGTGTGCCTTCTGTTTCTCGGTGTACCTTGATTGTTTGTGTGTATGTGGTTTAGTCTGTCTGTCAGTGTGTGTGTGTGGTTGTTGTGTGCGTGACCTCTGTTTCTGGGTGTACCTTGATTGTTTGCTACGTTGCAGTGCCCAACGTCAGCTTTGAGGTGTACTCCCCCGCCTTCCTGGAGAAATTCACCGAAAGCCATGCCGTGATGATGCAGGTAAAGAATGTATATACATCACTGCCGCTGATGATGATAGGTGGCAGAGGTGGCATGGATCAGGGTTAGGATAACGATGCCGATACTGACAGTGATCATGCTGGTATGTAAATGAAGGTGCTTGTAATTTTCGATAATATTATGACAGTGGCATAGGAGTGTTTAATAATTTGTTCTGTGGTGATGACTGGTGGTATGGTGGATGATGTGATGTAAAGTGACAGATTTGGGTATTATTAGTATTACTGACAGATTTGGGTATTATTAGTATTACTGACAGATTTGGGTATTATTAGTATTACTGACAGATTTGGGTATTATTAGTAGTACTGACAGATTTGGGTATTATTAGTATTACTGACAGATTTGGGTATTATTAGTAGTACTGACAGATCTGGGTATTATTAGTATTAGTGACCGTGAGTGACATTAATGATGATGTCGTTAAGGGTGGTGGCAAGAATCACTGCAGAGATACAGTGATGAGCATTCTTGCGTAACTATGATACTTATGAGATTGCACCGGTGATTGTTTTCATGGTGATAATTATAAGGACTGAGCTGATAGGAAAATCTTGCTTGATCAGATGAGTTGTGACAATCCTGCTTATTGTGGACATGCCATTGACAATTAGAACACAAGGGAAAGTTAATGGGAGCTAAGTGGCTGACCCTGCGTATCCTCAGTAGCTTGTCTCCCTTGATCATAACCTGATTTCCACAACAAATTCGTTTCTAAACCTTCCCACCAGTCAAGAAGGTGGGAGGGTGTCTTTGTGTTTGGTCAGATATGTGCTACGAAAAAAAAGTTGCTTTAATAGACAAATTCTTTTTTTGCTGTACTTACATGACCAGACAAGTGCTGATGTAATGAAAAGAAATTCAAGAATACACAGTACATTCAGATGTTGTTGTATAATGTGCAAGGTGCTGTAAATGCCTCCTTTATACTCTGGATCAGTTCAGTGCATCTTGCATATCTCTCATTAACCATAACGTGCCTTTAAACCTTGAAGTAACGATAGAGTCAGATCCAGCAGCCTTGTGCCAGCATTGCCAGGGTTAATATGTGCAAGTTACGAATGGCTTGTAGAATAAGACAGGAGTTATCTGACCCTTAGGGCATGGAATACAGGAGCTCTTTCACACTTGCTGTGTGTGTGTGTGTGTGTGTGTGTGTGTGTGTGTGTGAGTGTGTGTGTGTGTGTGTGTGTGTGTGTGTGGTGTGTGTGTGAGTGTGTGTGTGTGTGTGTGTGAGTGTGTGTGTGTGTGTGAGTGTGTGTGTGTGTGTGTGTAGTACATGTATGATAACAAAGAGAACAGAAACCAGAATGAAAATGGTCGCCCATCAGAATTTTTCAAGTTTTAAAACCCACCCAAAAAGTGGTCTGAGATTCCAACTTGCTGCTCAAAGTCAGCTACCATTATAGTCCACGAGCAGAGCTGATAAAGAAAGCCGTAATTCATTTGCTTTAATATCCACCTTACAAGAAATGAGATAATGCTAGGGCAAGAAATGGCTGACAACTTTTCACATTTACCCAAGTTCAGCTTTGAATCGGTGAGCTTGTAGGGAACAGGGAATGACTTGACCACAAAAAATTTGAGGACCAGTGATTCAATACCAGACGTTGTCAAGCAGTAAATGTGTAGGGAAATGTGTTTTCCTGACAACATTGACAATATACAACCAGCCGCCAGCCTGCCATGAGACACAAACTATGCAGTAATCTGGTTGTGTCAGTAACAAGTCACACAAGGGTCATCGGGCTGATACCAGTGTAAGCAGTGTGGACACATGCTGTGAGAAAGGGGCATATTCACTGGCAGTTGAGCGTTTCATGGCAAAATATGACACTGAAAACAAAGATAATAAAGAGCATGATGAACACGAAAGATTCCTTGTCGCCAGAGTTACTTCCACACTGCAGAGCTACAGTATCAAGAATTTGTTGCATGTTTTGAAAAAGTGTGGCAGTGATTTGGTGCAGCAACCGAAGTGAGGGCGTTCATGACCGAGATGTGACGACTCTTAGGGTTTGAAGCTTCCATCTCCAGACTTTTAGTAGAGCTGTTTCTACTGCTAAGGAAGGGAAGGAAACATTTATATGTAAGGTGGTTGTGTGGATGTTTCAACTTTGGTGCTCCATTCATGCATACAGGCAAGCATGCATGTACACATACACACACACACACTCTCTCTCTCTCTCTCTCTCTCTCTCTCTCTCTCTCTCTCTCTCCACACACACACACACACACACACACACACACACATATATATATACACACGCACACACACACACACACACACACACACACACACACACACACACACACAAGATGACAAAAAATGGTGGATCAAATCACAACAAATTTCCTCAAGACATACAAGGGATTAGTGTTTTTTTCTTTCTTTTTTCTTTTTTTAAGGGAAACAGTGGTCTCAAGCCCAAGGAATGGGAGGTCACTTCCCAGCCCTGGCAGTGGCCCATTAATTTCAAAGTGAGTCCATTGGTGGTCAGTTACGTACATCTTGCACGAATTTGAGAAGACAGATGGTCACTTCTTCATTTTCATTGTCCTGAATGTTGTTTAACTTGCCTGAAGAAGACCTAAGAGGTCGAAATGCATCGTGCTTTGTCTTGTGATTCGTTAGGCCCTGTGATCGGGTGGATTTACTTTGAATTCCTTTTTAAAGTTTACTAAGTACATGTTAAGTGACTTTTGTGACTCATTAACTCTCAGTGTCCATGTGGCCCTTCAGTATTCAGTTTAGGTGTGACCCATTAATTCTCCAGTAAGTACTTTTGCTGTCTGCATGTTTTTGTGGCCCATTAATAACAAAGTTGCTGCCTTGGTGGCCCTACGCTTGTGATTCTGACTTTGTGACTTATTTAACTACTTTCATGGCCATTATGCACATTGCATATTTACCCATGCTTCAGAGTGTGTTCAAGTGACTTGAATCTTTGTTTTCACAGTAATATGGTTTTGGAGTAGAAAATAGCAGGGGTTTTTTGGTGTTCAAGATGCTCTCAATGTACAGCCTAGAATCCATAGTTGTTTGTTTTCATTTTAGATAAAAACTCAGCCAAGTGTATACAAACTCTGTACTCGTCAGTTCTGCATGAAAAGCTATGGACAGCAATTGTAAATTTCCCCAGTTCTTAGTACCATGAACAAAAATTGATACCATTGTTTTGCTGGGTAAATGGAAGGTGGTGGGTGGTGTATTGTTTTGCTGGGTAAATGGAAGGTGGTGGGTGGTGTATTGTTCTGCTGGATAAATGGAAGGTGGTGGGTGGTGTATTGTTTTGCTGGGTAAATGGAAGGTGGTGGGTGGTGTATTGTTTTGCTGGGTAAGTGGAAGGTGGTGGGTGGTGTATTGTTTTGCTGGGTAAGTGGAAGGTGGTGGGTGGTGTATTGTTTTGCTGGGTAAATGGAAGGTGGTGGGTGGTGTGTGGTTCCAGGGTCAGATTTTCTCTGGCAAAGATCACCGCGTGTACCTGCTGGGGAACCCTGTCTTGTTCTGGACAGCTCTGGCCCTGAAGCTACTCTTCTTCCTGTGTTACACCTGGCACATGATCAGGAGGAAACGCCAAGTCAAAATGCACCCTGCCGTCATTGGTGAGACTTTGCTGGGAATCACTGTTGAGTTCAGAATAGTGTTTGTAATTGGTGTTGTCA
Source organism: Conus ventricosus (assembly GCA_018398815.1). NCBI lineage: Eukaryota > Metazoa > Mollusca > Gastropoda > Neogastropoda > Conidae > Conus > Conus ventricosus. The sequence goes on from CM031598.1 coordinate 113,919,869, forward strand.
TTCAGCTGAAGGAGGACCATCTGATGTAAAACATGTTAGTATTAACCAGGGAAAGTCTTCTCACGTCAAGAGACAACTGCTCGCTGTCATACCTTGCACATAAAACACCAGCATTCAGTGAGCGACATGTTGCAGGTACTCATCTTTAAAGTTGTAGAAACAAAGGTCTTCTGAAGGAGCTGGTCAGTATCGTTTGTAAACAGTCTTGATTAAAAAAAAAGAGTGAAAAGTCAAGAACAAAAATTAAGAAAAAGACCTCATTGCCAACACATTCAGTACAGGGACTAACTGGTGCCCATGCAAGTGTTGACCATCTCACTATTTAGGTGGAGGGCATTACGGATGACGTGTTTAAGCTTGACAGATTTTGTATTATTGAAATGTTGACGTGCAGAATAGTATTTTAAGGACTTTCCTTTGTAATGCAAAGTGTAGTAATGTAATTTGTCTTTTAGCTGAGTTTCAGTATTAGAGGACTGAGATTTTGTTGTAATTTCTTGTCATCTGAATTGTTTCAAGTTTCAGTGTTCTGACAGGTTGTGTTATTGGATTGTTTTCAGAGCACAGTGATAAAATGTTTACCATCGCCTGGTGGCTGCTGTTGGGATGGGCCCTGCATTACCTCCCTTTCTGGTGCATGTCTCGAGTGCTGTACTTTCATCATTATTTCCCAGCCTTCCTTTTCAGTGCAATGTTCTGTGGTAAGTCAGCACCGGGCATCCTGCTTTCTCTTGTGTTCTCTTGTTTTCCCCGACTTTTCCAGTTGTACTGTGTATTCTGACCCAGTTTGGATATTGTTGTCTGCAAAGATGGATTTGATTGAAAAGGTTGACCAGTTAGTGTTGTCCTCCTCAGCTTCTGGATGAGTGAGCTCCTTTTGAATGGCATGACGCCGACGCGTCCTGAGTTATTCGCCTTTTATTCAGACACATTGTAGGGTATTGATTGTGCTAGCACTCAACCCCTCCTTACCTTGAACATGTCTAAACACATTTCTCTTTTGCTGCCCTCTTATTAGTATCCAGGAACTAAGTGGAGAATGCATGCCTGGTTGTGCCGTCTATTCTGCAGCAAGATGTGGTGTCTCATTATTGAAAAAGTCTGAAATTTTTAAATAGAAAAAAAAATCTACAACGTTTCGGTCACAGACCGTCTTCACACGGCAGTTCTGACTGCTGCATTGAGTCGCTTGAGTCAAATTCTTCAAACGCGTGAGACGGAAAAGGAGAAGAAACAAATTGTGCGCTCGCACCCAACAAGCCGGGTCTAGTCTGTGAGCGGTCTTGTATCTGACACCCTAGTGTGTCAGGAGATAAGGGCCCAAGGGGGCTTCTCGCGCTTGTACTGAAAGCGTGGAGAATAGCGAACCACACACTGCTTTGCTGTCTGTATCGCGCCTATAGCTGACCAATGTTTACACAACGACTCCACACAGCTAGCGCGGATAAACCGAGAAAAGCGGAATTGTCTCTGTCCACAACACCCTGTGAGCTATTTTCTGCGAAGGTTATAGTGGCGTCAAGTGCCAGGCGGCCAACGACGCACGGCGCGCGCGTGCAGCACAGGTTGCGCCGGTCGCAAAGTTCTGTCAGAAAGTTTTAAACACGAACTTAATTATGGTACTCACAGAGAAGACTGAAATGCCAGCTTTTGTCACACTCTCAAGTACTCACTGCGCCATTGCTCTCATACAGAAATTATAGTTAAAAAACCTCTGTACAGTAAATATAACTTAAAGATGTTGCACCAGTCTCGAAGCGTCCAAAAACACACAGAGCGTCTGGCCGTGTGGTGGCTGACTAGTTAAGGGCCTAGCCCGAGTCACAAGGCAAAGCGTTGGACGAACTAAATGCAGTCGCTGTGAGTGTGCGGGCGCGGCCGTGTTCAGGACTTGTGACATAAATTAATCAAATAATTAATTATGTTAATCTAGATATTTCAGTGGAAAGAAAATATGTATGAAGGCAAGTGAGTGTCAGAAATATAGAGAGGGGGGGGGGGGGGGGGGGGGGCATAAACTCAAGTAGGCCTACTGCCTTAAGGTCATTTTTTCATCTGGTCTGGTTTTCTTGTTGTTTTTAAATCTGTAAATCAAAATGGCTGAATATAATGGATTATAATGTTTTTGATGATTACAGTTGTTTTGATTTGGATAGAGTATTGAGACTCAGTAGGATACAATGTCAAGTGTACATATTTCACAGCCTGGCTCCCTGTGCATAACAGTTCTTTAGGAACCTGGACTTGTATGTGTAATTGTTTGTGTGTGTGTTTGACATACTCGTGCCAGTGAATGTGGGATTTGAAGTCACTGAAAATGACCAGTTACCATTGTCTGTGGTTGCAACATTGAAGAGAAAAAGAAGTCTCAAAGTACATGCTTATTCTCCAAAAATCATTAGAATCATGAACATTTAAACAACAGAAATTAATTAAAGATGCAGTACACCATGACCCAGTTGCTGAAGGGCCTTAACACACTCTCATTTTTCCTGTCCTTTACCTGACCATGATGTTGGTCTTGTCCAGTTCGGGTACTGTGTGGTAAAGTGACAAAGCTGGGGAAAAATCAAATAAGGTTAAGCATCTCTATGCAAGTTTCGAGGGAGCTTCCTTGATAAGAGGTTCTGTTTTTAAGGCTGTTATTCACATTTACAAGCTAAGAACTCTGTTTACCTAATGTTCCAATTTAAAGTTAATTGTTGTCTGTATTTATTTCCATTTTCTGCTTCCTTATTTGCATTCTAAAAGCGATGAGTGTTGCCATTTCTTTTCATATGTGTCATTATGGTTTGACTGCTGTGACTCATCAATGAGATCATGGCTGAATGTCATGGCATTACAATGTGCATTTTGTCCTGTACCTGTAGACCAGCTTACCATTACCTTTGAGAGAAAACCTGATTTGACCGTCTTGTATGCGCATGTATGATTTATGTGGCAGGTGTGATGTTGGACTACCTGGTGACACAGGTGTGCATGAGTGTCCCTGAGAGTCTGTCCCTGTCGGCCTTCTGCTGGTGTCTGGGACTGGTCATGGGCTGTGTGCTGTACAGGTAAAAACTTCACACACACACACCCTTCCTGACTGACCATGGGCTGTGTGCTGTACAGGTAAAAACTTCACACACACTCACCCTTCCTGACTGACCATGGGTTGTGTATGTACAGGTAAAAACTTCACACACACTCACCCTTCCTGACTGACCATGGGTTGTGTGCTGTACAGGTAAAAACTTCACACACACTCACCCTTCCTGACTGACCATGGGTTGTGTGCTGTACAGGTAAAAACTTCACACACACTCACCCTTCCTGACTGACCATGGGTTGTGTGCTGTACAGGTAAAAACTTCACACACCCTTCCTGACTGACCATGGGTTGTGTGCTGTACAGGTAAAAACTTCACACACCCTTCCTGACTGACCATGGGTTGTGTGCTGTACAGGTAAAAACTTCACACACACACACCCTTCCTGACTGACCATGGGTTGTGTGCTGTACAGGTAAAAACTTCACACACACTCACCCTTCCTGACTGACCATGGGCTGTGTGCTGTACAGATAAAAACTTCACACACACCCTTCCTGACTGACCATGGGTTGTGTGCTGTACAGGTAAAAACTTCACACACACACACCCTTCCTGACTGACCATGGGCTGTGTGCTTACAGGTAAAAACTTCACACACACTCACCCTTCCTGACTGACCATGGGCTGTGTGCTGTACAGGTAAAAACTTCACACACACACACACACACTCACCCTTCCTGACTGACCATGGGTTGTGTGCTGTACAGGTAAAAACTTCACACACACACACACCCTTCCTGACTGACCATGGGTTGTGTGCTGTACAGGTAAAAACGTCACACACACACCCTTCCTGACTGACCATGGGCTGTGTGCTGTACAGGTAAAAACTTCACACACACTCACCCTTCCTGACTGACCATGGGTTGTGTGCTGTACAAATAAAAGTTCACACACACACCAACCCTTCTTCCTGACTCTCGCCTACAGTTTGGTATTAGAGGCGGGGTGGCGACTGTATGAGGGAATACTGAAGAGAGAGAGAGTAGGGGAATTGTCAAGACTGTTTAATCCCAGGGGTTCTTTCTGGTTGCTTGGTTAACCAGGCTTTCACGTCCTCCATTTGGAGGAATTCAGCCCTTGGAAACATAATTCCTGCTCCTCTCACCACACTTTCTTCCCATTCCTCTCCCCCTTTTTCTTTCCACTGCAAATTTTAGGGGGGGAAAAAATGCTGATCATTAAAAAAAGAAAAAAAAAAGAGTTCACACAAGAAGAGATCCAACACAGTAGCTAAAAATGATACGTTGGATGAACCAGGTTTTTCAGAATTCAGCCATTGTTTTTTTCAAAAATTTCAAGAACCCCTTGACTGGTGCTTGTGCAGTCTTCCAACACGCGAGTTTTCTCCTTTAGTCATGGTTAATTCAGTGATGTGTATCGCACTTTAGTGTTATTTCTGAACAGCGCTTAGCGTCTGCTTACTTATCATAATCTATGTGTGGAAACCACAGACATGAGTGGTTAGCTTTGATGGAAGTTTTCAAATGTCTATGGATGAGACAGGACTGCCTCTACAGTTTCTGTTTGTGTCTCTTGTTTCGTGCCTCATCACTGTCGTCATTCCCTGGCTGCCCTTTCCAGTCACGTTCAACGCAGCCACACTCAGGTTCATCCTGTCGCAGTTCAGGCACTGGCAGTTCACAGCAGTCAATCAATATCTGAGTGTGTAATGCAACCCAGAAGAGTGTGACCTATACCTGCAATACCTCTGTGGCGTTTCTTGTTTTGGCGCAGTGCTGTGACGTTTCTTCATTTGACTTCTCTGTGTGTGTGTGTGTGTGTGTTAGTGTGTGTGTGTGTGTGTGTGTGCGCGCGTGTGTGTGTGTGTTTGTGTATGTTTATGAGTGAGCGAGTGTGTGTTTGTGAGTGAGGGAGAATGTATTTATGTGGTTGGGTGGATGGGTGCACGTGGGTAGGTTGGTGTATGGGTGTGTGTGTGTTTTATCCCTGACATGAGCATGTATGCTCACTATGAAGAAGGCTGACACTGAAGTGTGTGGCTGACAGTGAGCCAGAGATTTCTCCCAGTCATGGAAGGCAGCATGTAGAATTCTGTTGCTGTGATGTTCTTTTTATCCGACATCCCTCTCAGTTTGTCTACCTTCTGTTTGAGGATTTACTGTATCACCACAAATATTACACACTAATTCACAACTTGGGAAGAGGGTAGGGGGAGAACCTGCCAGCTTGTACCATACTTACCTGTGCATTGTATTATGACTGTCCAATTGTAATGTGAGTGTCCAATTGTAATATGAGTGTCCAATTGTATTGTGAGTGTCCAATTGTAATATGAGTGTCCAATTGTATTATGACTGTCCAATTGTAATATGAGTGTCCAATTGTATTATGACTGTCCAATTGTAATATGAGTGTCCAATTGTATTGTGAGTGTCCAATTGTATTGTGAGTGTCCAATTGTGATATGAGTGTCCAATTGTATTATGACTGTCCAATTGTAATATGAGTGTCCAATTGTATTGTGAGTGTCCAATTGTAATATGAGTGTCCAATTGTATTATGACTGTCCAATTGTAATATGAGTGTCCAGTTGTATTATGACTGTCCAATTGTAATATGAATGTCCAATTGTATTGTGAGTGTCCAATTGTAATATGAGTGTCCAATTGTATTATGACTGTCCAATTGTAATGTGAGTGTCCAATTGTATTGTGAGTGTCCAATTGTAATATGAGTGTCCAATTGTATTATGACTGTCCAATTGTAATATGAGTGTCCAATTGTATTATGACTGTCCAATTGTAATATGAGTGTCCAATTGTATTATGACTGTCCAATTGTAATATGAGTGTCCAATTGTATTATGACTGTCCAATTGTAATATGAGTGTCCAATTGTATTATGACTGTCCAATTGTAATATGAGTGTCCAATTGTATTATGACTGTCCAATTGTAATATGAGTGTCCAATTGTATTATGACTGTCCAATTGTAATATGAGTGTCCAATTGTATTATGACTGTCCAATTGTAATATGAGTGTCCAATTGTATTATGACTGTCCAATTGTAATATGAGTGTCCAATTGTATTATGACTGTCCAATTGTAATATGAGTGTCCAATTGTATTGTGACTGTCCAATTGTAATATGAGTGTCCAATTGTATTATGACTGTCCAATTGTATTGTGAGTGTCAAACTGAAGTCATGTCATGTGAAGTGCATCAGGTTTTGCCTTTTCTCTGTTCCAGTTTCTACCTCTTCTACCCTTTGACCTACGGAATGCAGGGGGAGCGACCTAGCGCTGAAGGGGGAATAATGCAGGGCCTGCGATGGCTGGAGTCCTGGGACTTCTGATATGGCACTGCTGTTAATAGTTGATCAGTGAATTAACTGATTGATCAGTTGCCTTTTTTCTATTGTGTCACTGAATGTAATGAATATCCTGTCAAAATGGAGACAATGCACAATCATGTATGCATGTATTCCATTCTTTCTCTTACTCCAAGTTACTGGATGACTTGCAATATTACCTGAAAATTGCAATTCAAAAGATTGTGCTCAAACTAATGAACAGATATTTTAATTGTGCTTAAATCATGGGTTGAAATGGTAAGAAGGTTGTGTTGAACATAAACCGTGGCACAAGATTGTATTAATGCTTACGATGGAACATTGTATGAGTTTTCTGATGTGTCTATGATCAAGTTTTAAAAGTAATTTGATCTGTCCACATAGCAGTATTGCAGCTGTTCTTTCCCTGACATGTCTGCTGATCTGAAAACCTGTGACAGTTCCAGCAGGTATCAGAAGACCAATCTGTGTTTTCAATTGTCAAATACTGAGTGGAAGTGCAATTGATGTCTGCATAATATATGTTTACATATCACTGAGATATCTTCGGTATGTAAGAAATCTGCAGCTCTTTTAATGATTGTTATGAGCATCAGTGTGCAAATAAGTTTTTGTTTTTTTGGATGTGTATAGGAATGGATTAAAAAAAAAAATAGAATAGTAAATTTCGTCCTTTTTATGGAGTACTTGTGTAAGATCATGTGGACAAGCTTGTGTGAGTCGACTGGAAAAAAAAAAGACACTTAACCTCATGATGATTATCATAACATGGCTGTCCAATGATTGATGAAAAAAAAAGATGACGCTTAACCTCTTAATGATTACCATAATGTGGCGGTCCATTTGCTGAATATTGTAATTGTGATTTCATCTCAGGTACATTTCGTAGTATTTGTGTTGTGCAAGTTTGGAAATCCTCTATGGGCAAAGTCATCTTGAAGCTTCCTATTGGAAAGGCAAGAAGAGAAATTTGCTCCGACAGAAGGAAGTAGGCCAGAGGTGCATTGTGAGGATAGCTTCCAAGTGCTGTTCTTTTTCTTCTGCCATCCATGGCAGGCAACTTCCCTGTTCATTTGTTTCTGCAGTTGGGGTTTTACAAATGTCATCTTTTTTTCTTGTTTTTTTAACGCCGACAAAAGTCAACCTTACTGTACTAGGTACTAATGCCTGGTTCACACGAGTGCAACAATGAGGCAACAATGGGTGGCAACTCCAAGTTGCCTATGTGTTGCTACATTGTTGCTTCAAAAGTTGTCACTACAGCAACTCATTATAAACCAATTAGACCCCATTGGATTTTCCCAATAAAAGTTGCCTATGAAGTTGTCACAGCCAAAAGTTGAACTTCGGGAGATATAACTTTTGGTGGGGTTGGCAACTTTTGCATGACAACTTCAAGTTGCTTTTGTGTGAATAGCTTGGCAACACAAGTATATCGGTAGGCAACAAAAAAGGGGCGGAGCGAAGTGCATGCGTGCGACAAAAAGCGGCACGTGCCGCCACGCTTTTCTCGCTTTTTTCCACACGCATGCAAGCACGAATTTTGTTGCTTGCATGACAACTTTTTGTTGTGCGTGTCGGCAACATGCATCCTGTTTTCAACCGAGCCAACAAAGCTGGCAACTTTTCCAGAAGTTGCTTGCAAAAGTTGCAACCTACGTGGCAACTACAAGGAAAGTAGGTCGCGCACGTAGGCCAAGCCAGCAAAAAAAAGGGGCGGAGCTACGGAGTTGCCATATAGTTGCCTCTTGCGTTCACATATGACGAAGCAACTTTGGCCAAAATCTATTTTTGATTTGTTGCACATCGAGTTGGCAACTTTTGGGGTCTATTTGTTGGCAGTAAAAGTTGCTCTCGTGGGGAACCTAGCGTTACCGGGTATGTTTAAGAGGGGAGGGAGGATAGTTACAATGTCCAAAAATACTTTGGGAGGGGTGATGGGGATTGCTTTATCTCATTTACTGTGCGTAAATGAAATACATTTGCCAAAATAAGGTGTTGTCAAGAGGAGGAATGGAGGCAGTCACAGAATTATTCTTTCATTGAATAGAGTACATTCACACACACACACACACAAAGTTGAGTGGGTCTGTTGGGAGGGGGTGCAGTGCACGATTTTCAATAATATTTGCTGATGATGTCTTTTTGTTGACAATTTTTGATTTTGCTCTGTGTGTGTGTGTGTAAGTGTGTGTGTGTGAGTGTGTGTGAGTGTGTGTGTGTGCGCGTGTGTTGTAATACAGTTTGTAAGGTGCTTCCAGATTTATTGGGCCAGAGAGGAGGAGGGCTTTCACACCCTGTCCACTTCCCTCCCTGATCCATCCCCATGTTTGGATCTCAATGCCAAAGCAAAGATTGGCCTTGATGTCATTTTTGAATGAGCGTAGGTGATGGCACACAGTAAATGCAATATGTGTGACACAGCTTACTTCGGAGCACAAGGCAGACCTCATCAAGTACTCGAAAAGAATAGGAAAGTATTATTCAGGGAATTCTTGCACTTTTACAACTCTAATGTTATTGAAAAATTCAAACGCTTTCGTTTTGGAAATCCATAGCAGAAAAGTAAACCCTAATAATTCCAAAGTTAACCCATATCGGCTTTTTGCCAGACTCTTGTTGAATTATGTGAAGGAACGGAGTATGTTTATTTATTTTTTATACTAAAAATTTCCTTGCTTATTATGATACTGAACAACTTGAAAGGAAAAAATTCGGATTCTGTGTTGCTAGATTTCTTTGAAAATTTTTTAAATTCACACTCAGTTTTTACGAGTGATTGTTTTGGAATGCTAAGCTTAGGATTGCCATAAGATCAAAAGTAATGAAAGTTTTTATTCATTTTTGTTTATTTGGATTTATTTTCCTGTGCTTTCATAAGTACTGTCTCGATACAAAACTCGGTTTGTACAAAAATGAGTTCTACCTGGTTTTCACATGTGCAGTCTCACATCCATTCTGCATGCAGGAAGTAAATGGTAAATTATAAACAGGAAAGATAACTTTTGCTCTCATAGTAGAGCAGTGAAAGGCATGTAACTCCAAACCAGTGCTGCTTGTGAAATGCCTTCTCTTACTTAACTCTTTATCCCTACAACCCGGTTTGCAGAAATCCTACCCTTCCTTCCTGCAGCCGGAAAACCGGCAGCACAAAATCCCTCCTTTCCTTCCAGCAGCCTGGAAAATCGGTTCTCGCGGAAAGCGCTTTTGAACTTCGTGCGAGTCGCATCATTGGTACACGTCATGACCGGGTCGCTCACACGGCAGTGTTTATGAATGGAATGGATGCCAGATGGCCCCTACAGAGTGAGAAAGTGGTCGCCGCTCTATTCGGGCCCGGTTTGCTACTGCACACATGGCAGTTCTCCACTTTACACTTCTTTTTCTTTTCTCTAAATCCAGGAATGAAGGGAATACTCTTATCATAAGAATCTAGGAACAAGAGGAAGTAATGGTTCATATAAAAGTAGGAAAATGAAAGAGTTAAGGAAGGAAGCACTTTATAACAAACAAGGAAAGTTGCCCCAAATAATGAAGTTCCAAGTTTGTACATATACTCTCACTCGCCTTCTGTACACCCTACATTTCAGATTTATTTTTCTTATCAAGTTCCCCATGCGTGTTTGTCAGTCTGCATATGTTCTGTGCACAGTCTGCAAAATCAAAGCTGCACCCAGTGTCAGTGTGTGCCTATACATGTTTCTGGTGTTGTAGCTGTGTGCATTTAACAAGTGAGGATGTATGGGCAAGCTTTGAACTTCCTAGCGTGGGGCAGTTTTCTAGTTTCATTCTGCGTGCTTCTTGGTTTTAAACAGTATTTTATTTCAACATTGTCACAATGTTACAAGAGTAAATGAGACAGGGGCAACAAGAAATACTTATATAAAGCCCTATCTTAAGAGTGAATGTACACAATGAATTTGCGACGGACTTTCTGAACAGCGTGCTTCTTGTCTCCATGTGTGCAGAGGGAATGGGTTCCACAGCAGCCATGGGCTTGTGTCATGTGCTCTTAAATTGTTCACTACAAGAGCAAAACATACCTTGTATATGATCCTGTGCATGGGAGTAGATAAGAAATACGACTAAGACGCAGGCAGGTCTGAAAAAGTGTTAAATAGGAGACAGGAAAAAAATCAGGTGTTGCTGGAGTGTCAACCTGAGACCTCGGATCCCCTCAAAATGGAAGTTAGATCTCCAAGGCGGTTAGCTCTGGTGACTGTCTTTAGGGAGTGTTCATAAAAGCAATGTCACACCAGGCAGTGGTTGTGGTTACTGTTCAAGTCAACTGAACAGGGGTCCTGGTGGTCTCATTTCTATCTGCATTCAGAATGGTCTCATGTCATAGTCAGGATTTTAGTGTGTTGCACCAGTCTTCTCTTTCTTTTATTACTTTTTTTCTGTAGCTTTGGATTTTTTTGATATTTTAAGATGGATTTATTTTCATGATCTTACGTACAATGATTAGTGGATTGAGGGGGAGGGGGGTTATCAATTGTCATTGTCATTTTGGATTTTGCTTGTTTTGTTCAGTTTGAAAGTTGTACATTGATTGCATTATGAGGAACGTTTCAGGAATCTCAATGGCTGAACTTAATAGATATCCAAATATGAATGATATCTCACTGGAATGTGTTCAGAAATGTAAAATGAGCATGTATTAGATTGTTTAAGGCTCTTTTATTACATGCACAGCTGTCCATTTCATGGATTTATTGGTAAATTCTGAATCATTATGTATCATTTTCTGTTTCTAAATTAAATAGGGTTTTTGTTTGTATTGATTACTCACACTTTGTTAGTTGTGATCGTCAGGTAGAATGGCTCATGCAGTCAGTGTGGCCAAGTCTTCTCTGCCTTTGGTAATAGTTATGTTATTAGGCTGTGAATTGTTGTGTAATTGTTGATTGTGATAAATCAGGTAGAATGGGCTGAGGCAGTCCGCCTGGCTAAGTCTTGTCCTATTTTAGGTGATAGTTATGTTATTAGGCTGTGAATCGTTGTGTAATTATCCTTTGAACTACCCATCCACCATTTTCCAGTCACTTCAGATCCACCAGTAGAGGATGGCTCTCAATATGGCTTCCATACAGGTTATATCGGAAGCGTCAGTTTTAAGATGCAGCGTTATGAGCCATCTGCTGTAGCCCTGCAGGTGTCGTTTGCTGAGTGCTATCCATATGCCTGTGGTATATTTTGTATGCCATTTACTCCGAAATTCTTCTTCTTCTTCTTCTTCGTTCGCTCAGACAGGAACCCCAGATGCACTGATGAAGGCTGCCGTCCGGCGGAGGTCCTCCAGAGATCCGTTAGAGTTTCTCCCTCATCGGTTGGTCAGCAGGCCAGGTCTCTGCTCTCAGGTCATGGTGTAGCTTTTACCGAGGACACCCGCCGTCTGGCTCTGCCCCGAAACGGGGCACGGGGACCACCAGTAGCTTTGGTTGGGCCCCTTTGAGGCACAGGGCCCGGCACTCTTCCACCCTGGCGGGTCCTCGACGGTCGAGCACCATATCTCGATTCTCTAAGGTTGTCTGTCATGTGAGCGGGGATGCGTTGTGCTGCCGTTACGCCCCTGACAAGTCAGGACCAGCACATCCGACTTCGGCTCTTGCCATTTATCCCATGGCTGGGGTAAGGCTTGGAGCAGTGTCAGGTCGTGTCCACGCGCCGGTGGGCCTGCACAGAGTTCCTTCCTTTCTCGGTGGGGGCCTTACTCCTCCATCTGGACTGGTCTAGCCTGCGGCTTTCCTTGATTGGAGAGGCGAGATCTAGTTTTAATATAGCGCCAGTATTCCGCTCCCGTGCCGCGTTAGTGAAAACAATCTGCCCCATGTCCCCTGAGGAAACACCCACATTAACGTGGCGAGAAGGTGCGACTACGGTTTTCACCCTTTCTTAATGGAAGAAAGGATCTTCGCAGATCATTCCGAATATGACAGTACACCTCTGGAGCCGGAATAGCTCAGTTGGTAGAGCGCCGGACTCGTGATCCTGGGGTTTGCGGGTTCGATTTCGGTATAGGGGGATTTTTCCCTCGGAGTTAACATTGGTTCTGACTCCATTCCCCATATAGTCCTTCGAATGAGACTATAAAACTGAGGTTCCGTGTGTGAACGCACGCATAACATCTTGCACACACGTAAAATCCCATCACCAACTTTCGGAAGAGAAGTCCAGTTTGGCCGTTGGTATGGATGACACGTGACACATAGCATGCACCTTCCCCGAAGATGGAGTATGGCTGCCTTAATGGCGGGATAAAAAAGGGTCATACACACAAAACTCCACTGCCTGGCTATAAAGGGAGTGTCCGCAGGAGTATCAGCCTGCGTACGCAGAAAGAAAGAAAAACAGTACACCTCTCAAATGAAAAATATGCCAAGCAAAAATTCCAGAAAAGTTCTGTTTTGTACGCAATATTGTACATTGCTTGAATTCTGAATCTGTGGATGCTTTAATTCTGAATCTGTGGACTCTGACCACGGATATGGTTTATAAGGACTGCACATGCGTGTCCAATCTACCGTTTGTATTCAGCGCCATGTTTAGTCGGTACAGCTAAACCGTATTAGTTTTGAAAACACAAAATGTGACTAAACTGATGAAAGATTAGATTTTAGTATTTATGTAAACTGCTTCAAAATGAAAATGAAATGCACCTGTTGTTGTTTTTTTCCCAAAGTACTCCTGTTTGTGTTAGTACACCATAGACAGTTTTTGGGAAGGCAGGCCTGTGCTTTGTATGAAGCACCAAAAAAAATGTCTCGCTCTGTATGGAATGTGACTAGCAGAGACAGTAAACAACAGTACTAGGGTGTACTAGGGTACGGTCCACCTCAGTCGATGAGGACTGAGATCGGTGTGCACTTCACAGGGGGGTTTGAAAGGGATTCGGATTTGAGCTAATGAGTCGGGTGACCAAGGTCATGTGGTGAGCTGACAGTGACGTTCAGCCGTGTCCTGTGAAGTGGAGTGATGACAGTGGCAGTACTGTCTGTCGTCCTGGAATATCCAGAATTTGTCCAGGGAAAGAGAGGAAACAGGCAGTCTGTCATGGGAGTCCAGTTTTCTGTTTCATGTTCCAACCAGGAAAAAGATCTGAAGGGGACTTTGCATAGGCTAACATCGACTGGTAACTTATGCTACCAGATCCTTGGGAATGACTGGAAGTTGTTAAGAGACCAAAACTGTTGTCATTGTGAAACAAAAGCAAAGAGTGTGATGCATATTGTGATGTCAGTGAGGAATCTGCATACAAGAAGGAACAGAAAGAGTGGCAAAGTTTCATCGCCAGATACATAGAGACAAGACTGTTTATCAAGCCCGGCAAGATAGACATTTCACAACGCACAGAAATGTATATCTTTCTGTGTGTTGTGAAATGTATACATGGAAATTTTGCACCAGTTACGGAATGAGAGTCAAAATCCCTAATTATGTGGCATCAGAAATTGTACATAATGTGAATAAAGGTAAGCTTTCACTTTGGTTTTTGGTGCAGTTGTGATAGCAGACATTGTTACACATGTCCCTGGAACTGGTTTTTGTTCCTGGTTTTTTTTTTAAAGGGTGTCCCTGGAAGTTTTCAAAAGGGGTAAGGAGGGGAATAGGCAGTCCTGCCAAAGTCAGTCATTAATATAAAAAAACACTTAGATACATGCATATCAAGTCGCATCCACAACTAGATTTTTATACAACATTCAGTATGATTTCAATTTTCTTGGGAGGAATGGGGAGGGGGGGGGGGGGGGGTATTTTTTTCCTAAAAAGTAGCCCAGTTTTTTGCATTCATCTGGTGCTTTTTAGAATGAATATGTGAGGTTGATATTATGTAATGTTAAAAAAAATGGTACTTATAGATGTGTATATGTTTTAATCTTTTCACAAAAGACAGGACTTATTTTACTTTTCTTTCTTTAAACACAATAACAACCTCATGTAGTTGACTGGTTTCTAAACGCTTCAGGAAATGAAAACTATGTACATTTATACCTGTATGTGAATGTCCTTGCAGATATATGAAGCAGTGAGAGAGTCCGTTCCTGTAGTGTACTGTTTTCAGACAAATCGGTTGAAGACGTCAGTCTGTGTGCTAGTCACAGTTACCATGACAATGAAGTCTCGTTGAAACAGGTTTACTCTTCAAGACCTTGAATCGCCAGATTTTCTCAGGTACAGATTGAGAATAGGCTTAACTTTTGCTTCCTGTATAATGGCAACTCTATCCATGTGCTATCTTATTTCAATGTTAAGGTCAAGGCTTAAATGTGTCACAGCCTAATGGCGATAGGGGCGTTGAACTGTGAAGGGTTCACCGTGTCTGGAGCACAGCATGATTAGAAGGCAGTGCTCGTCCCTGTCCTTCCGCCACCCATAAGCTTCCCTGAGCTGGGTCTGGTACCCTTGCATTGCTGATCTGGTACCCTTGCATTGCTGGGTGCAGCGAGAGGGTTTGCATTTGCTGGGTGCGGAGAGAGGGTTTACATGCTGGGTGTCTGATGCCACGACAGGTCAGAACTCGAACCATCAGCTCCTGTAGGCAAACACCTGAAGCATCTGACTGTGGGGCGCCACTTGAAGTGCACTGACAGTAGAAAGAAACTCGTGGAGAGCGTGGCAGCAGAGAGTCCTCAGAAGAGAAGCCCCTTCAAGCAAGTGTTTCGGCCCTTATCTCCTGACACTCTAGGGGGGTTGGGCCACACCCGGTTCATGACTCCGGATGTCCCTCTGCTGCCCCTTTTTTTTCCCCCCATCTTGGGACGAGCCATGGCTGGGATTCGAACCCATGACCCTCTGGACATGCTCATTTTCTACTTAATGACTTGCGCTTTAACCACTGAGCCACAGGGACACCTGATATTTGTAGGGAAATTAAGCCTTATGAAGTTCACTTTTGTTCCTCCTTGACCAGATCCAGCTTGAACACCTCTCTGCCGCTTCTGCCATTGCTTTCAGGGCTCTGGTTTTTTCCTTCCCTGCAACTGAGAGCTGTTTCATGAGGCTGTATGCAGACGTTCCTACAAATCCCCTAGCTCCAATTTCTGCAGTGAGGACTTTGACCTGATAGCCTTCTCTCCTCAGGCTGTTTGCCAGATCAGCATACTTTTCAGTCTTGTAGATTTGAGCTGCCTCCATTCTGTTCTCATATAGCACCGTGAGCTCGATCATGATCAGCTGCTTGGTTGACTTAGAGTGGACTACTATGTCTGGTCTCATGCCACTCTTGCTGATGATCTCTGGGTGACTCTTCCATTCTGGGAGGTCTGCAGTGCACTCCAGTCATCTGCCCCATCCAGCAGACTCTGCCTGCATGTTTCGAGTGCACTGTTGTTCTTGGCCATGATTTGCTGCCTCCTGCCGTGAAGATGTTGCGGGTGCTTTTGGAGTCCTGATTCTCCCTTTTGTGGTGTTGGTACTAGCCCAGACTACTTGTACAATTTCTTTGAGCACTTGGTTGTGCCTCCATGTGTACCTTCCTTGAGCCAGGGCTACTTTACATGAGCTTAGAACATGCTCCACTGTTTGTTTTTCATGGCAGAGGGGGCATGCAGGATC
The DNA here is from genome assembly GCA_018398815.1 of Conus ventricosus. Lineage (NCBI taxonomy): Eukaryota > Metazoa > Mollusca > Gastropoda > Neogastropoda > Conidae > Conus > Conus ventricosus. The sequence continues at coordinate 113,935,836 of CM031598.1, forward strand.
GTCTGTTTTCCCCCACTTCACCAGGTTTGCATTTGATGGCAGAAGGTCATATGCAGATCTGAGAATGAAGCTGATCCTGAGAGGGGCCATGTGCCAAATGTCATTCCAAGTTAGGCTTCTTTGGAGTGCATTCTCCCACGTTGTCCATTGCCCTTGCTGGCTCTGCTGGACTGCTTTTTGGAGTCTTTTTTGGTCTTCTTCTTTTCTCATCTCCTGAATCAGCATGTCTCTTTTGGCTTTTCCTTTGGCCTTTGACCACCATCAGTTTTGGTCACCCCCAGTCCTTGTCTGTTGGTCTGATGTGTCCTGTTATTTCTCTGATCTTGAGACTTTCTTTTGCAGAATCCATCGCCTCTTGAACTTTCCATTTTCTGCCTGTCTTCAGCTGGGGCTTGATTGCTTCTACCACCTTGTCTCCTGAGTCCTCCAGCATGCTTTGAAGTCTGATCTTCCCTGCTTTGTATTCCTCCAGGATGGATTTCAGTGGTAGTTTGAGCTTTGCTTGGTGACAGTACAGCGCTATGTCAGTCAGACAGGGTGGGACACCAAGCCATTTCCTTGTGAACTTGTTGATTTTGGCTTCCATTGCCTCCACTGTGCTGGTGCAGATGTCGTATATCATCAGAGGCCATAGGAGCTTTGGTATCAGCATGAACTGCAGACACCAGACCTTGTATTTGCCAGGGAGCCCACACTGGTCAATGGTCTCCAAGCCTTCTTCCGCCATCTGCTTGGTTTCTTTTGCTCTTTGTGTGTCTTTCAGCGTATCATCATACCATCTTCAAGGCTCTTGACTGGCTCTCTGTGAATGTTGGAATGGCCTGGTTGGCAACACTGAAGACCACAGATTTGGCCACTTTTCCTTTCCTCAGTGAGAGACTCCGTGATTTCTTTGGCTTGAACTTCATTCTGGATGAGGCAACTATGTCGTCCAGCCTCTCCAGCACATGACGTGTCTCGTCTTCTCTGGATGAAATCACTGTAGTGTCATCCATGAAGGCCTTGAGAGGAGGCATCTTGTATCCATCGCCAAGGTCTGTTTGTCTCGCGTTGTTTGTTGCTGCTTTCAAGATGAGTTCCATTGCCAGCACGAACAGTATCGGGGAAATTGCACAGCCCATTGCAATGCCCACTTCCAAGTTGATCCAATCAGTTGTGTACTCCTTGGTAGAGAACCGCATTGAGAAGCCATTGAAGTACTTCTTGAGCATGTCGCGGATGTTCTTTGGCACATGGTACATCTCAAGAGCCAACTGTATCATCTCATGGGGCACAGATCCATATGCGTTTGCCAGATCAAGCCACACTACGTCCAGGTCTCTCTTTTCTGTTTTTTGCTTTTTGGATTGCGTCCCAGATCATTGTGGCGTGTTCTACACAGCCAGCCACGCCTGGGATGCCACCTTTTTGGACTGACACATCCAAGTACTTGTTTTCCATCAGGTACTTGGTCAGCCTTGCTGCCATGACAGAGAAGAAGATTTTCCCTTCGACGTTCAGTAGTGATATTGGCCTGAACTGGCTGATGTCACTTGAGTTTTGCTCTTTGGGGATGTACACACCATCTGCCGTCATCCACTGGGCGCTGATCTTCTGGTTTCTCCAAGCCGATCGCAGCAGCCTGTGGAGCCACTCCAGCACCTTGGGACATTTCTTGTAAAGCTGGTAAGGTATTCCGTTTGGCCCTAGTGATGATTTGGCTCTGGCTTTGTCGACCACCTTCTTGATTTCCGCCAACGTTGGAGGCTTGCCATTGAACTGTTCCTCAGGGTTGGTTGGCCACACCAGACCTTGAATGTCGAGTGGTGCTTTGCTCTGTGAGTCAGAGTATGTTTTCCTCAGATGCTGCTCAAGAAGTCCTTTGTCCACACTTAGGGTCCCAGATTTGGCTGCTTAAACAGTGTTCTGGCAAACTGGAAGGGGTCTCTGAAGAAGCGCTCTTGTGTCTTCTTCTTTTTGCTCTTCCTCTTCCTCGCAGATTCCGCTTTGCTGAGGGCGCTGTGTTTTTCTTTCAGGTCTTCCCACAGTTTTTCCAAGCCTTGTTTTTCAGCTGGCAGTGCGGTCTTCATTTGCTTCTTGAGGTTGTTCTTTTGGACTCTGATCTTGTCCATCTTTTCTTGGCGTCTGGATTTCTTTGGAGGTGTTTTCTCTTTGGGTAGTTTTACTCCATAGGCGTCTCTACATGTGGCATACACAATGTCCCCATATGTGGCTAGTTTGTGTTCCAGGGTGCTTTTCCCTATCAGTGCATCGAGTCTTTGGACGATTTTTGCATCCAGTTTCTCCCAATCTTCAGTTTCATTTGCTCGTGGCAGGTTGAGTTTCAGGCGCCTGGCATCGAGGGCCTGTGCAAATTCCTCATCCGAACCAACAGCGTGGATGTCCTTGGCACTGTGGTTTAAATCCTGGCCTTGGTCTTCCGACGTCTTATCTGCTGATGCAGTGCGCTGCTGCTCATTCAGATGAGTCTTCACACATCCCATCTTTGTTCTGTGGATCTTCATGCCACGGGTGGTAGCGAAACGCTTTCCACAGACACATGGATATTCCATTTGGTCCATGTTCATAGTCCGTTTGGGATTTGCAGTCGTGATTGGTTGAGCACCGATGGATTCATCATTCTCTCCCCCTTTCGGTGAATCCTGGGAGCACCTTTTCCTTTTATTTTTAGTAGCCACATGTTTAAGGCAAAGTGGGGAGCCAGCCCACAGAGCCCTTGGTTCTGGTCTTTCCCAGTGTCCTCCGGTCTTTCCCGGACGTCCTCCGGCCTATTCCCGGAAGTCAATGGTTTACCCATGCATCAGTAGAAAGAAACTCGTGGAGAGCGTGGCAGCAGAGAGTCCTCAGAAGAGAAGCCCCCTTCAAGCAAGTGTTTCGGCCCTTATCTCCTGACACTCTAGGGGGGTTGGGCCACACCCGGTTCATGACTCCGGATGTCCCTCTGCTGCCCCTTTTTTTTTTCCCCATCTTGGGACGAGCCATGGCTGGGATTCGAACCCATGACCCTCTGGACATGCTCATTTTCTACTTAATGACTCGCGCTTTAACCACTGAGCCACAGGGACACCTGATATTTGTAGGGAAATTAAGCCTTATGAAGTTCACTTTTGTTCCTCCTTGACCAGATCCAGCTTGAACACCTCTCTGCCCCTTCTGCCATTGCTTTCAGGGCTCTGGTTTTTTCCTTCCCTGCAACTGAGAGCTGTTTCATGAGGCTGTATGCAGACGTTCCTACAAATCCCCTAGCTCCAATTTCTGCAGTGAGGACTTTGACCTGATAGCCTTCTCTCCTCAGGCTGTTTGCCAGATCAGCATACTTAGCACATAGCACAGCATAAGTCAGATGTGTACTCGCCATAGTTTCAAATGCAGTCATTTGCATGACAAGTCAAATGTAGTCTTGAGGCAGATCAAAGTTTGTTCGCATAGGAAAGGTGAATGTAAACTTGTATTTAAGTCATTTGCTCAGTAAAGTTTCATACAGACTGGCAGTTAAATGAGAGCTTAAGTCATTTGCACAGCAAAGTTTTACATGGATTGGCAGTTCATTGAAGTTAAAATCATCCACATAACTAGGTCAAATATGGGACCAGTAGTTGATTTCAGTTTAATCATTTGCATAGCGTAATTGAATGAAGGCTTGCAGTGCATTGAATGTTGATGGACTGGACAGCAGGGTCAAAGGCAGCTGTCCCAAGGACAAAGTGCAATCATGTTGATCTTTCCATCAAATCCTCTGATCAGTATGAGAAATCGGGCATGGTTCTTGTAGAAAATGTGTTCACAGAAGAGGGGTGGATATTCGGGGAAGGATGGGGAGAGGAGGCAAGGAGGAGGGATATGGGGAGTAATGACGGGTCATGTAGAAATTTGACTGTGCGAAACTAGTCTCTGTGTTTGAACATAATAGTACAGGTTTACTGAGTGTTTCAGACAGGTCTGAGGACATCTTTGTCGACAAAAGTAATACAGCTGAAATGTGTTTTTCCTTCCTTTGTGTTTTGTCCGATACTAGCAATACGACGTTTTTCAGCTGAAGTTTACATATCACCTTGCTGTGCTCCTTTATTTTTGTCAGATGTTAAAAGACTTGCACATAAAATATACACACAGGCTACACAGATGGATCTACCATCGAATACAGAGGTTGTAGCTAGACATTGAAGAAAAAGTGATTTTTGTAGTGGGCACATGGATGTCCGTGGAACAGTCTTGTTTCCTGTCCATTCAGTACACTAATATTTTGATGCACATGCTTTGTATTTCTACATAAGCCTGGAGTCGATCATATTTCAACATGGTAAATATTCTCATAGATATCTTGTGGTGATCATGTTGGGATTCAAGGTGTGATTATTTATAATGTGTGGACAAAAGCACTGTCATTTTGGTACTACTAGACTTTTTTTCCCTGTCAAATTCTGACCAAGATATCTTACGTTAAGAAATACTGTATTTATAGTAAAATCAATGTTAGCAACCAACTGCGTAGGCCAGGTCTGCACACTGTGACCGGATACATTCAGTATTTATGTCGGCACAGCACAAAGCATCAGCCTCTCCAGTGTGCACATCTACACAGTGCACAAGCACAACAAGCATGCAGCATCTGCAGACATAATTAAGATTGACACTAATAATGGGCAAAATGCAGCAGTGGCATATGCACTTTGACTTGCATCATCAGAACTGACAGAAATGCTGGCATGCTGGCCGAGTCACTTTGTAGTGCAATGCTTAAGTATTAGCGCTGAACATGTGACTTGGACACTAAACAAATGTGATTGGAAAAGGAGACTGGCAACCAGAAGACTATTCTTGAGATGAAAATGAACAAAAAAGACTGTTCAGAAATGGAGAAATAAGGAGGTCAACCCCCAAAGCCGACGTGAAAGCTGGCTGCTCATGGCTGAGCTATCAAGAGAAGTGGCCATTGGCAGTTGTTTGTGCCAGTCCACCTGACTAGTCTCTGTTCAGGTTTTGATCGGGTCTCATTACAATACTGAATCATTGATTGTATTTTTGAAAGACTTACATACAATAGATCTACATACAGTTTATTACTTCAGTTCATTTTTACAGTTTCACTTTTACCGCTTTTGGTCCATTTTTTATTTTTGTAAATCCTTTGATTTTTGGTGCATGATCACATGCGCATAGCTTCAGTTAGAGATTGGTTTTAAAAACAACAAAGTGATGCACGTGTTTTTTTCCAGAAGCTATGGATCAGACAAACTTCATCCAAGAAATCAAGGGGTGCACTTTGAATACCCTGAAGGCTAAAATTTATGGAAGTGATTGGCAAATATTGTCAGCGTTTTGTTGAGACTGAAGGGGTTTGGAGTCTTTTATTGCACACTATTTGTACATTTGGTTACAGGTATCGAGTGAGTGTTTCGTGATTGTACAAATTTGTTTTATTTATTTGTTCTGAAATCAACTGTATCAATGGATTTTAACAGATTGAGCCTAAAAAATATTGTTGGCACAATGTATACAAAAGTTTTAAAACTATCGCCGTTATATTAGAACTAATGTTTAAGCAGTTTTCTCTGGAGTAGAGATGATGCTTTGAGCTTCATTATCTCAAGATGAGGCTCAAATCCACCCATTCAAATTTACTTATACTACGCATGCATTGAACAGAGTGCTGGTGTGTGTGTGTGTGTGTGAAAGAGAGAGAAGTGCTCATAGCTGAAATGATTCACAGGTACTTCTGAAATACTAAAGCCATTTCTTTATTTGCAGTGACAGTGCTAACTTTGTCTTCATTCCTCAACCACTATAATCAGCAGTGATGCCGAACTGAAACGGAGTTTGATTCTTTGACTCTAGTCTTAGTTTTCTTTTATGCACTTTGTGTTCGTTTTCAAAAAATGCTGAAATGCAAGAAAATATTGAAGAATGAATAATGATTATACAACATAAAAATTATTGGTTTGCAAAAGATATTGAGTGGCAAGGATCGATGATTTTCTTTAGCTGTATATATCAAGATATTCCTCACTGTGTTTTGTTGAATTGTGTAATAATGTTTGGCGTAAAAGATTATACTTTTTATTTTAATCAACTGGTAATATTGACAGCTTTATTGCATGTGAAAATCCTTTCTGGATCGTTTGTTTTGTGTGGCTGTAATGATATACATGATGTATTTTCATCCTGTCTGTTGATTTAAGTATTTCTGATTATTTTGGCTATGTGGACTAATCATTACATTAAAAAAAATCTCCTTTATTATGAGCTTTTGTGTATATGTGAGTGTGAATTAACTTTGATACCTGTGTGTATTTGTACAACAGTGAGAACTACAGCTTATCCATCCCATTTTGACATGAGAAAAAAAAATTGTTATGGGGAAAGCACCATGTATTTAACCATACTTGTACATGGACACAGATTTTTCATAAATCCCTGATGGTAATTTTGATATGATTAAAACTGATTGATCTGTAAAATTGATATGATTAAAACTGGTTGGTCTGTAAAATTGATATGATTAAAACTGATTGGTCTGTAAAATTAATATGATTAAAACTGATTGGTCTGTAAAATTGAAATATTAAAACTGATTGGTCTGTTAAATTGAAATATTAAAACTGATTGGTCTGTAAAACTGAAATATGTTTTGGCAGGTTCATGTGAACAAAAGTGTAAAACTGTTTTCACCCCCCACGTGATGAGGTGAAAAAAATGACACCACACACACACACACACACACACACACACACACACACGCATGCACGCACATGAGGACACACACACACACACACACACACACACACACACATACATTTCTGTCACATTACATGTGGTGTTAAAAAAAAATACATGCTTGCGGGATCTCTTTATTTTTGATGAGGGGGTTAGAGGTTGAAATGAGGTGGGGGGGAGGGGGGGTGTTGACCTCACCCTCATTCCCCAAACGTTTTGTATTTTCAATGCAGTAAGATTTTGTTCAAATGGACTTGGTCTTCTGTGTCATTTCCCTATGTTTATGATGCTGGGGATGTATTGAAATATTTTTAAAGACACAAGTAATGTTGTATACAAATGACACTGAGTAGGTTTGGTTCGTATCTTCTTTTTGTGAATCAACTGTTAAGATTGCTTTCTTTTTTCTTCTAAACTTTGTTGTAAAAACACCCTGTGAAAGTTAATCATGTACTTTCCACCTCCCCCTCTACCCTCCCTCTGAACCTCTGTGTGTGTGTGTGTGTGTGTGTGTGTGTGTGTTTCATCCTGCATCTGTGTGTGCGTGTGTGTGTGTGTTTCATCCTGCATCTGTGTGTGTGTGTGTGTGTGTCTTTCGTCTTGCATCTGTGTATGCGTGTGTGTGTGTGTGTCTTTCGTCTTGCATCTCTCTCGCTTTCTTTCCTCCTCCTGGTCATATTAAAAGCAGGGCAGACGGTCACCATCAAGTGGTACATATAGGTAATCACAAAATGCCAAAGTTGCAAACTTGGGTCTTTTGGAGACCAGCAACACATAAAACTGCCACCACTATCAGTATGGCAGCCATGTTATCTGCTCAGCAAGGTGCACAGAACCATGGAACAAGCACAGATGCTTGTATGGGGAGAACCTGAAGGTGCAGGCTGATGTGTGTCATGGTTTTTACACACATGGTGTGTGTGTGCGAGAGAGAGGGGGGCACCCATGTGTGTGTGTGTGCGCGCGCGCACACAGACTTGTATGTATTCTGAAGTCTTGTGAAGACAAGAGTAATCATGCAAAAAGTAATGGTATTTTCTACTCTTGCTCATGATTATGACTTCACACATGCATGTTTGTTCTTTTCTTAAAAGCCACAATCCAATAGGTGACATCATCATCAGATCATTGTCATGATGTAAAACACAGCTCTCTCTCTCTCTCTCTCTCTCTCTTTGCGGGACAACACCATTTTCCCCAGGGAAGTGACAATCTGAAAAGAATCTTGGTTTTCGTCTGAAATGTAATGGTAATGAAATCTCACTCTCTCTGCCTCTGTCTGTCTGTCTGTCTGTCTGTCTCTCTCTCTCTCTGCGTCACTGACCATGAGAAACATATTTCACTTTTTGTTTATCCTGTTTTACTAATTCTTTGTCTGAAAGTTTGAAAGAAAATGGTAAGAAAGAAGATGGTCACACGTAAGGACATCAACATCACCAGGTTCCAGCAAGCGAGCCAAAAGCATGCAGCATCAAAGCAAACCTGCCACAGAATATGACCTTTGTTCAACATTAGAAATGAAAGGTGAGAAGAAAACCAGCGCTACTGTTCTCAATAAATGCATATAATCACATGGGATCTTCGCTCACTCATCAGCTAGTTTGATACAAACTATTTTCCAAACATAATGACCACACAAGGTAAAATGACCATGACCTTCAATCAAGGTTACACAGTTCAAAGAGTAAAATAACCCTGACCTATGGAACTCTGAATGAAAATCAGTCTATGAACAGTTCTGGAGCTTGTTTCCTTTTTCTTCCTATGTGGGAAAACAAAGAACATTAGGACCTGCACACACACACACACACTCGCACACCCACGCATGCACCCACGCACACATGCTACACACACACACACACACACACACATGGCCTCCAAATCTCAATCGAATCATTTACACGACCACAATTGCGCATCGTTGGTACAAAATGGCACATGCCGTGTATCGTCACTTGATAAGCATACGTTGACCTCAAACATACAGTAACGTTGCAAACGTCATGCTTTTCTTGTAAGCAACACAGTTGTAGACTGGATGATATTGTAAGACCTCAAGTAAGATGTGTAAGCTGGTAAGTTTCATTTCGTCTTTGACAGCCATGAGTAAAAATAAAAATCTTTCTCTCTCCCTCTCTCTCTCTGGCTTCAACACATTCTCTCTCTCTCTCTCTCTCTCTCTCTCCTCTCTCTCTCTCTCTCTCTCTCTCTCTCTCTCTTTCTCTCCATCCCTCAGCTAGAACTCAGAAGTTCACCATTGATGAGATCCTTTTTTTTCTTTTTCTTTTTTTTTATAATTTTTTTGAATCTTTATCATTTTCAATCCCACCAGGAAGGTTTCCACATTCCTTCTTCGGGGATGATGCAACTGACACCAATGTGCATCTGTTTTATTTGCGTGACATCTATCCCACCAGCACATAATGGCCTACTCTATGTTCCCAAAAGGTGGAATGGGATCTAACGTGTGTGCAAGATCTTTCATTCGTGCTGTCCACGCAGGATGCCATGATATAAGATCTTCAGGACTAGGAGGAGCCAGGGAAGTGGAGTTGTCACGGGTGTTGACTCAGGATAGAAAACATATTCCAACCCAACTAAGTTCGTGGGATTTCGAACCTCAGGCCTCAAACACAGGGTCTGACGCCTTGCCCACTCTCCCCCCTCCCTCCCTCCACCTCCCGCTCCCCCAACCCCCACCCCATATTCTAGCATGAAACTAGGCTTAAATTGAGCCTTTGGATCTGAGATCAACCGACTGTGTCAAAAAGCGGAAGATATTAATTAATCAATTAACAACAATCACGAGAAGTTCAAACGTCACAGGTCTCAGTCTGTTAACTCAAAAGCAAACAGCAGTGAACACAATGATAACATGGAACAAATTGATGTTGCAGCATCAGCAGAACAGGTTTCACCGAAACATTCAATTGAAGGCAAAACAGAACTCTTACCCCCCCCCCCCTCCACCCCCATTCCACCACCTACTCTCCCACCCACTCTCCTCCCGCCACCCCCCACCCCTCCCCAGCCAACCCTCACCTCTTGTCGCCCAATGTCCCATCCTGCCTGTGATTTAAAAAAAAAAAATGCCAAGCCAAATTGTAACAACGTTCTCACCATACTGGTGAAACTCATGTCGCAGATGTCTCTGCCTTCCTTTTCCCTTTTCTTCCTTCCGTCCTTCTTCCTCCGTCCTTTTCCCCTCCTCAGTTTTTAGGATGCACGGAGGAGTCTCGCTTCCGAGCCACCAGCCCCGACTCGGGAAGACTGACAATCCTGCTTCTACTGGGGACTTTGAGGACGTCTGCACGGAGATCACATCGCATTGAGGTCCATCGGACTGCGACAGGAGCGAGCTACGCAGGCTTGGATCCAATTATCTCCCTTGCTGGGCTGCGTGGAAGATGACGCCGCGGCAGTACCGTCGAACATGTTGAACGGCGGTAGGCTGATGCTGTCGGGAGATTTGACTTTCCGCTTGACGGGCTCGGCAGGCTGGTAGGACAAAACGGACTTCTTGTCCGTGTTGTTCTGCTCCTCGGTAGGCCGCAGGAGCGCCGAGTCGTCGTCTATTTTGAAGTGGTCGTCGACACTGTCACCGGCATTGCTGGTTCTGGATTTGAAGATGGGGACGTGACACCGGAGACCCTGCAGGTACAGAAGATTTGTCCATCTTGTGTTGCAGTCACATGTACAGACCCATCTTGTCTGACATTCCAACTCGGACTGGCACCCACCCATACGCACTCACACTAACACGTGTATAATGTTGGCCTACAGGAGCACATGTTTATGTGCAAGTATGATGTTGAACGAAAATAAATCTCTGCACTTTTTTTTTCCATATTCACTTCAGAAGTGCACGCAATCCGAATGACTCTAAATCACTTTTTTTTTTTTTTTTTGCTTTTGTTATAGTGTGTATCAAGTGTTGATGCAAAATCGGTCAATTAAACATTGGTGTGGCAAAATGATGAAAGGTGCCCTATTTGACATTGTTTCTAATGTAGGGCATACTGCATTATGTTCAACGGCTCTGGACAAGATCATTCTAGCCGAAGCCACAGACGTAGCTGGGACACTAATAACAGTTACGTGCAAACAGTTTTAAAGTATCCGTGACACTTCCGGAGATGTATCGAGAGACAGACAATACACGTAGCTGAGACAATACTTACGTGTGAATAGCTTTGAACTCTCCGTGATAATTCCGGAGATGTATCAAGAGACGTAGCTGAGACAAAGACACTTCAGCTACGGGCAAACAGCTTCGAAGTACCCATGATCATTTCGGAGATATATCAAGAGATGCACGATCGATTCGACCGCCATTCCACACGCGGCAGACGATGAAACGCTACCAAGCGAAATCCCATAAGGGTTCAGTGATGTAGCTTACAAAGCTGTTCGACCTTTGGCGGAGGTCTTCGCTGTCCCTGAGTGCCTTTGTCATTCATTTAGGCAGGATTGATGTGTGTGCAGAACTAACCCGATTCGCCCCCCCCCCCCCCCCCCCCCCCCCCCCTCCTCAAAGGGACGCATTGGGTTCCTTCGATACAAATTACGTTCTCTGCTAGTCATTTCCTCTCTTTATCATTCTCTGTAATTCTGCTTCGTGTGTGTCTGTTTGTGTGTGTGTGTGTGTGTGTGTGTGTGTGTGTGTGTGTGTGTGTGTGTGTGTGTGCGTGCGTGCGTGCGTGCGTGCGTGCGTGCGCGCGCGCGCGCGTGCGTGCGTGCGTGCGTGCGAGCGTGCGTGCGTGCATGCATGCGTGCGTGCGTGTGTGAGAGAGAGTTCTTTCGTTTAACGTCTTTTCACATAGAGTAGAATGTATGTGTGTGTGTATGTGTGGGTGTGCACGCTCACGTATGTGTGTGTGTGTGTGTGTGTGCGTCTGTGTGTGTGTGCGTCTGTGTGTGTGTGTGTGTGTGTGTGTGTGTGTGTGTGTGTGTGTGTGTGTGTGTTCTTTCCTGTTGTCTGCTGTTGTCTTTTATGCCTGTGTGATCCATTCTTCAGTCTTCGTCCTACAAAGTGTGATAGGTTCTGGTCCCTGTTGATATCTGCCAGCTTGTTTGCTGTCGCCTGTTTTGGCCACACACTGTCCACAGCGTCCAGAGTGGATACTAGCTGCCTATTCCGCTCTATCTCTTTGCCCTTCAATGTTTTGTTTGTTTGTTTTTTGCTTGTTTTTTAATAACCTTTTCATTAATTATACACTCCCTTTTTCAACTACGAATAGAAAACGAATTAGAAAAACTGGTATACTCTCAATACGGGTTATTTCTATCAGACCTGAGAAAGTCAGTTGACTAGCAACTATGTCATTAATTTCAATATATATATGGACATTGGTTTTGTGATTTGTGGGTTTTTTTTTTTTTTTTCAGCACGGGAATTTCCCTCCTTACGTTTTGGCAGCCCCGAAAAGCCCTAGTGTAACCGGCCGGTTGGGCTTTCAAAATGAATTTTTAATATCAATGGTAGCGCACCGCCAATATCAACAACATTATTATCAACGTCGTCGTTGTTGTCATCGTCGTCATCACCATCATCGTCATCACCACCACCACCACCACAACCACCACCACCATCAGCACCACCGCCACCACTATCATCACCATTCTCATCATCACATCATCACTGATATTCAAAATTTGTTGGATTTCCGCCTGCAGTCTCCTCACTTTGCAAGTATCAAAATGAATTATTGGCAATGAGATTAGATTCCATCTTTCCCATAATTTATACCCTCCTTCTCCTCTTTGTTCTTCCTGTTCTCCACCACCTCCTCCTCCTCCTCCTTCTTCCTCTTCCTCCCTTCCGTCATCAGTTTTAGCATTAGTATTGTTACTATTACTACCATTATTATCATTGCTAATGCTGTTATCAGTTTTATTATAATTACTTTTCTATCATTACTATTACTATGATTACTATTCATTCCCGTCACTATTGTTTGATAGTATTATCATCATTACTATTACCATTATCATTATTATGATTATTGGTATTGCCATCATCATCATCATCACCACCCTTATCATCACCATCATCATGGCCACTAACACTATTGCCACTACAACCCTGCTGTTTGACAATCCTCTAACCCTTCTCCTTTCTCCCTCCTGTGTGTATAGCCACTGTTAATACTTCAACTGCTATTGTCATAATTATCACCAAAAGTGGTAGTAATCCTCTTTTTATCATTATTTTTCAATATTTTCATCATTATCATTATTGTTATTGCTACCTTTATTAGTATTATAATCATTACTATTTTAACTCGCATTGTCTCTTTCACAACAGCCTCGTTTTCATTCAACGCCCATCTTGCGCCGAATGCGAGAAGACAAAGTGATCGCTCGTTCTTCGTTTTCATTGTCCTGAATGTTGTTTGTCTTGCCTGAAGAAGACCAAAGAGGTCGAAACGCGTCGGGTTTTGTCTTGCCATTTGTTTGTCCATGTCAACCGCGGAGTTACTTAAAATTACTTTTTTTTAAATTATCGTAACAAACCTATATACGATTCACAGAATTTGCAAACTACCTTGCCATTGGCAATAAACAAAAGCTCTCCTTTATCCCGTTGGGTATTAAAAATGGATTCATGATGGCCAAAGATACTCTGCATTGAATGTACACGACTGTAGATGGAACATGTACTCGTCTTGGCATGGCAATGCGCATCATAGCCCCCCCCCCCCCCCCCCCCGCCCCCCGCCCCCCTCCACCCCCACTCCCACCACCCCCAAATGGTCAGATCACTATGTGCATAGTACATATTTTGGACGATCTGCTATAAGGAAGGATGAGGGCCTAGGACAATTAGGTTTGTCTTATTCTTAGCGGAGCAGTTCGTATTCACGATCCTTTTCTTGAAGAACTTCGGGATTTCAAGCTTTTCGCTTGGAAAGCACCAACTTGGTTTACATGGAGCCCACCAACTTTGGGGACGCACGCGCGCGCGCGCACACACACACACACACACACACACACACACACACACACCTGGCAGTGGTGTTGGTGGGGCTTTTGGGGTACCGCTCAGGAGGGTTGGCCTCCAGGTACACCTGGGCCATGATGACCAGCACGTGAGTGGCCAGCATCAGGGCTCCACCCAGGACATCACCTGCCACCGACACTTGATAACGTCATCGTCGTCGTCGTCATCATCGTCGTCGTCGTCGTCATCGTCGTCACCATTGTCACCACCACCACCACTATTATCACCATTCTCATCATCACATCATCATCATCGTCATCATCATCATCATCATCACCACCACCACCACCACCACCACCACCACCACCATCATCATCGTCATCACCATCATCAGCACACGTTCACATGTGAATCGCCTACCTAAAAGGTTTTAGGTCACCAAACCTTTGGAAATTTAGGTACACAACCACCATCACCACCACCACCACCTCCATCATCATCATCATCATCATCATCATCATCATCATCATCAAAGACCATTTGCACAACGCCATATCCAATATTTGTTACGTACATGCAAAGCATCTAACCGTCGCGGAAAATCGGAGGAAAAGAAAACATCAACATACATGTACTCGTGAATAAAACCGCAAAGTATAAAGCAAGCGAACGGAGCCAGGTGGACCAAGTGGGGCAGAGCCTCAGACACTTTCACCAACTGGTACCCGGGGTTCGATCCTCTCTCCAGATAGCCAGGCTGGAACAGATTCTCTGTGCGGGGTTCACATAGGCCGAAGTGTTGACAGCAATCCCCTTCCAGTCCTTCGGATGAAACTTTAACGTAAGTACATGAAATCTTGAGCGCCTGTTTAATCCCATTCTACCTTTCATGGAAAGAGTAGGCCATGGCGCACCGGAACGACAGGCCTAATCATGGAAACAGTTATGCAACATTTATGTTGATGCCTGATTTTTTTTCTTTCCCTTTTTTTCAGCCTGTAAGACAGTGTAAGGAATACCGATATAATAATAGCGATTAGGAATGACATTTCTCCGACAGATCCTAGTGCGCCTGAAAAGGTGACTGATGGTGTGTGTGTGTGTGTGTTGTGTGTGTGTGTGTGTGTGTGTGTGTGTGTGTGTGTGTGTGTGTGTGTGTGGAGAGAGAGAGAGAGAGAGAGAGTACTGTGTGTGTGCGTGTGTGAGTACTGTGTGTGTGTGTGTGTGTGAGAGAGAGAGAGAGAGAGAGAGAGAGAGAGTACTCTGTGTGTGTGTGTGTGTGTGTGTGTGTGTGTGTGTGTGTGTGCGCGCCAGCGTGTATTTGAGTGCACTTCTGTGCCAGTATGTGTGTGTTCGGTGTGAGCGGGTGCACGCCCGCTCGCGCGCGCGTGTGTGCGTGTGTGTGTGCATGACATTGATGGAGAAAAACAGAAATATTCGTATATGAAGACAAAAGAAAATTCGGAGAAAACAGATCACACACACACACACACACACACACACACACACACACGCTCACAGGGAGTTTTTGTGCTAACAGACAAGATAAGAAACAGAGATCGTACGAGATCAAGGAACAGAGATAAACATTAAGCCTGACAGTAATAATTATCATCACAGAGAGAGAGAGGGGGGGCAGGGGGGGGGGGGGGGGGAGGGGGAGGGAGGCAGAATGAGAAAGAAAAAGAGGGAAAGAAAGAAAGACAGACAGAGAATCGTGGGCAGGAGAGGAGGAGTGGGATAGAGTTAGGGGAACAACAAAGAGAAGGGGAGACAAACGCATACACACTGACAGACAAAAAGCAAAACGACGATCACAAACCCAACAAAAAGATGTAAAGAGAGAGGGAGAGAGAGAGGGGTGGGGGGTGGGAGGATAATCCAACCAAACACTAAGGAAGGGAGACAAGCGGTCCCTGGTGTAAAAGATGTGGCGGTCAAGTGCATCATGCAATAGCAAGCCAGAGAAGCGAATGCAGTCATGGTTCTGTTCTGAGTTCCAGCCATGCACTCGCACTGCCTGTGGGCCATTTTGTGACTGCGCGCGCGCGTGTGTGTGGAGTGCGCGCGCGCGCGCCCGTGTGTGTGTGCGTGTGTGTGTGTGTGTGTGTGTGTGTGTGTGTGTGTGCGTGTGTGTGGAGTGTGCGTGTGTGCGCGCGCGCGCACGTGCGTGTATATGTGTGTGTGTGTGTTCCAGTTTCTTTTATATTCATCAGCATGAAACAAATGCTGTGATAGCCGCAAAAGCTCGTGGGTGTGATTGATAATTAATAATGCACGTGCGCGCGCGCGTGTGTGTGTGTGTGTGTGTGGTGTGCGCGCGTGTGTGTGTGCGTGTGCGTGTGTGTGTGTTCCAGTTTCTTTTATATTCATCAGCATGAAACAAATGCTGTGAGATAGCCGCAAAAGGTCGTGGGTGTGATTAATAATTAATCATGCATGCGCGCGTGCGCTCGCGCGAGCGCACACGCGTGCGTGCGTGTGTGTGTGTGTGTGTGTGTGTGTGTGTGTGTGTGTGTGAGTGCGTGTTTTGCGCGTGCGCACTGTGTGTGTGTGTGTGTGTGTGTGTGTGTGTGTGTGTGTGTGTTGTAAGTGTGTTATGTGTGTGTGTGTGCGCGCGTGCGCGCGCGCGCGCGCGTGTGTGTGTGTGTGTGTGTGTGTGTGTGTGTGTGTGTGTGTGTGTGTGTGCATGTGCGTGTGTGTGTGTTCTTTTTCTTTTTTTTCTCTCTCCCCCCTCCCCCTTTTTTTTTGAGGGGAGGGGGGGGGGGGGAGGGGAGGCAGCACATTCCGTGTACTAAAAACAAAGTGGAGCCGCCCCATTTTCTTCCCGAACGAAGCGATCCATCTGTGGATTCAACACCACAAGACACGACAGGAATGGATCCTTGTTGTGAGGCAGGCTAGGCTGGTAAGACTAAGATCCAAAGCGACATGCGATATTACGACACCCTTCAGAAAGAGTACCAATCAACTCGTGCATGAGGAAGACCAACCAGAACAGAACCCCGTTCCGGTGTCGTATATAATACTGTCGCTCATAAAATCGTGTCGCAGCGACAGTATTTCCCGGGAAATACTGCATTTTATGGACAGCTACAATATTCTATGGGACATTTTTCGTGAAAAGTTGTCGCGCGACATTTTTTTCCAGCAGTTATTGTCGCTGCAACAATATTTCACGTGAAATGCTATCGCTGCGATACAATTCCACGGCGACAGTATTATATACGACACCCGGCATACAATACTACACAATACAGTGATGGAATTTGCTGCTGGCTCGACAGACGATCACACGCGCTGGTCATTGATCAGGACGTGTCCACGTGCAGGGAGGGGTTGGGGCCTATCTTTTACAGTCGGTCGAGACGTTACAGGGGAGAGAATTCAGCGAACTGGGGGGGGGGGGGGGGGGGGGGGGCTGCCTCCCTTGTTTTTCCTTGCCTGATTGTCTACAGTCAGTCAGTCCATGTTACGAAGAGGGCCGCCCAGAATACGTCCACCCCTGCATACAATCCTGCACAACGCCGTAGTTCCACACCTTACTGCTCTGGGCTAACCGTGGCAGATGCGTCTACATGTTGTTTTGTCCGTCGAGACGACGGAGACCATCTAGTCATCCTAGGATCGGGGTGTGCGTAGATGGCTGGTCAGGCCGATCTGCGCCCGGAAAGACCTATCACAGTATGGACAGGGGATGGTGGCGGCAGTCGGAGATCTGTTGACACTGGTCTTCCTGATCATTCTGCGCTGCTCACCTGTAGCAATTCCGTTACTACATACAATACAATACAGGACCATTCTAAAGACAATTACCC
>CM031598.1:113960810-113970810 GCA_018398815.1 Conus ventricosus
CGCAAGCACGCGCGCGCGCGCGCGCGCGCGCGCGCGCACACACACACACACACACATACTCACACACACACACACACACACACACACACACACACACACACACACATACTCACACACACACACACACACACACACACACACACACACACACACACACACATTCTCTCTCTCTCTCTCACACACACACACACACACACACACACACACACACACACACCACACACACACAAACACACACATACTCACAGACACACAGACACACACACACACACTCACAGACACAGACACACACAGACACACACAGACACACACAGACACAGTCACACACACACACACACACACACACACACACACACACACATACTCACACACACACACACACACACACACACACACACACACACACACACACGCATTCAGCATGATGGAGCACCGACAGGCAAGCAAGCCACGCACACATACTGTAGTCCTAAGACAGCAGAAACTTAAAGCTCTCTATCAACACACCAAGTTGCCTCGGCGACAGCAACCCATACACAATCGATCTTTCGTCTTGTGCAATCTCCCACCCATTCACATCATGACACCAAGTGCGTGGTTAAAACGATCTATCTACACCCTACTTCCTCCCCCCCCCCTTTCCCCCCCCCCCCCCCCCTTCCCTGCCGTGGCCTCCCAGTTATCCGCCCTATACTACCCTGCAGGGAACAAATTGCCCGTGGACAACACTTTCAACCGTTCCTCATCCGTTTTGTCAATATGGAACAAAACCAAGACAAAAAAAATGTACATCCCCTTTACCAGTTTCTACTCTTTCGTCCCCCCCCCCCCCCCCCCCCCGACCCCCTTCGCCATCTCTCCCACTCCTCAAAGCAAAATAAAGAGGAGGGAGGGGGGAAGGTGAAATGGATACATTTCACATTCGTTGTCAGAAACTGTGATGGAACCAGTCTATAACGTCTGTTTCGTCGTTTTCTCTGTTGTTTTTCATGCAGTCTAATCGTTGTCTGTTCAAGAGGGGCTGGCACAGAGGCTTAATCTGAGACCTCATCTAAACTCTCGTTGTCTGTTGAACGATTGTAGTGGCGAAAAAACGAGTGCAGGCTAACAATTCTTCAATGGCTTGGCAAAATTCAAAACAAAACAAAAACAAACAAGATGTGAAGCATATAAACGTACTCGTAGTTTTCCAAACCGCTTATAAATCGGCCAAGTGCTTTGTGAGATAAGAAATAAAGGCAAAATAACGGTTTTAACGGTTATTTAACCGATGTACACTTTTGAAACTGGTATTTTAGTCCTCACTGGGCTAAAGCCTGTGTACATACCAAATTTCATCCAAATCGGAAAATATGTCAGGAATAACGGTTTTTAACGGTCAGATTTTGAAACACTACATGGAAGTGCCATTTGTGTGTGATGACCTTTCTATATACAAAATTTCATTAAAACCCACCAATATATAAAAAAAATAACGGCAAAATAACGGTTTAACGGTATATAACCGATATACACTTTTCAAACCGGTATTTTAGTCTTCACTGGGCTAAAGCCTGTGTACATACCAAATTTCATCCAAATCGGACAATATGTCAAGAATAATGGGTTTTAACGGTCAAATTTTGAAACACTACATGGAAATGCCATTTGTGTGTGATAACCTTTCAATATATAAAATTTCATTAAAACCCACCAATATATGAAAAACAACGGCAAAATAACGGTTTAAAGGATAATATAACCAATATACATTTTTGAAACCGGTATTTTAGTCCTCACTGGGCTAAAGCTGTGTACATATCAAATTTCATCCAAATTGGACAATATGTCAAGAATAACGGTTTTTAACGGTCAAATTTTGAATCACTATAGGCTATAGAAGTGCCATTTGTGTGTGATAACCTTTCTATATACCAAATTTCATTAAAATCACCTTATATAAGAAATAACGGCAGAATAACGGTTTTTAACGGTTGTTTAATCCATTTTCAGCATTACATCACCTACATATGGACAGAGGCTTCGATTTGTCACAAGATCATCCAAACCGCTTATAAATTGGCCAAGTACTTTCTGATATATTCCATAAAGAAGAAAAACCGTTACAGGCCGTTACAACCGTTAGTAACGGCTATAACGGGGCAAACTAAAACATCAGGCATCATCTGTGACCATAATGAACATATCTACTAATTTTCATAAAGGTCGGCCAAGTACTTTCTGAGATATTCCATAAAGAAGAAAAACCGTTACAGGCCGTTACAGCCGTTAGTAACGGTTATAACGGTAAAGTAAAACATCGGGCATTATTCGTAACCCATAATGAACATACCTACAAATTTTCAGAAAGATCAGCCGAGTACTTTCTGAGATATTCCATAAAGAAGAAAAACCGTTACAGGCCGTTACAGCCGTTAGTAACGGCTATAACGAGGTAAACCAAAACATCGGGCATCATCCGTGACCCCTAATGAACGTAACTGCTCATTTTTACAAAGATCGGCCAAGTACTTTCGGATATATTCCGTAAAGAAGAAAAACCGTTACAGGCCGTTACAGCCGTTAGTAACGGCTATAGCGGTAAACTAAAACATCGGGCATCATCCGTGGCCCATAATGAACATACCTACAAATTTTCAGAAAGATCGGCCCAGTAGTTTTGTCTGGAGCGAGTGGAACACATTTTGACCACACAGACAGACAGACAGACAGACAGACACACACACACACACACACACACACACACACACACACACACACACACACACACACACACACACAGCATTTCTTCGTTCCCATTCTAAAGTACTCCCTGTTCTATTAGAACTGGGAGTACAAAAAACAAAAAAAAAGAGGGGGGGGGGGGGGGATGAAGGATAGGAAACGGGATATTAGGGCGCTGGATTATAAATACAAAGTCATCTGAATAGCAATATACAGGGACTATCGTTGTCCAATCTGAAAACAGAACCATTCACTTCGCCTGCTCAGACGCCTTTCATCCGCTGATTGAAACTCGTTAGTGAGGCACGGCTGATTGTGTGCCTGTGTCAGTGACCGAAGAAACTGAAATGCTATCTGCTTATGATATTGCAAACCTTGTTGCTGCCTTTTCATTGGAACGAGCGAGGCACCCGAGACACTCAGATTTTAAACGGACGGTTGCACGCCAAAAATGAATGTGCCAAGGCCTTGCTTAAGGAGTCGAATATTTATACACTGGCGCGATTTGATTTTTTTGAAAATTTTTACATTGTGTCTGAAAGTTGATTCTCCTCATTTTATTTCCTATGGCCATCAAGGTACAAGTTAGGTGGTTCCAACCAGACAGATTAAAATCAAAGGAATGGAGCTATTTGGGCGCTTGAAGCGGCGCAAATATAGGGTCATGGATGAGTGCAAAGGTCTGAAATGTGACGTCAACGAAGGGAAAGGTTATGTACTTGAAGACTGCATGTGATTTCATCGGTGTATTTGAAAATTGCGTGTGATTTTCATCGGTGAAAAAACCCAAATCAAGGGAAATAATTGATAGGGAGGTGTTCTTTTGCCCAATCATCCGTTTAATATTAAATGCTGGCTCTAACTCATGGTAGGCCTCAAAACGCTGACATGGATTACATAGTGTTAGCGCAAACACCTAATTGTGGCGTGTGCCCTTTCAAGTCACATTTGCCAGACATCCGGATTCAAACTTTGATACCTAAGGGATGAAGGGGGGCAATTTCGCATTTAGCCACAAGCGTTTCTACCCCTTTTTTTCTGACTGATCAAGACGCGAGGCTTCAAAAGAATATTCTACCACATGAAGTTGCTGACACTTGCAAAGCATCATCCGGGCATTGTTTTTCAAGGTTTGATCAGCGCTTTCCAAATAATTATGTCCCCCCAATCAACACTTCTTTCGTTTTGTTTAAAAATTTTCTTTTTCATTTGACTTTGTTTTCAGGAATGATTCTTCAAACAGAGGCTTTGTTCTAAAAAATAATGTGTTTTTATATCATACTATAATATCACTGTAAAATACTTCAAACTTGAAAATATTAGTGCCACAGAAAGAGGACATCCTTTAGAAATGTTATTATCATAATGAGCGGACTTGTTGAAAATTATTGCGCTTTTGTATTTGTGTTTTATTGTGCTTTTGATAGTGTGTGTGTGTGTGTGTGTGTGTGTGTGTGTGTGTGTGTGTGTGTGTGTGTGTGTGTGTGTGTGGAGAGAGAGAGAGAGAGAGAGAGAGATGAGAGAGAGAGAGGAGAGAGAGAGAGAGAGAGAGAGAGAACTCTGAATGTTTTAATGAATAGGCCTTTGGGCCCCATGTCATAGTGGGCTGTCACAAAGTATATATAGCAAAAGAACTATTGGACATATGACATGAATAACACAAGTGTTGTACTCAAATTCCAAACATTTCACCCTTGGTTCAAAATACTGTGGCGCATCTTCAAAGCCTTGTCTAGAAAAAAGTGCCAGGCGTACATTCAATGATTTGTGTTCAGATGCAAAAACATTGTCAACTTAAACTGGGAGGGACTACTGTAGTACTTGGCTGGGATATATTGTTCCCTTAATTCTTGATAAGCCGGACATTGCAATACAAAGTGGACTTCAGTTTCTTCTTGGCTTTCACAAAGCGGGCACATTAGTTCTTGTTCCATTAGGTTTCTCCTGAAACGCATTTTGTGTACATTTAACTGCGACACTCCTAACCTCATTCTAATCAGACTTATTCTAGCCTTTAAATGGCTAACTGATTGTAGATAGGTGGCCAAAGTTAAATCAGACTTAAATGTCCTGTAAAGCTGGAAGCGGTCACTCCGATTTATTTCAATAGACCACTGCATTTTATAGTCTTGGATCAATCTACTTCTCAACGCTTTCAAAAACTCAGTTTCGTTCCCAACCCCTTGATTCTCCCAAACTTCTTCAAATTCATCCTTATGAAGAAAAAAGCAGACATTAGATGCCCAAGTATTCTTATTCGTACCATGAAAATATAACAACATTTTGTAGACTTTATATGGTAATCGATGAGGTGGCATTTTTCAAAATTCTCAGCCAGTATTTAATACTTTTAAAAAATAAATTGACATGCAAAGGAAACCTACCCAATTCTCCATAGATCATAACATTAGGAGTTCTGATGCTCACATTCAAAAATCTTTTCATGGCGAAGAGGTGCACTTTTTCTACAATATCAAGATTACCAAATATGCCCCAGATTTCCGCCCCATAACTAAGTATTGGCTGAATTTGAGTGTCGAACAACTTAAAGAATACAGTAGGTGTTTTTTTCTCCACAGACCACAAAAGTTTGAAAATATTAATGACGCCTCTCTTTGCTTTGCTTGACATATCATAGAGGGTATGTGAAAAGGAGAGTCTAGTTGACATTATGATTCCTAGATATCTGTACATGTTTACAACATTCATCTTATTCTGACCAAAGAACCACTGTTCATGCTCAGAGATATGGCCACCGTTTCTAAATATCACTATATTTGATTTATCCAGATTTACTGTAAGACCTAGTCTTTTAGCTGAGTTGTATAAGACGTTTAACTGATTTTGCAAACCAGTAACTGAATCAGAGAGGAGGATAACATCGTCTGCAAACATAAGAATTAAAATTTCCAGAAAATCAGGGATAAGTTGGATTCCATGCTTTCCCTTTTCAATTATTTCAACAGCCAACTCATTGATAAAAATGGAGAACAGAACGGGACTACACATTCCCCCTGTTTTAAACCGAGAGGACACGAGAAGGCTTCACTTAAATCGTTACCAACTCTAACTCTCGCTTTCACCGTGTTATATATATGTAATAGCCCGGTACATTTTTCCATTTATCCCCTCTTTTCTTTAGAATATCCCACAAGTTTGCTCGAACAACGGAATCAAAGGCCTTTTTAAAATCGATAAAGACAACGTACAATTTCTTGTGTTGCAATAATTGTTTTTGAACTATAGCGAACAGTGTAAAACGTGGTCAATAGTACTATATTTTTTTCTAAATCCTGCTTGACTTTCATTGATGACATTATTTTCTTCAATCCATTTGTTCAGCGTTCGTTTAGTATATGGCTGTACAACTTACTGCACACACTCAGCAATGATATCCCTCTATAATTATCGGCTACATTCACATCACCTTTTTTAAACAGAGGTTGGATAATGGCTTCTGACCACTGTAAAGGATAAGTTCCAGTAGAAAACAGTTTATTGAACAAATGAATCAAAAACGGATAATTACTGTAATAGAATTTTTGAAAATTTCCCCACAATACCATCAGGGCCTGCGGCCTTACCGTTCTTTAATGAACGTACTGCAGCCGTAAATTTCACTTTCTGAGATATTATGTTCTAGAATGTCTGTGTTGAAGTGATTTGATTCTTTATCGATTTGTACTTCTCGCTCGTCAACAGACACGTTTTGTTCATCGGTAGTCAAGTTGGACTGAAAGACCTCTGAAAAGTGTTGGTACCAATCATCCTTGCTAATGTCATTTTGAACTGATTTTTTACACGATAAAGATTTTAATTTGCTCCAAAATTTCGTAGAGTCGTTTATGTTGTCATGTAAAGTCTTTAAAACTTTTTTCTCGATGAGTTTTTTCTTTTTAGTCTGAGAAGTTCTTTATAATCTCTGCGCTTTTGATTATACATAATTCTGATCTCTTCGTCATCGTCCGTCCGTCTGTAGTACTGTCTCAAATTTTGGCGGAGCTGCTTTTTTTCTTGGTTGCATTCCTTATCAAACCATGGGTCTGTTCTTTCTTTGCCAATTGTAATTGTTTTTCTCATACAACTACTAGCATCAATTAATGACTCATTAAACACAGAAATCGCTTCATTAACATCGGTATCTATTAAGTCAGTTGCCCTTTCCATGCTTTCCTGAAACTCATCACCATCAATTTACCTTTGAATTCATCAATTTTTTCTTGGTCCCATACAATTTTGTCAAGTTTAAATGTATGTTTTGGATTCTGTAGATTAGCTACATACACTTTAGTGCTGAATACAGCTTCAACTGGCATGTGTTTTGATTCTATTCTTGGACCGAACATTCAAAGAGACACAATATTTTAAGAGACATCTAGACACAATTACGTAATCAACAATACTACATCCTGTTGGTGACACATAGGTGAAGTGACGAAGTCAATATCATCTTTAATGGCACCATTAAGGATGAACAGATCAAAGAACTGCAGACATTCAACAAGCATTTACCAAAATCATTCTGTATCTTATCTTTTGAAGTTCGCAGTATAAAACGTTGTCATGAGTGTCTTCCTGCAAAGGACAAATGACTATGACATCATCATCTGCTTCTGTACCATTTTCACCCCCTGTACGTGCATTGAAGTAACCGAACAACAAAACAGGTAAGTTGCCAAGAGATTCCACAACGTCATAATTCATTGCTCTAAAACGTAATGCCATTTGTTTGGTCTGTATCACGATAATATGGAGAAGAGGAAGGCGGTACATATACACCAAGCAAAAGTACTGGTGAGTCTGTCCCAAACAATTTTTTGACAATTTCAACACAATAATGTTGTCATATTCAACATCGATTTTTTCATATATTTGCTCAGCTCTTTTTTCACTAGCAGCGCAAGTCCCCCCGACAGTCTGGATGTGACACCATCTGACAGTCTAATGCCTGGTATGACAAACGTCTGGTGGTTGGGGAACAAATGGTCAGGGAATCTAGTAGCAAATGTTTCAACTAGGAGACAGAAATCAAACTCAGCAATGTAAGATCGGAGCTCAGGATCATAAACCCGAGAAAGACCTTCGATATTATATGTCATAAATCAAATGTCTCGCATGACATGAGCCTGGCCGAATCCCTATAATTCATCTCGTTTTCCACTTTGAGCTGTGACCTCTCGAAGTGTTGTCTGGCGTTTTAAAGCAGCATTTGTGCATGAAGCACTCCTTAGCCGGGTTGTTCTGTCTTTTGTATTATTTTGTTTCGAGGTCCGCGTGTTGGTTGTTGTAGTAGAGCCTTTGTCATTTTGTTCACTATCTGTCGTTTTTTGTAGCGTCTCTATCACATCATCGGTCACAACATGTATGTTTGTGTCAACAAACTTTGTCGAACTCGTTGGCCATTCTAGGTCAGTGTTCACTCTGTCCACTGTCTCGCCATGACTGTCTGGGGGTGTCTTTTTTAGGATTTGTTTTAAGGACTGCGACTGGTTTTCATTGCTCAGTGGTCTCAGTGTTGATCTGTGTGTCATTCTGTAAGTATCGGCACTCTGGCGTCGTCAGCTACTGTGATCATGGTTATGGACGGGTCATTGTCAGACGACTGATGTTGTCCGTCAGTGTATGTCACTTCCAAAGCATCTTCGTTCAAAATGTCATTTCCGGCAGGATTTCCATCCACTCCCCTACCCCCGCCAAACACAGAGTCTGCCACACTGTCCAACTGACTCAAGTGATCATCTTTCAAAGTGTTAGGATCAGAATTTCCATCCGTTCCCCGTTCACTGTCAGAAACCCAATCTGACACACAGTATGGCTGTGACAATTTGTTTTCCACAATATCAACTGAACCATGATTCCCCCCGTCTCCCTTGGATTGTCTGACACCAAGTCAACAGCTTTGCATGACTTTGTGTCTCGCTGACTTGTTGTCTTACCTGTACTGTCCATCTGGGGGGCATGAATACTGGAAGGTTGAACACTGACCAAATTGCGAGTGTCCGGTGCTGGTGGCAGGGACGGAAAGTGATACATGGACTGGTAGCTGTAGTATGGTTGGCCATAGTTCCAGTCCCGTGCCCCGCTCCCGTTATTGTCCTCACCCCCACCTCCACACTCCCCATAATAGACCCTCGGATCACAGTCACTGCTGGTAGGCCTATACCACGACCCACGGTATGGTTCCAGCCTTTCACTACCATACCTCTGACTGTCGTAGTAATGCTCGCTACGGGTGATGTGGTCGCCTTCGTCGAACCGTGTGTTGATGCGGGAGTCGTATCGCTGAACGCTGCCGGCGTGGTGTTCCGGTGCCGTCTGCCAGCGGTGACCGGGACGTCGCCTCTGTTCCTCCACCACCAGTCTGTTGCCTTGTAGTAGGCGTGCATACCTTGTTGTCGGTATTCTTGAAGCGTTTCTCTCTGTCTGTCTGTCAGATCGGCGGCAATCGTCACATTTTTCTTCCGCAGTGCTTCTTTGCCTCGGGTAAGCACCGCCATCTTATCAGCCCATCGCGCAAACTTCACGATCATCGGCGGGGGTCGGTTGTTGTCGTTGCTACGTCCGAGACGGTGTGCTCTGATGATGTCATCCCGGCACCACACTTTGTCGGACACAGTCCCTTGTAGCACCTGGACAATCACTGTCACACACTCCTCATATGACTCACTGCTGGACTTAGCCTGAACATTGAAAAACTTCAAATTGTCCCGCCTAGAGTACATTTCAAGCTTTTCAATTTTGTCAGACAACGCATCTGTTGTTCCCACCATTTTGTCTTCAAGTTGTGACACAATTTGCTTTGTCCGGTGTGTTTCCTGAGTGGCACTTGTCACTGTTGCTTCTAAGCTCGAAGTTTTAGCACGCAGCTCATGCAGTTCAATTTTTAACTCACGCACGGCTCTGTCCAAGCGACTGAAATCTGCTGAGTCATTGTTTCAAATCGGAAATCCAAAGCTTTTTCAAATTGTTCTTTTTGATTTTGCAGTAATTTTTGCATATTGATGTCGACAGAACCTGCACACAATTCGGCGTTCATCTTGTATCACTGCAGAGTTCGTTAATCCCGATTAATTAACAAAAATGTACAAAAAGTTTAGAGAGCACCAAATTCGCGTCCTGCCCGCTGCGTGATCTCGAACTCACCCCCGAGAGAGAGAGAGAGAGAGAGAGAACAGGCAAGAGTAAGCGTGTGTACACGCGCACGCGCGCCCCCGTGTATATACATGTGTACGAGCGTTCTGGGTACCACAAACGCCGTGAAGCCATTCTGAATGGA
>CM031598.1:113978310-113993310 GCA_018398815.1 Conus ventricosus
GTACCTCTGTTGAATGCCATGGATGATGGACACACAGAACCTATTGATGGTGTACCTCTGTTGAATGCCATGGATGATGGACACACAGAACCTATTGATAGTGTGCTCTGTTGAATGCCATGGATGATGGACACACAGAACCTATTGATGGTGTACTCTGTTGAATGCCCTATTGATAGTCACCTTTCAGGTGAAGAGGAAAGGTATGTTAATCATTTAATATTAATTGCAAAAATGTGCATTGGGAAGTATAGATATGGTAAACCATTATATCTTAAGATATGCTTGAAAAAGAATTGTCACTTAGAAAGCTTAATTAGAATTGATCAGCGTCCGAAAATCAGTACACACAGGTGTACTCTCTCTCTCCCTCTCTCTCTCTCTCTCCCTCTCTCTCTCCCCCTCTCTCTCTCTCTCTCTCTCTCTCTCTCTCCCTCTCTCCCCCTCACTCTCTCTCTTCTCTCTTTCTCTCTCTCTCTCTCTCTCTCTCTCTCTCTCTCTCTCTCTCTCTCTCTCTCTCTTTTCTATCTCCACAGCAGAGAGAATGCATCAGTACACAACACATGAGTACAAAAAATAAAACCCAGACATATGTATCAAGCGCCCAAAAATTAAAACCAGCAAGATATTGTCCATTTGTGAAAGAACATACAGATTTGGAGAGTGAGTGTCGTTTTCTTCTTCCGTTCGGCTATGAAGAGAGGCATGTCGTAGCACCCAACAAAAAAAAAAAAAACAAAAAAAAAGATGGTGCTCCATGACCTGCATGCAACTGAGGCAAAAAAGAAAAGAAAAAAAGAACCTATTGATAGTGTGCCTCTGTTGAATGCCATGGATGATGGACACACAGAAACCTATTGATAGTGTGCCTCTGTTGAATTCCATGGATGATGACACACAGAACCTATTGATAGTGTGCCTCTGTTGATGCCATGGATGGACACACAGAACCTATTGATAGTGTTACCTCTGTTGAATGCCATGGATGGACACACAGAACCTATTGATAGTGTGCCTCTGTTGAATGCCCATGGATGATGGACACACAGAACCTATTGATAGTGTACCTCTGTTGAATGCCATGGATGGACACACAGAACCTGTTGATGGTGTACCTCTGTTGAATGCCATGGATGATGGACACACAGAACCTATTGATGGTGCACCTCTGTTGAATGCCATGGATGGACACACACAACCAGGCCGAATCATACTGATCAGTCTTCCCCAGGGGACGAAAGTCGACTCAAGAAAGGCGTAACTAACGGTTCTGTTCACAGGACGAATCTCATGGCTCAGTATTGTTCTAGACAAGCTGGCAGTCCACGAGAGAGCAGTGCGTAATTCTCCCCCCTACAGGCCTTTAAAGATGATTGCCCGATTTGATGTGTTTTGTGTATGTGTTACTTTCCTAGTTCAGATCGGAGTAATAATAATAATAATAATAATAATGAATACTTATATAGCGCCTATTCTCGGCTAGAGGCCAAGCTCTAAGCGCTTTACAATCAACACTCGTTTACACAACGGGCTGCCTACCTGGGTAGTGCCGACTGAAGAGCTGCCAGCTGGCGCTTCATTCAGTCGTTTCCCGTGTCATCCATTCAGTATCGTTCAATATCGATCACTCATTTTCCTTACTTCCTTCATTCTTTCCATTTCTCACGCAGGGTGCATGCTATGTGTAACGTGTCATCCATACCAACGGCCAAATGGCCTACTCTTCCGAAAGTTGGTGATGGGATTTTTACGTGTGTGCAAGATGTTATGCATGCGTTCACACACGGAACCTCGGTTTACAGTCTCATTCGAAGGACTGTATGGGAAATGGAGTCAGAACCAATGTTAACTCCGAGGGAAAAATCCCCCTGCACCGAAACGCCCCGGCGGAGGTTCGAACCCGCAACCCCAGGATCACCAAGATTACGAGTTAGGCGCTCTACCAACTGAGCTATTCCGGCTCCCAGTACAACTAACGAACAAAATTGGCTTATTGTTTTCCGGTGACAGAGAGAGAGAGAGAGAGAGAGAGAGAGAGAGAGAGATGAGGGGGGCAAACTTAAAACAGACACACAGGTATATGCAGAGAGTGGACAAGACAGAGACGCCGAGAGAGGACGAGAGGGAGGGCGGGAAGAAGGAGGTCAGAGAGTGAGACAGAGACAAAGGGGGGCGGGTGGGGGGAGGAGAAAGTCAGACAGTGAGACAGAGACAGAGAGAGAGCAATATCCTAGCGGACCGCATTTTACAGTCTATACCGCCACAAGCTACTGTCCACTCAGACAGTTTCAAGTATCATGGATGCATTTTGGGTCCTACATTTCCACAAACAACGTCCCTGCGCATGTGTGACGTGGTTCACACAGACACACACACACATATACACAGACGCGCGCGCGCGCGCGCGCACGCACGCACGCACGCACGCACGCACGCACGCTCACACACACACACACACACACACACACACACACACACACACACACACACACACAGATAGAAAGGACAGACTGACAGACAGACAGACTTTTTCTTCTGTGTACGCAGGCTGATACTCCTGCGGACACTCCCTATATAGACAGGCAAGTATTAATAACATCTGCCCAACAAAGGGAGTGGAGTTTTGTGTGCATGACCGTTTTTTATCCCGCCATTAAGGCAGCCATACTCCATCTTCGGGGAAGGTGCATGCTATGTGTAACGTGTCATCCATACCAACGGCCAAACTGGCTTCTCATCCAAAACTTGGTGATGGGATTTTACGTGTGTGCAAGATGTTATGCGTGCGTTCACACACGGAACCTCGGTTTATAGTCTCATTCGAAGGACTGTGTGGGAAATGGAGTCAGAACCAATGTTAACTCCGAGGGGAAAATCCCCCTGTACCGAAACGGCGCGGCGGAGATTCGAACTCGCAACCTTTGGATTACGAGTCATGCGCTCCACCACCTGAGCTATTCCGGCGCGGCCCCCAGACAGACAGACAGGGATGGAAGCTCAGACAGAGTAGAGCCAAAATAAGCAAAAATAATCAGTGTAATGGACTTTTACCCCCCCCCCCCCCCACACACACACACATACACTGTTACCCCTACCCCCCACTGCACTCCACTCCCCCTCCCCCTCACTAATTTGCCCCACTAGACATCAGGACACGATGGCCGGAACAAAGGGAGGCTGAAAGCTGTCGGGGTCCTGTTCCCTGAATGTGACGGCAGTAAGCAGTTCACCAGTGTTGTCTGGCCTCCTGGATTATTCATCACAGCCACGGGCACACAACTCTCACCTGCCTCCTGGGACCTCTCTGGATGGTGGCATGGCGTCAGCTCGCTGGGTGACAGCGGAACACATAGGTCACGGGACGACTGGGAATCTAGGATGACCTGGATCTTCACAGGACAGACACAGTCTGTTTTTTGTCCTATGAATTTCCCCCCTTTTATTCCCCGTAATCATTGTTGTTATCTCCACCAAGTGGGTTATGACTTTACTCTCACCTATTGGTTTCTTTGTCTGTCTGTCTGTCTGTCTGTCTGTCTGTCTGTCTGTAAGCAAAATAATACAACAACTATTCAATTGATTTCAACAAAACTTGGTGTAAAGACAGAATATGACCCAAGAACGTTTCCCATAAACTTTCGTGTAGATCAAAAAGAAAAACAAAAACAATGGCCGGAGGGGGGAGGGGGGGAGATCCAAAATCCGTTTAGCACTGAACATGGATTCTGTGAAACTACTGTTTACTAACAAATGATTATCTATGAAGCACCATTTTTGTACGAAATATTAAAACTTTCTGGTAAAATAAACTTATAAACTTTGGCATTACTTGTTTTCCAATCCCATCACACACAAAAAAAACCTGGGAAAGTAGGCCTACCTGTTTTGGTCCGTAACTTGCATTACTTCCTCTGGCAGGGCGTACAATTGTTTTCAGTCAAGAACTAACTTGCTAAGTTGCACACACAAGTTTGAAAAATGAAAACAAAACATCACTTTTTTTTTTAAATGATCCATAACACGCAAAGAGATGGGTATCCTAGCGCGCTGATAACATCAATCAGAATTCCGATATGTTTTCTGTCCAAAATGTATCGTCTGATGCCATTTACCGGAGTGTTACTGGCATAGACATGTTTCCCTATGCCCATTCCTACTGGTCTCTTCGACTGGCAGCCAGTGATATTCAGCAGCAGTGGTACCATCTCCGCCATTCTGAGCTCACAAATGGGTCTACCGAGAAGTTTCTTTCTGGCACCATTCATTGGTAAGTCGAAAACCAATGCTAAGTTTCAATGGGGGAATCAAAGGTCAAGAAAAGTAATGTGAAAACAGGAACTGATGCTTAAGCCAGGCAACCATTGTCCAACTGAAGTCTCCATGACGCTTCATTGTCCAGTTGAAGTCTCCATGACCTTTCATTGTCCAGTTGAAGTCTCCATGACCTTTCATTGTCCAGTTGATGTCTCCATGACCTTTCATTGTCCAGTTGAAGTCTCCATGACCTTTCATTGTCCAACTGAAGTCTCCATGACCTTTCATTGTCCAACTGAAGTCTCCATGACCTTTCACTGTCCAGTTGAAGTCTTCATGACCTTTCATTGTCCAGTTGAAGTCTCCATGACCGTTCATTGTCCAGTTGAAGTCTCCATGACCTTTCATTGTCCAGTTGAAGTCTCCATGACCTTTCATTGTCCAGTTGAAGTCTCCATGACCTTTCATTGTCCAATTGAAGTCTCCATGACCTTTCATTGTCCAACTGAAGTCTCCATGACCTTTCATTGTCCAGTTGAAATCTCCATGACCTTTCATTGTCCAACTGAAGTCTCCATGACCTTTCATTGTCCAGTTGAAGTCTCCATGACCTTTCATTGTCCAACTGAAGTCTCCATGACCTTTCATTGTCCAATTGAAGTCTCCATGACCTTTCATTGCAGTTGAGTCTCCTGCCTTTTGTCCAATTGACTTTGACCTTCTTGCCACAACTCCAGACCTTCGCCAAGTTCCTGACTTTCATTGTCCTTGAAGTCCCAGACTTCTGTCTGCATGCATCGTGCTGGTGTGTGTGGGTTGTGGTTGTTGTTGTGATTGTTTGCGTCGTCCCCCGCGCCGTGCGTGCGTGTAATGCGTGCGTGCGTACATGTGTTGGAATTGGGAATCGATCGAGAATGACTCAATTGCCCCCCCGCTAGCTGAAACGTGCGCGGCCGGCAGGTCTCAAATACATTGCAACTATTACTTAGACACACACTCAGCCGACCCAGCACACTTTCAAGCTACACGGGCAATTATACATATCCTCATCGAGTCCCAGACAATTCCAGACACATGACGCACGCACGCATACACCACGCCGCGCAGCCAGCACGCACAGCACACACACACACACACACACACAACACACATGACCTTCACAGCACACACAACAACAACATGTCAACGCATGCATGCACGACATCGACCTACATAGAAGGACACACGCACATACAGACAGCGTGCACCATGCTGACTCACGCGTGTGACAACGGGATGACATGGTGTTGATGGTGACGGCGTACGCGCGCGCGCACGCTCGACGACTGACAGTGCGTACATGTTGGAACGATCGAGGAAGTACACAATGCCTGCATGAAGTGGGCACTGGCACGACGTTCTGCGACATACATACAGATCGACACAGGCAGAGCCCAGCGACACGATGCCAACAGACAGGAGGGCACATGAGTACACTTACATCGACACACATTCACACTACGCACACCAACACCCACCCGGGAGCACGACACACGAACAAATGATGCTTCGAGGAGCACGAAGGAAGTACGAGGGATGGGACAGGTGGAGTGACGATGGTGTGGAGCAGGGACGATGTGTTGGAGATGGACGATAAGGTGACATGGTGTTGATGAGTGACGATGTGTGGGATGGTGACGATGGTGTGGGAGGGAGTGGTGACGATGTGTTGGGAGGATGACGATGGTGTTGGGAAGTGGTGACGATGGTGTCAGAGGAGGGAGTGGTGACGATGTTTGGGAGTGGTGACATGTTGTTGGGGGAGTGGTGACGATGGTGTGGGAGGGAGTGGTGACGATGGTGTTGGGAGGGATGTGACGATGGTGTTGGGAGGGAGTGGGACGATGTGTTGGAGGGAGTGGTGACGATGGTGTTGGGAGGAGTGGTGACATGGTGTGTGAGGACGTGGTGACGATGGTGTTGGAGGAGTGGTGACGATGATGTTGGGAGGGAGTGGTACGATGGTGTTGGAGGGCTGTACGATGGTGTGGGAGGGAGTGGTGACGATGGTGTAGGAGTGGGTTGACGATGTGTGGGTGGAGGGGTGACGATGGTGTGGAGTGGTGACGATGTGTTGGGAGGGAGTGGTGACGATGGTGTTGGGAGGGAGTGGTGACGATGGTGTTGGGTGGAGTGGTGACGATGGTGTTGGGAGGAGTGGTGACGATGGTTTTGGGAGGAGTGGTGACGATGGTGTTGGGAGTGGTGACGATGGTGTTGGGTGGGGAGGTGAGGGGTGACGATGGTGTTGGGAGGGAGTGGTGACGATGGTGTTGGGAGGGGTGGTGACGATGGTTGGGAGGAGTGGTGACGATGTGTTGGAGGGAGTGGTGACGATGGTGTTGAGGAGTGGTGACGATGTGTTGGAGGGAGTGGTGACGATGGTGTTGGGAGGGAGTGGTGACGATGGTGTTGGAGGGAGTGGTGACGATGGTGTTGGGAGGATGTGGTGACGATGGTGTTGGGAGGGAGTGGTGACGATGGTGTTGGGGAGTGGTGACGATGGTGTTGGAGGAGTGGTGACGATGGTGTTGAGGAGTGGTGACGATGGTGTTGGGATGGGAGTGGTGACGATGGTGTTGGGGAGTGGTGACGATGGTGTTGGGAGGGAAGTGGTGACGATGGTGTTTGGCGTGGTGGAGGGAGTGGTGACGATGGTGTTGGAGGGAGTGGTGACGATGGTGTTGGGGGAGTGGTGACGATGGTGTTGGGGGAGTGGTGACGATGGTGTTGGGAGGGAGTGGTGACGATGGTGTTGGGAGGGAGTGGTGACGATGGTGTTGGGAGGGAGTGGTGACGATGGTGTTGGGAGGGAGTGGTGACGATGGTGTTGGAGGAGTGGTGACGATGGTGTTGGGAGGATGGTGACGATGGTGTTGGAGGGAGTGGTGACGATGGTGTTGGAGGGAGTGGTGACGATGGTGTTGGGAGGAGTGGTGACGATGGTGTGGGAGGAGTGGTGACGATGGTGTTGGGAGTGGTGACGATGGTGTTGGGAGTGGTGACGATGGTGTTGGGGAGGGTGGAGTGGGACGATGGTGTTGGGAGGGAGTGGTGACGATGGTGTTGGAGGGAGTGGTGACGATGGTGTGGGAGGGAGTGGTGACGATGGTGTTGGGAGTGTGACGATGGTGTTGGAGTGGTGACGATGGTGTTGGGAGTGGTGACGATGGTGTTGGGAGGGAGTGGTGACGATGGTGTTGGGAGTAGTGGGCATGGTTGGGAGGGAGTGGTGACGATGGTGTTGGGAGGGAGTGGTACGATGGTTAGGGATGGTGATGGGTGGGAGTGGTGACGTGGTGTTGGGAGGGAGTGGTGACGATGGTGTTGGGAGTGGTGACGATGGTGTTGGGAGGGAGTGGTGACGATGGTGTGGTGAGTGGGACGATGGTGTTGGAGGAGTGGTGACGATGGTGTTGGGAGTGTGGTGACGATGGTGTTGTGGGAGGGGAGTGGTGACGATGGTGTTGGGGAGGGAGTGGTGACGATGGTGTTGGGATGGGTAGTGAGGGTGTTGGAGTGGTGGTGATGGTGTTGGAGGGAGTGGTGACGATGGTGTTGGGGAGGGAGTGGTGCGATGGTGTTGGAGGGAGTGGTGCGATGGTGTTGGGAGGGAGTGGTACGATGGTGTTGGGAGGGAGTGGTGACGATGGTGTTGGGAGGGAGTGGTGGCGATGGTGTGGTGGGGAGTGGTGACGATGGTGTTGGGGAGGGAGTGGTGACGATGGTGTTGGGAGGGAGTGGTGACGATGGTGTTGGGGGGTGTGATGTGTGGGGGAGTGGTGACGATGGTGTTGGGGAGGGAGTGGTGACGATGGTGTTGGGAGGGAGTGGTGACGATGGTGTGGAGGGAGGTGGTAGACGATGGTGTTGGGAGGGGGTGGTGACGATGGTGTTGGGAGGGAGTGGTGGACGATGGTGTTGGGAGGAGGTGGTGACGATGGTGTTGGGAGGGAGTGGTGACGATGGGTGGAGGGATGTGGATGGTGTGGGAGGGTGTGACGATGGTGTTGGGAGGGAGTGGTGATCGATGGTGTTGGGATGGGAGTGGTTGCGATGGTGTTGGGGAGGGAGTGGTGACGATGGTGTTGGAGGAGGGGTGGTACGATGGTGTTGGGGAGGAGTGGTGACGATGGTGTTGGGAGTGGTGACGATGGTGTGGGGAGGGAGTGGTGACGATGGTTGGAGGGAGTGGTGACGATGGTGTTGGGAGGGAGTGGTGACGATGGTTTTGGGGAGGGAGTGGTGGCGATGGGTTGGGGGGAGTGGTGACGTGTTGTGGGGGAGTGGGTAACGATGGTGTTGGGGAGGGAGTGGTGACGATGGTGTTGGGAGCTGGTGACGATGGTGTGGGAGGCAGTGGTGACGATGGTGGGAGGGAGTGGTGACGATGGTGTTGGGGAGGAGTGGTGACGATGATGTTGGGAGTGGTGACGATGGTGTGGGAGGAGTGGTGACGATGGTGTTGGGGAGTGGTGACGATGGTGTTGGGAGGGAGTGGTGACGATGGTGTTGGGAGGGAGTGGTGACGATGGTGTTGGAGGGAGTGGTGACGATGGTGTTGGGAGGGGTGGTGCGATGGTGTTGGAGGGAGTGGTGACGATGGTGTTTGTGGGAGTGGTGACGATGGTGTTGGGAGGGAGTGGTGACGATGGGTTGGTGTGGAGGGGAGTGGTGACGATGGTGTTGGGGAGTGGTGACGATGGTGTTGGGGAGGAGTGGTGACGATGGTGTTGGGAGGGAGGATGTGTGGACGATGGTGTGTGGGGGGAGTGGTGACGATGGTGTGGGGAGGGAGTGGTGACGATGGTGTTGGGGGAAAGTGGTGACGATGGTGTTGGGAGTGGGTGGGGTGTTGGTGGGTGTTGGTGAGGACGAGGGTGTTGGGACGTGGTGACGATTGGATGGTGGGGAGGGGTGGTGACGATGGTGTTGGGAGTGGTGACGATGGTGTTGGGAGGGTGTGGTGACGGTGGTGTTGCGAGGGAGTGGTGACGATGGTGTTGGGGAGTGGTGACGATGGTGTTGGGGAGTGGTGACGATGGTGTTGGGAGGTGTGGTGACGATGGTGTTGGCGAGGGAGTGGTGACGATGGTGTTATGTGGGAGTGGTGACGATGGTGTTGGGAGGGAGTGGTGACGATGGTGTTGGGAGTGGTGACGATGGTGTTGGAGAGTGGTGACGATGGTGTTGGGAGTGGTGACGATGGTGTTGGGAGTGGTGACGAGATGGTGTTGGGAGGGTGTGGTGACGATGGTGTTGCGAGGGAGTGGTGACGATGGTGTTATGGGGAGTGGTGACGATGGTGTTGGGGAGGGAGTGGTGACGATGGTGTTGGGAGTGGTGACGATGGTGTTGGGAGTGGGTGACGATGGGTGTGGGAGGGAGTGGTGACGAGGTGTTGGGAGGGAGTGGTGACGATGGTGTTGGGAGGGAGTGGTGACGATGGTGTTGGGAGGGAGTGGTGACGATGGTGTTGGGAGGAGTGGTTGACGATGGTGTTGGGAGGGAGTGGTGACGATGGTGTTGGGAGTGGTGACGATGGTGTTGGGAGGGAGTGGTGACGATGGTGTTGGGGAGTGGTGACGATGGTGTTGGGAGGGAGTGGTGACGATGGTGTTGGGAGGGAGTGGTGACGATGGTGTTGGAGGGAGCGGTGACGATGGTTTTGGGGAGGGAGTGGTGACGATGGTGTTGGGAGGGAGTGGTGACGATGGTGTTGGGAGGCAGTGGTGACGATGGTGTTGCGGGTGGTGACGATGGTGTTGGAGAGAGTGGTGACGATGGTGTTGGGGAGGGAGTGGTGACGATGATGTTGGGAGGGAGCGGTTGACGATGGTGTTGGGAGGAGTGGTGACGATGGTGTTGGGAGTGGTGGACGATGGTGTTGGGAGTGGTGACGATGGTGTTGGGAGGGAGCGGTGACGATGGTTTTGGGGAGGGAGATGTGGTGACGATGGTGTTGGGAGGTGGTGACGATGGTGTGGGGAGGGAGTGGTGACGATGGTGTTGGGAGGGAATGTGGTGACGATGGTGTTGGGAGGGAGTGGTGACGATGGTGTTGGGAGTGGTGACGATGGTGTTGGGAGTGGTGACGACGTTGTTGGGGGGAGGGAGTGGTGACGATGGTGTGGGGAGGGTGTGGTGACGATGGTGTTGGGAAGGAGTGGTGACGATGGTGTGGGGAGGGAGTGGTGACGATGGGTGGGGAGGAATTGGTGACGATGGTGTTGGAAGTGGTGACGATGGTGTTGGAAGGGAGTGGTGACGATGGTGTTGGGAGGGAGTGGTGACGATGGTGTGTGGAGGGAGTGGTGACGATGGTGTTGGGATGCAGTGGTGATTGTGTTGGGAGGGAGTGGTGATGGTGTTGGGAGGGAGTGGTGACGATGGTGTTGGGAAGGGGTGGAGGGGGTGCAGGCGACAGGGGTTAAAGGTGGTAATACACACGGGACATTGTTGAATGAGTCTGGCCATTTAAAAATGTTAAAAAGGGGATTTATTTTCTGAAGCGCCTGTAGCAGTTTGGCTCACAAGAGGTGTATGCGCATTGTTTGTTTCTGTCTGTCTGTCTGTCTGTCTGTCTGTCTCTCTCTCTCTCTCTCTCTCTGTGTGTGTGTGTGTGTGTGTGTGTGAGTGTGAGTGTGTGTGTGTGTGTGTGTGTGTGTGTGTGTGTGTGCACGCATGTCAGCATGTATGTGGAGAAGAGAGAGAGAGAAAAGAGAGAGAGAGAGAGAGAGAGAGAGAGAGAGAGAGAGAGAGAGAGAGAGAGAGAGTTGCTGCTTATTTCTTCATTCAACTTTATTCTTTTCTTCTCTATTACCCTTCACTGGCTGCCGTAAAAAGGAAAGCTGGTGGAGTGATGTGAGCTTTCCAATTATTGTTCCAAATATTAATGAGTATAGAATGTCTGTCTTCCAATTTCAGAAATGAGTTTTCTTTCACAGCTCATTTGCTGACAGCTTAATTATCTTGTTGACAAATATCACTGCGTCCAAAGATTGATCTGACGCCAAACTGGTTTCCGTGAGTCTCTCTCTCTCTCTCTCTCTCTCTCTCTCTCTCTCTCTCTCTCTCTCTCTTTAAGTGTGTGTGTGCGTGTGTGTGTGTGTGTGTGTGTGTGTGTGTGTGTGTGTGTGGTGTGTGTGTGTGTGTGTGTATGCGTGTGTGTGTGGGCGTGTGTATGTCTGTGTGTGCGAGTGTGTAAGTTTGAGTATATGTGAGGGTATGGGTGTGTTTGTATTGAGATGTGTGTATTTGTGTATTTATGTAAGTGCGTGTGTTTGTGCGTGTGTGTGTGTGTGTGTGTGTGTGTGTGTGTGTGTGTGTGGTGTGTGTGGTGGTGTGTGTGTGTGTGTACGTGTGTGTGTTACGTGTATGTGGTGCGCACGTATTTTTGTGTGTTAATTATGCTTCTTTGCTTTGAATGAAAAACGTTCATATTCTGTTCACAATGTCTTCTTAAATGTCAGTACAACCTCGAGTTAATCTGACAATAAATTGGTTTCAGTCAGTCAGTCAGTGCATGCGTGCGTGCGTGCGAAGCGCGCGCGCGCGTGTGTGTGTATGTATGTGTACGTGTGTAAGCCAGTGCGTGTGCGCTTGTGTGTGTGTGTGTGTGTGTGTGTGTGTGTGTGTGTGTGTGTGTGTGTGTGCGCGCGCGCGCGCGCGCGTTCAGTCTACCAGAGTCGATGTGTTTGCATGTTTACACTATCTGCATGTGGGGGATGGAGTGGGAGGGGTGCGAGAGGGGGAGGGTGTACAGGTGAGCGTGAGGGGGATGGGAGGGGGTGAAGCGATGCAGAGGTAGACTTACGTATATGTGCTAATTCCCACCCACCCCCACCCCC
Source organism: Conus ventricosus (assembly GCA_018398815.1). NCBI lineage: Eukaryota > Metazoa > Mollusca > Gastropoda > Neogastropoda > Conidae > Conus > Conus ventricosus. The sequence goes on from CM031598.1 coordinate 113,990,454, forward strand.
ACCCCACTCCCTTTCTTTCTGCTTTCTTTCGTTTTCCTTTCTTCTTTCTTTCTTTATTTTTTTCGCTGGTGAGCGAGGTTTCCCACACCAACAGATGAAGGCGCAGTTCACTTCTGAGGGGGAAGTAGAAAATTATTTTTTCCCACAACAGGCGCAGGTGCAGACAGCCAAAGACAACAATGATTTCGTGATCTTTTCTGGAAATGGGAGGCAACCCTTGCTGAACTCCCGCAGCTAGAGTCGTGCAAAGCGCAGGGAACAGGTTTGCTGTGCCTCTTAGCGGGGGAGTGAGAATGCCGCGGTCTCCATCTACCAATCAGAGAGCGTCACTCTCTTTCAGTGGTGCATGGCGAGGGCAAAAAAATAATAATAGTTAAAAATAATTCGGAAAGATTTCCTCTTTTTCCTGACGACCCTTGAACATGTATTTTGTTCATTTTGGAAGATGTGGAGTTTACATGGAAAGATGTTAAATTAGACTGTAGATCGCTTGAAAGTTCGTTTGTGTCTCTTTCAATCGTGACTGTGATTGCATATGTCGGTCTTTGTGATTCGTCCAATTCTGCTTTCAAAGTATGCGGAAATTGAAACAAATTTTAAAAGTAATTGTCAGTGAGTCCACCAAACAAACGGGGAAGATGAACGGGGAAGATAATCAGGCAAGATAAACAACATTCAGGACAATGAAAACAAAGAACGAGCAAACACTAATCTTCTCGAATTCGGCGCATGATCTTGCGACAAATTCCAGAAGATAAGTGATTGCTCGTTCTTCGTTCTGACTGTCCTGTATGTCGTTTATCTTGCCTGAAGAAGATCTAAGATGTCGAAGTTATATGTCTTGTAATTTCTTTGGCATTGTTAATCGGCGGAATTTCTTAAAATTACTTTTAAAATTTATTTCACTTACCTCCTGCATTCATCTCATTTTGAAACATAATTACAATTCTTCATGGTGAGGATACCTCCGTCTTATTGAAAGTCAAGGTCAGAGGACTAAGGTCAAAAACTGCAACGCAAAGTAAAGAAACAAGAAATCATGGTAGATCTGGATGTCTTGCGTCCGGTCTCCATAAACTCAGGACAATGACCATGGTCAGAAGACGACTCCTGTTAAAAGTGTAGTGTTTTGTTTTGTTCCTTTTTGTTTGGCGGACTCACAAACAATTCTTTTTTTTTTTTTAATTCGTCCCAATCTGTTAACTTGCTTCTGACTGGGAGGTGAAAGAAAGATGATAGAGTGAGTGAGCTTTCCAATTATTGTTCCCAATATTAATGAGTTTAAAATGTCTGTCTTCCAGTTTTGGAAATGAATTTTTTTTTCTTTCACAGCTCATTTGCTGACAGTTTAATTATCTCGTTGATTAATGTCATTGGTCAGTCTCTGTCTCTGTCTCTCTCTCTCTCTCTCTCTCTCTCTCTCTCTCTCTCTCTCTCTCTCTCTCCCCCCTGTTAAAAGTGTAGTGTTTTGTTTTGTTTGGCGGACTCACAAACAATTCTTTTTCAAATTCGTCCCATTCTGTTAACTTGCTTCTGATTGGGAGGTGGACGCGGCAGCATACACCTGTTGAACTGCAAAAGGAGAGTGCGTAGTGTGGGAATTATGACTAGCGGCACTCGAGAAGGGACATTTCACTGGAAAAAGATTACGACCGGCTTGAACTCACCACAGGGCGTGTATATGCGTACACATGCATGCACACAAATGCTCATGCATGATTAAGAAATCCCAACCATGTGGTGAAATGCTTAGTGTACTGTAAATGTAACCGCCATTATATTGTCAATACTATATCTGAGCACAGGATAAGCCTAGTGCTTGTTGTTGCTCATTTGTCCAGATAATTGTGAAGGTGTTTTGTTTATTTGTTTCTTGAATAAAAATCATTTAAACCAAAATGCTCATACCTTCCCTTCCCCCACTCCCTCTCCTCACCTGCCCCACACGAACGCAATATCATGACCCCACGCCAAAATTGAAATTACTCAGCAGCAGCACAGTGTCTCCTCTGAAGGTGGCCTCTGTGGCGATCCAATTTGGACTGTTCCCCACGGGTTACTGGTGCTGTTCCAACTCTGCCACACGTTGAGCTTGGGTGTGCACGGAGGAATCAAAATGAACGGTATGGAGACGTAAGAAAAGCAAAGTGGTCGGCTACGGGTCACACGCCACAATTAGAATTTTGCACTACAACACGATATAATCCATGTAAGCGTTTTGAGGCCTACCTTAAATTTAAGCCAGCATTTAGTGTTAAGACTGATAGCTGATCAAAGGAACAACTCCCCACCAATTATTTCCCTTGTCTGGGGGGGGATTTTCACCGATGAAGTCACAAACAATCTTCAAATACTTGACTTTCCTCTTAGTTGACACACCTTACAGGCCTTTGCACTCACCCGTGACCCTATCTTTGCGCCATCTCGAGGCACCAAAATAATCCCATCCCTTTGATTCTAATCTGTCTGTCTGGAACCACCTGGCTTGTACCTTGATGGCCCTATGAAAAAAAAAATGAGGAGAATGAACTTTCAGACACAACAAGAATTCTCAAAACAATCTAATTGCGCCAGTCTATAAATACTCGACTTCTTAAGCAAGGCCTTGGGGGGGGGGGGGGGGGGGAGCATTAATTTTTGGTGTGCAGCCACATGATAACATCAACTTCAACGCACATGGTACTGACGCGAGCGTAGCCTCAACACGGAACAGGCCTTGCCTTTGATGGAAAAACGAAAGAACTCGACCTTCCGAATGTGGCCATGACCCCACACCACGAGGGGTTCAACTTGTGACTGGAGAGAACTCCATACTGATGATTGAACTAAATGAAGACCTCCACCGACAGAAATTCAG
>CM031598.1:114000810-114018568 GCA_018398815.1 Conus ventricosus
CACCCAACACAAATACACTACACCCACCACACCACACACACCACACCCACCACACCACACCAAACCCACCCACACCCCACCTTTACCACACCACACCTTTACCCCACCACCCCAAAACCCCAACCCCACCACACCCACAACCCCCCCCACACCCCCCCAACACCACAAAACCCCCCCACACCACACCAAAACCCCACCCCCACCCACCCACCACACCACACCCCACCACACCACACTACACTTTCACTACACTACACACACTACACCCAAACCCCACCACACCCTACTTACTACACTACACAACACCCACCCCACCCCACACCTACCACATGCACTAACCACCCCCCAAATCACTAGGGCTTCACTATACACCCCAAATACCTACATTTCCCACATACTACACACACCAAACCCCCCACCACACCACACCCCACTACACCACAACACCACACCACAACCCCCAAACACCACCCCCGCACCAAAATTTCACTAAAACATTTTTACAACCCTACACCACCAACATACACTGCATCAACCCCCCACTACATTTCACTTTTCCCCCACATACCCCACACCCCCAACCAAAACTTTCACTTTCACCACACCACCCCCCACCCACAAAAACCCACACCACACCCCCCACTACACCCCACCACACCAAAACCAACACCCCAAACCCCACCACACCCCCCAAACCCCCACCCCAACCCCACCACCCTACTGCATGGACTGCCCTGCACTTTCAATGACTGCACTGCACTGCCTGCATGGGACTGCACTTGCAATGCACTACATGCAACATACATTTCACTTTCACTAAAACTAAAACTACACTGGTTTTACTGCCCTTATATTGGACCACACTACACCACACCCACCCCAAACCCCATCCACTACAACACACCCAACCCAATACACTCACTGCCCCTTTCCCCTACATACCCCCGCACCCACATATACTACACTTCCCCCCACAAATGCACCACACTACACAAAATTCCCCTGCATTACACCACTGCACCGCATACACTGGGACTGCCCCTGCACTCACTCACTAATTTCTCGCCCCCCAAAATACTACACTCCCCAAATCCACACTGCACCACTACCTAACTTTAAAAGCATTACACTAAATTTTCACCGCACTACACTGCACTGCACTGCACTACATTTTAATACATAAATCGCACCCCATATACTACATTTCCCCCCCTCCACACGGCACCCCACTCCTACACTAACTGCCAAATTTTTCTACCTTCCCCCCGCAAATCCTGCCGGGACTGCCCTTAAATACATACACGCATACACTACACTACACTGCATTAAAATACACTTTCCCGCAAAACATGCACGCATTACACACATACACCCCACTCAATTTCACTGCACTGCATTTCACTACAACCTACACGGGACTAAACTACACTGCCCTTACACTTTCACTACACCGCACTACACGGGATGCATTAACCACTACAAACCCCACTACCCCCTGCATGCACGCATTACACTACACTACACCGCACTAAATTTCACTAACGGGATTTTCACTACATACACCGCAACACTTTTAATTTCACTCCCCACTCCACACTGCACCCCCACTACACTGCCTGCACTGCCCCCACACTGCATACCCCTACATCGAAAACACTTTTTACTACACTACCCCCCACCCCCCAAAACTGCCCACCTACACTAAACTACACTGCTTTTCCTACACTGCACCGGGACTACACTGCCCCGCACTGCACTACACTGATACACGATTCCCTACCCCTACCCAAAAATTTCACACTACCCCAATTTCCCACTGCACCATTTTTTACACTACACGCATTTTAAACTACCTTCACCGCAATACACTGACTGCACTGCCACACTGCACTACATACACTACACTCCCCTGCACCCAACTCATACCCCTATATTTCACTTCCCCCCTCCCCACTGCACCACAATACACTACCCCACACTGCAAATTTCACTACACTGCACCCCACTAACTAACGCATTACAATGCACCCCCCTTTCACTTTCCTAAACTGTATTCCCCTTTCCTGCAAAAACCAATTTCACTGCCCCTAACTGACAAAACCCCTGACTACAACACACATACACTACTTTGCCACTTTCCCTTTTACTACACTACCCCACTCCCCACTACTTTACACTGCACACAACAATACACTTTTCAATACTACACACCCACCCCCAACCCGCACCAAAACTACCCCTGGGACTACACTGCACTTCATTTCACTACATACACTACCCCCGCACTACACTACACCGCATAACTATACCCAAAACGGCCCCCCTACACCCCACTACCCCTATACACCTCCCCTTTCCCCCTACAACCCCAATACACTATATAACTACCCCCCATACACTATACTACATACACTGCACCCACCGCACTACCTTTTCTAACTACACTGCACTACAGCTACACTTTTAATACACACAAAGGGACTTTCACCCCCTACATATACTTCACTTCATTTTCAATAACTATACTTAAATACATGGGACTACACCGCCCACAATTTAAATAAAATCCCCTGCACTACACTATCTACCTTTCACTGCACTACCCGCACTACATATACTTTCACTACCCCTGCAAATTTCACTATACTACACTACCCCTGCAATACACTATTTCTTCCCCTACACCACTTACACCGCACTAATATTTCACACTACACTGCACTAACCCCCTTTCACCGCACTAACTATACCACATATAAACTGATCACCGCACTCACAAAACTACACTAACTGCATACACTACATGATACACTTTCACCGACTACACCACCGCCCCTTTCATTTTTTACACTACACTGCAAAATTTTACTACATAACGCATAACGCACACACTATACCACACCACCCCCCACCAAATGCACCCCCCTGCACCACTTTTCCCTACATGCATTAACCCGCATACACTATTTTTAAAAATCCAACCCCCCACCAAACTGACCCCATGCATTTCATTACTACACTACATGCACTAAAACCCCATACATATACCACACTACCCCACCCCAAATTTCCCCCCCACTGCACTTTTCACTATACTAAAACCCACACTGACTAACCGCACTATTTTAAATATACCACATTTCACTGGGACTTTCCTTACTACACTACTGCAAATACACTTTCACTACACCCATACACACTACCCCCGCACTACACTATACCCCACCCAAACTGCATACCCTATTTCTACACTTCACGATACACCCCACTCCAAATATTTCCAAATTTCCCCAACCCCAAAATGCCCCACAATACACTGCACTACACCGCACTACACTATACCACACTACCCCACACCAAACTGCACCACAATACACTGCACTACACCGCACTAAAACTATACCACACTACCCCACACCAAACTGCACCACAATACACTGCACTACACCGCACTACACTATACCCAACACTCCCCACACCAAACTGCACCACAATACACGACACTATGCTACATTACAGTACACTACACTGCACCACACCATACTCCATTAAACCACACCACACTACACCACACCACACAACACCACACCACACTACACACTACACTACACTACATCACACCACTCTACACTACGCCACGCCACACAACACAACACCACACTACACTTCACCAAATCACACCATACTACACTACACTACACTACACTACACTGCACTACATCACACTACATCACACTACACTGCACTACACCCCCCCCACACTACGCTATACAACACTACACCACATTACAACACATGACACTAAACTACACTACACTACATTATACTACACCACACTACACCACACCCACACTGCACCATTCAATACCACACCACACTACACCACTCTACACTACACCACACCACACTACACTACACCACACTACACCACTCTACACTACACCACACCACACTACACTACACCACATACACCACTCTACACTTTCACCACACCACACTACACTACACCACACTACACTACACCACACTACACTACACTACACTACACCACACCACACCACACCACACCACACTACACCACACCACACTACACTACACTACACCACACCACACCACACCATACCTACACCACACCACACTACACTACACCACATCACATTACAGTAAACGACACTACGCTACACTACACTACACTATACTACACCACACTACACGACACTTCACCAGGTTTCGCTGTATTTCATTTCCATAGCAAAGCGCATTGTGCCAGCATGATCACACATCCCCATCCCCACCCGCACCCCCACCGGAGGAAAGTCAGGGAGGAAGGAGAACAGATATAGTGGGGATGAGGGGCAGGGAGGTGAGAAGGGGGGGGGGGGGGGGGGGGGGGGCGAAGGATGAGGTACCTTGCAGAAACACTGCGCTTTTCATTCATGAAAATTGCAACAACAACAACAACAACACAAGACCACCACCACCACCACCAACACAACAACGACAACGACAACAACAACACTGTCACGTCATAATATAATATCAGGTTCTGAGATTTAGTTCCCAGAAAATGATTGATTAAAAAAAAAACATTATCACAAAAGAAAACTGTATTATAAACAGGTGTGTTATGAGAGAGAGAGAGAGAGAGAGAGAGAGAGAGAGAGAGAGAGAGAGAGAGAGAGAAGAGAGAAGAGACAGACAGAGACAGAGCCGAGAGAGAGAGAGAGACAGACAGACAGACAGACAGACAGACAGAGGCCGAGACACAGAGAGAGAGAGAGAGAGGAGAGAGAGAGAGAGAGAGAGAGAGAGAGAGAGAGAGAGAGAGAGAGAGATGCAAATGATTTATCCTGAAACTCAAAGCCAAGGGTCACACATGGAATGCTACAGCTGTTACAATAAGTATTGGAGTAAAATTCATCATCCATTATAATCATAGATTACGACGGAAATTATGATAGATGCTTTTGTCTTCACTGAAAGCTCAGAGAGAGAGAGAGAGAGAGAGAGAGAGAGAGAGAGAGAGAGAGGAGAGAGAGAGAGAGAGAGAGAGAGAGAGAGAGGTTTTATTGACAATAGCCAAAGTCATCCTGACACTGGAGTGCTAAAAGCATAACAAAACACAACACCAACGAAAACTGTTAAAAGCATCACTGAAAAGCAGTCACTGACAAAGTCGAACTTAATTTGCATTTCTGTACGCTTACCACACTCAAATCACACGAGAACAGAAATAACTGACTCGCCAAACATAAAACGAAAACAACAACAACAAAAATGATCAAAGACTGGATAAAAATTAAAAAAAATTCGTCTCCATTGAATTATTCAATACAATTACATAGTTTACATGGAAGCTGAGCCGGCAGAACGAAAGATCCACAAACATCTCAAGCGAACCAGTGACTGACGAAGATTAAAAACTGAGAGACAGAGACAGACAGACAGACAGACAGGGACAAACAGACAGAGAGACAGAGACAGACAGACAGACAAACAGACAGACAGACAGAGAACGAATTTTACTCGAAGAGGGTAATAGATTAAGCATAAATACTTTTTTTTTATATCCAGCTCTCTGGGCAAACACACACACACACACACACACACACACACACACACACACCACACACACACACACATAACAATGAATACTTATATAGCCCCTATTCTCGGCTAGAGGCCAAGCTCTAAGCGCTTTGCAATCAACACTCGTTTACACAACGGGCTGCCTACCTGGGTAGTGCCGACTGAAGAGCTACCAGCTGGCGCTTCATTCAGTCGTTTCCCGTGTCATCCAGTCAGTATCGTTCAATATCGATCACTCATTTTCCTTACTTCCTTCATTCTTTCCATTTCTCACGCAGGGTGCATGCTATGTGTAACGTGTCATCCATACCAACGGCCAAACTGGCCTACTATTCCGAAAGTTGGTGATGGGATTTTACGTGTGTGCAAGATGTTATGCATGCGTTCACACACGGAACCTCGGTTTATAGTCTCATTCGAAGGACTGACACACACACAACACACACACACACACACACACACACACACACACACACACACACACACACACACACACACATGTATATATATATATATATATATATATATATACATATATATATATATATATAGAGAGAAGAGAGAGAGAGAGAGAGAGAGAGAGAGAGAGGAGAGAGAGAGAGAGAGAGAGAGAGAGAGAGAGATGTATATGTATATAAATAGAGAGAGAGAGTAAGGAACAAAATCATACAATATGCCAGGAAAAACAGATGCAGCAATGCAGTTAGAGAGAGAGAGAGAGAGAGAGAGAGGGGAGAGAGAGAGAGAGTGAGAGAGAGAGAGAGAAGGAGAGAGAGAGAGAGAGAGAGAGAGTGGGAGGGGGAGTAACAGAGGTGTGTCTGGAGCATTAGCACCCTCTGGAGATTCGTGTACTGAGAGACAGCAGGATGAGAGTGGCTGATAAATTATTTGTGAGCACCGCCCTGGCTCTAAGGAACTGTTTTGCTGTCCTTGGCAGCTGCTGTCTGCTGCTCCTGCGTGGCTGTGTTCACTGGAAGCAATCCTGTTGGTCAAGGGGTTCGCAGGACAGGCCACTTTCTCTCTCATATCATCCTCTGGACCACAAAGTCTGCTAGTGGTCGTACAGTCTTGAATGGCCATGGGAATCCGGACGATTTTCTTTTCGAAATGGATGATTTTGTTTTTCATAGAAAGTCGTATTTCCCTGTCATAGGGTTCCGTCAGAACTTAGGAATTGCGATGTAACTTTGAAACTAAGGGCTGGTAAGGAGGACGCCTGTTCAAATCCAAAGAATGCTACAGAAGGTGCAAAGTTAATCACTCCATTAAAAGAACATCTTCTTGTCTCACTCTTTCTGTAACGCAGGACTAGTCTTGGACAAAAGATTTTCATGACTACCCACCCACTCTCCTAACCAACGCTCCCTCCTCACACACACATCACCAATTCATCCTCTATCTCTTCAAATACCCCTCTCCCTCTGGTAGGGCAACATAAAATGTATCAGCAAAACCACCCTGATGCCTCGCAAAAAACAAAAGTGTCATGTTTCGGGAGTCGACCTAAACGTTTATGAATTTCTGTTCTACTGAAACGAATCATGTCGTTTCACTAGCAAGCAAGATGATCTAATCCTTGTCATTACATTACTTGTGCATGAAGGGTCAGCTCAAGCCTGGCTGGAACTAGCCGAAGGGACTATTCACATACACAGAAGCACAAACGATCATGGAAGAGTGGGAGTGGAAGAGAGGAGGCACCAAGAGGTTTCGAACTCCTTCAAGGACGCAGCAGCCCCGGGTGATCTATAAGCCAAATGACAGTGGGCAGATGAAGGGGGATAGATCATCGACATAACAGTTCCTCTCTTGATGAAATGTTTTACAGTCCATTGCTGCTAGTGTTTTACTCTCTTTACTGGACTCAGTGCTTTCACGGGGCAAACTCTTCCTTGCTACTTAGGTCCAATACGTCCTTGATGATAGGGTGATTCTGAAAGGTAATACACAACTCACCGATGTTTTCTTTTCTTGTGGAAACATTTTTTTCTCGTATATTCTTTGAGAGTGTTACAGTTTTCAAACTAATCTTCGATTGAAGTCCTGTTGACAACAGTGTCCTTACAAATGAACGAATGTCACGCAAAATGTGAAATACAAATTCATGTTTTTTTTAAATTGTATCTCTCATTCGTTGATTTCTAACAACCTCCCACCCCCAACTCAGTGTTTTTCTGTTTCAGAGTATTCAGCAGAGAAACACAAGAAACTTATCTTGAAGAATCTTTCATCACAAACTGTGTGTCATGCCCTAAAAGTGAAGCGTTAGCCATGAAATTTGATTCCCCCCACCCCCCCCCCCCCCCCCCCCCCCCCCCCCCCCCCCCTCTTTTTCCTTAACGAAAGAAATGTTATTGTTTTAAACCACCAAGCCTACGGAATCTAATCCTTGACTGATGAAGTCCATTGCGTTGTTAGCTCGTACAAAATGCGAGCTGATGTCTGGCTGAAGCGTGATCAAAGAAATACAGAGGCAAGATGATCGACTGACGGGGCTGACACGAGAGAGAGAACACAGAGAGAGGGCCCACCACTCCGCCAGAATCATTAGCATCCCCGGTAGACACACAAAGTGAGAGGGGTGAAGAGGGATGATAAATTGTTTCCACTAGAGCTCCTATCCTGCATGGCTCCTGGGTCTGGCTGCTTCTGTAACCGATTGCGCCGGCCGATGCTTTTTGCGTCTTCCTCATTTGCCTAGCAGAGCGTACACTGTCTGGTCCAGCTCTATCCATCCACTGGTGGTAGGGTGGTTTTAAAAGGCCATGAGGTTACGTTCAACTGATTTATTTTTCCTTGGGAATGAGATTTTTTTTCTGTCAAACTTTCGCGTGGGAGTGTGAGGCTGCAAACGTAAATCTTCAACTAGATGCTGGTTGGGGAAACCCGGTCTTTCGACAGACAGCTGTCATACAATGTGGAGAGAGGCAAGTTGGCTTCATCAATACTTTTAATATTTTTCCATAGTTCCCAACTGTCTTTAACTGGAACTAGACTTCGAGGTCCAGGCTTCATTACGTGGAGAAAATGTTTTTCATTCCTCACAAACTGTGTGACAGCTCTGAGAGTCAAGAGCTGGTGCTACATCTGTTAGAAGATTCTTTTTATGAAGGAAATCACATTGACGAGCAAGAACAGGGGTCTTGTCAGTGTGTTGCTTGCATGACGTGTAAGCTCAGAGCTTGCTATACAAAGTTGAAGAGAATTTCGACATGGACAGAGAAATTTGACTAAGCAGGTTGATATCAAAAGAGAGAGAGAGAGAGAGAGAGAGAGAGAGAGAGAGAGAGAGAGAGAGAGAGAGAGAGAGAGAGAGAAAAGAGAGAGAGGGAGAGAGAGAGAGAGAGAGAGAGACAGAGACAGAGAGAGAGAGAGAGAGCGAGAGAGAGAGAGTGTAGCTTCCTTCTTAACATTAGCATTCCCTCGTAACATGTAATCCGACAGAAAGTGGAGTGAGGAAGAATGATAACTTGTTTGCAATTCGACCGCTCTCCTGGCGAAAGGTTTTGCTGTTCTCTGCAGCAAGGTCTGGGTGTGTTTACTTGAACCAGTCTCATTAGCCAATGCCAGACCTTTCCTCCTCCATTGCTTGGCATCACACCCGTCTGACGAACAAAAATTTCCCGATCACATCCCATGCTTACACGCCGCATCGATTTTCTGGACTGCCATCATTAAGAAAAGCTTTGAAAGCTCCACTTCATTTCTTTTCATTCTGTGCAGTTATGAAAGTGAATTATGTTCTAGAGTATGCATTCATAGAATTATCGATAAATTTTCTTTCCGCGTATCTTTCCCCCCCTTTTTTTTTAAACGAAGAGAATGCCTTTAATCAGATATGCATGGGAGAAAACACGAGATACGATGAAACGTGAAAAAAACGGGTCTGCCCATTGTAATGGAATGTTTTTTTTTAAGGGGCATGTTGTGTGCAACTGGTTTGATTTCTAGGACAGATTTTTTTTCTCTTTCATACTTTAATTCCAGAGAGAATGTGGGATTTCAGTTAATCGTTCAAAAGCTGCTACAGATACACTACAGTAAAATACTGTTCACCTTCCTGTTTATAAATACATCTTTTTTTTTAATCCCTGCTCCTTTAAGTATAAACAATCCATTCCATTTTCTTTTTGTTTTAAACCTTAACCTCCTTTGGAACCTGTCAGAATCTTGTGAAAATTATATCAAGCCTCAGGATCCCTTCCTTTTTTCTCCTTTTTTTTCTGTACAAACATGTATGGAATAAATTCTGACGATGTTAAGAGTTCTAATATGGCTCTCTGTCATCGGTTGGGCTTTGAACAACAGTCTCAAAATGGAACCAGCCCTCACTGCCACTGGTTTTGCATGACAAACCTTCTGTTCACATCCTGGTGACAGAGACATAAATCATCCACATTTCTTCCCAAAAGTTGAAGCCCCAGCGCTTTACATTCATGATCTAGTGACAACGAAACCAAAATCCCAACTAGCGCTGCCTCCATCTTTTTTTTTTTTCATCAGTAACATCCATTACAGCATTATAAACTTCAAATCTACCGTGTGACCCACGGTTATGACTGCGGGTGCGTCCCCTCGTGGGGGGTTGGCGGGGGGAGGGGGGAGGGGGCGTGGACAAAAACAACAGCAAAACAACAATCAAACTCCTTCAGACATTACAGACTGTCTGTACCAGCCAGGTCTTGAGAGTCAAGCCCTGAAGCTATGTGCCTATAGTGATGATTTCGATGGACGCATTCGCATTGATCGGCCAGGCAGCATTGGGAAATGGTCAATGACTGACATGCGCTCTGAGGATGAGTCTTTTTCTCTCATCGAAGAGCGGTATATAAGCTCGATTTATTATTATTATTATTATTATTATTATCATGTTCACCGTGTTCTTCTTCGCCTCAAGAGTGACACGCTCCCACGTCGTTCAATACGCGGGCAATCGCCGCTGTTGTCCAGCTGGACAAACAAGCAGTCATCGACCCGGGTTCTGATGATCTTTTGGAGATCTCCAAGGACGGGTCTGGTGAGAAGGGTCATTCTCGGGCACACTCTCCTCCTTTCCCCGTGGGGTCCACCACCCCACCTGCTTCCCCCGTCTCCATGCAGGAACACGCGTGGTGTAAGCAGGTCAGTTCATGTGGCTTGCTGCTGCTCAGCTTGTACAAAACGTCAGCTCGAAGAGCGGTCAAAGCAGAAGATTATTGACAAAGTCTTGCAAGAAGAGTGAGCTGGGTCGGTCGATATAGCAGCCAAGGAGAAGACAGAAAGGGAGCCGACAAGCCTCCTGCCTGGAGCGCCGGCTACCCCTCCCCCCCCCCCCCCCCCCCCCCCCCCGACCCCCCTCCCCGGAAGATTTTGTAAGCTGAGAGACGGGAAGGGTAAGGGTGTGTGAATAATGGTGTGCACCGTGACCACTGAGGGAGGTCACACTGTCTGTCCGTTGCTGTTGATGTGTGGTATTGGTGTTGCTGTTGGTATTGGTATTGGTGTTGGTGTTGGTATTGGTGTTGGTGTTGGTATTGGTGTTGGTATTGGTGTTGGTGTTGGCATTGGTGTTGGTGTTGGTGTTGGTGTTGGTGTTGATGTTGGCATTGGTGTTGGTGTTGGTTTTGGCATTGCTGTTGGTATTGGTGCTAGTGTTGGTATTGGTGTTGGTATAGGTGTGGGTGTTGGTATTGGTGTTGGTGTTGGTATTGGTGTGGGTGTTGGCATTGGTGCTGGTATTGGTATTAGTGTTGGTGTTGGCATTGGTATTGGTGTTGGTATTGGTGTTGGAACTGGTGTTGGCATTGGTGTTGGTGTTGGTATTGGTGTTGGCATTGGTGCTGGTGTTGGTATTACTGTTGGTGTGTGGTACTGGTGTTGGTATTGGTGTTGGTATTGGTGTTGGTATTGTTACTGGTGTTGGTATTGGTGTTGGTACTGGTGTTGGTGTTGGTATTAGTGTTGGTATTGGTATTGGTGTTGGTATTGGTGTTGGTATTGGTATTGGTGTTGGAATTGGTGTTGGAATCTGTTTCCCAGCGGCCGTTTTGACAAGACTCGCTCTGTCCTCAGTGGGGAATGAAAATAGCACATGCCAAAATGGCACATGCCAAAATGGCACATACCAATATGGCACATGGCAAAATGGCACGAGCTAAAAGGGTACGAACGACAATGGCGAGGACGAAAACGACACATATGACGAGAGGACGAAAACGGTCAATGCGGGTTATCATTATTATTAATATTATCATTGTTATCATCATTGTTATCATTATTATTATTATTACATTATTATTATTATCATCGTCATCATCATCATCATCATCATCATCATCATCATTATGATTTGTAGTAGAAGTAGTAGTAGTAGTAGTAGTAGTAGTAGTAGTAGTAGTAGTAGTAGTAGTAGTAGTAGTAGTAGTAGCCATTGTTGTTATTATTGTCATTATTGTTCTTGATAGCTGTAGCAGTAGTAGTAGTAGCAGTAGTTATTCTTGTTAGTAGTAGTATTAATAGTAGTAGTAGCAGTACTCGCAGTAGTCGCAGTAGTAGTAGTAGTAGTAGTAGTAGTAGTAGTAGGTAGTAGTAGTAGTAGAAGTAGCAGTAGCAGCAGCAGCAGCAGCAGCAGTAGTAGTAATAGTAATAGTAATAGTCGTAGCAGCAGCAGCAATCGTAGCAGTAGTATTGAGAATATTTACATGCCTGATCAACCGAATGCCCTGGGCGTTTACAATGAACAAGAACACACATCCAAATACAAGCCAAAACAAATAAGACCAAAAGGTAACACACAAAAACACACTCTGCAGACACAAGCTCGCCCCACATCCACACGTATCACCACCCAGCTTTGCCCTCTCACACTCCCTCTCCATCCACCCATCACCCACCTACTGAACAAAACTAATAACTATCAGATGAATAAACACAGGCGTCCAAACACTATAGTTCCTGAAAACAGCACCGGCACATGCTTGCATGTGTCAATCAGATGTGGAAATAAACGTTTTCAAGTTTGATTTTGAAAGAAAGTTTTAGAAGAATTATTACTGAGTCCGCCAAACATGGGCAAACAAATTACTGGACGATTACAGGACTGGACTGGTTTGAAAGAGGCAGAGTACCTGAGTTGATGTGGGAGATGGTTCCCAATAAAAGGGGCCTGACAGGCAAAGAAACGCTGACCAAAAGTTTCAGTATGAACAAAGGGAATGTGGACGAGACGAGTATCACAAGAACGGAGTTCACTTGATAATTGCGTAATTCAAGTTCAACGGATCATCAGACTTTGAGGACACTGGACGAGTCAAACGATTTATCGCAGAGAGAAGCAACTTTGTAGGAAATCCTTTGCAGGACAGGGACCCAGTGAAGAGAACTCAGTAGCGGGGAACTATGGTCAAATGTAGATGAGTGAAAGATGAGGCTGGCAGCATGACTTTGGACTCGCTGAAATTTCTTGATGAGACAACATGGGGAGCCAGATAAAGAGCATTCATTTCATTTATGCCCGTCGCTCCCGGTGGAGCATAGGCCATCAACGACCCTTCGCCATCGCACTCTGTTCTGGCTGTTCTGGTCATTCCAGTCCAGTTTGTCCCTTTTTTGTTTCAACTCCGCCTCAGTGTCTCGTCTCCAGCTGTTGCGAGCCGGCCTCTCTTTCTCTTTCCCTGCGGGTTCCAGGTCAGGGCTTGGCGTGTGGTGCTGGATGCTGCTGGCTTCCTGAGGGTGTGTCCGATCCAGCCCACTTCCTTCGCAGTATCTGCTTGGCCACTGGTTCCTGTCCCGCACGCTCCCACAGATCTTCGTTTCGGACCTTGTCCTGCCATCGGATTTTGTAGATGCGCCTCAGACAGGTGTTGAAGAATGTCTGAATCTTTTGTTGCATCGTCTGTGTTGTTCGCCACGTCTCGCATCCGTAGAGCAGAACTGATTTCACATTGGAGTTGAAGATGCGGAGTTTGGTTTCTTATGCTGATTCCTCCAGATGCCCAGATGTTCTTGAGCATGACGAAAGCTGCTCTTGCCTTGCCGATTCTGGCTGTGACGTCTCGGTCCGTGCCTCCCTGTTGGTCAACCACGTTTCCCCAGGTAGATGAAAGACTCCACCTCCCTGATGGGCTCTCCATCGATGTGACTGGTGTGTTGGCAGTGGTGTTGATTTTCATCAGCTCGGTCTTCTTCCTGTTAATCTTGAGCCCTGTCCGGCTGATGTGGTCTCCAAGCGAGTGGTCTTGTCCTGCATCTGGCTGTGGCTGTGTGACAGGAGCGCCAGGTCGTCAGCGAAGTCAAGGTCGTCGAGCTGCGTCCAGAGTGTCCACTGTATACCGTTGTTTCTGCCTGTTGTAGTGGTCTTCATGATCCAGTCAATGACCAGGAGGAAGAGGAACGGCGACAGCAGGCTCCCTGCCGAACTCCGGTCTTCACCTCAAAACTTCGGACAGGTGGCGGCGTGGGCAATCCTGCAGTTCATGTCCTGGTAGGTGCACCGGATGAGGGAGATGATCTTCTCGGGGACTCCGTAATGCCTCAGCAGCTTCCACAGCATCTCTCTGTCCACACTGTCGAAAGCCTTCTCATAATCTATGAAGTTGATGTAAAGGGGGGGGTTCCACTCCAGCGACTGCTCCACGATGATGCGCAGGCTGGCGATCTGGTCGGCACATGATTTGTTTGCCGGAAGCCTGCCTGCTGGTCTCGGAGCTTGGGGTCGACAGCCTCTTTCATTCTCTTCAGTAGAACCCTGTTGAGAACCTTGCCTGGCGTTGATAGGGCATGATCCCTCGGTAGTTGCTGCAGTCCTGAGGTCTCCTTTCTTCGGCAGCTTGATGACGATTCCTTCTTTCCACTGAGCCGGTACCTCCTCCTTCTCCCAGATCTTGCTGAAGAGGTTTGTATAGCATGTTGACAGCTGTCTCTATGTCTGCTTTGATGGCTTCTGCTGGTATCTCGTCCGGCCCTGCAGCCTTCCATTTTTCAGAGTCATGATGGCCTTCTTGATCTCTGCCTTTGAGGGTTTGTCACAGCTGATGGGCAGGTCTGTCTCTGCAGGTGGGATGTCTGGTGGTGCGTCAGGGGCGGGGCGGTTCAGCAGCTCCTGAAGTGTTCTGCCCATCGTTTCAGCTGTTCCTCGGTTGTTGTCAGTGGGTTTCGTTCTTGTCCTTCACTGGCTTGTCTGTCTGCTGGAACTTACCCGTCAGCTTCTTGGTCACCAGGTACAGGTCCTTCAGATTCCCCTGTCCGGCTGCTGCCTCTGCTTGGCTGGCCAGGTCGTCAAAGTAGTCCCTCTTGTCCTTCTTGATGCTTTCTTTACTTCTCCGTTCGCTGCTGTGTGCTCTTCCTATGCCTTTGCCCTAGCTGCTCTTGTTCGGCTCGTGTTCAGTGTAGCTTTCTTCTCTCTCCTTGTTTCCAACTTGTGGATGGTGTCGGCAGAGATCCATTCTTTGTGCTGGGCCTTCTTCTTGCCAAGGATCTCTTCATCTGTGTCATGCCAAAGCTTCTTGCAGTGTTCCCACTGTGTCTCGATATCCATCTCACTGTCTTCTATCAGCTCTTGTAGCGGCTGGAACTGTTGGAAAGGCTGATCTGGAATGCTGCTTGTGTGTCCCTGTTCCGGAGCAGTCCGACATTGTACCTTGTACGTGTGTTGTTGGTGTTGGTGAATCTCTTGAGGCGAAGTCTCACTGTTGTTAAAAAAAGGTGGTGGTCTGATGACACGTCAGCACCTCTCATCACTCGTACATCCCGCCATGACCTCCTGAATTTGCGGCTAATGCAGATGTGGTCAATCTGGTTCTCCGTGACATGGTTCGGGGATCTCCATGTGGCCTTGTGGATGCGCTTGTATGGGAAGATGCTTCCTCCTATCACCAGCTGGTTCAGGGCGCACAGGTCTGCAAAACGCTCACCATTCTCGTTCATCTGTCCCCGTCCATGTGTCCCCATGATGTCTCGTAGCCTGTGTTGTCCCTTCCGATCTTGGCGTTAAAATCTCCCATCAGTATGGTTATGTCCTTTGCTCCTCTTTTGTCTATCACTGTCTGTAGTTGCTGGTAGAAGTCACTTTCTTCTCTTCTTCCGCATCATTGGTGGGAGCATAGCACTGGATGATGTTCAGCCTGATGTCATTCTTCTTCGTGGTAAACTTGGCTGTGATGATGCGGGAGTTGACAGGTTCCCATCCGATGAGTGCCCTTGTGCTCCGGTGCCAGCATCAGGGCCACACCCTCAGTGTGGGGGGCTCCATCCTCTGTGTGTCCTGAGTACAGCAGCTGTTTTCCAGATGAAAGTCTCAGCTGTCCTGATTGTAGCCACCTTGTCTCACTCAGTCCTAGCACTCCGATCTTGTAGTTTTTCATCTCTCTCGCAACTTGGATGGTTTTTCCTGTTTCAAACATCGTCTGATGTTCCATGTGGCTACTTTCGTTGTTGTCCTGGGTGTTAGAAGGGGAGTCGGCCTTGCAGCTTCCTTTCGGCTTTCACTGCACTGCGTCATAAGTCTCCCGGGGTGGAGGGCCCTTCATTGCCCAGGTGAATGCTTTGGTTCATTGTCGTCGATGCTTCTGTAACTCGTCTTTTTTTACTGGCAGGGTTGTTAGCCCTACGCAAACCCCTTTATCCTCGGGGCGAGGTGGTCCTGCCTTAGTCGCCTCTTACGACATGCATGGCAGGGGTCTATTCTATGCCCAACCCCACAGGGCAACAGATAAAAGAGCATTACATAAAAATCCTAACGAGAGACTACAAATGCGCAGACAAGGCTTTTGGTGATGTCTCCAGAAAGGAGGTGACGGATGGAAGCAATGCGACAGAGTGCAAGGAAACAAATCCGAGCGACATTAGCATCGTAATGTTGAAAGGAAAGAGTCGATCCAGTATCACATCAAGGTTACGAGCAGAAGAAGAAGGAGTGATCGAGGAGTCAATGAGATTGATAGACGATGGAACAGAGCAATGATTCACATACTTTGGCGGACAGTTTTGACTTGGTTCAGTTTAAATTTGTTGTCTGTGTTTTTAATTTTTTTAGGGGGGTCAGATATGCAGGGACTGAGTGCTTTCAATCATTATGGGAGGATCAGGAAAAGGTCAAGAAATATAAAACTGTCATCAGAGAAACTGTGATGGAAACGGGAATGTTGGTTTACAATAGCGGGACAGGGTAAGAGTGCAGAATGAAAAGGACAGGTCCAGCACTGGGCTATGGAGCACACTGTTTGTAATGGAGTTGGGGTGAAAGTACAACCATTGACACAGAAACAGCTTACTGACGGTCGCTGATGTAGTTCTGAGGCCAGCTGAGGACTGCGTCAGAGAAAATGAAAAAATATAAATAAAAAAGAACCACTTCTGCAAACGGAAGAGAAGAATTGAATGGTCGATGGTATCAAAAGCTGCAGAGAGGTATAGAAGCTAGTGAAGTAATATCTTGTTGTTGTTAAGGAGGGCACTCACTGAGTCACTGCAGATTTTCAGAATAGCAGTTTCAGTGCTGTGGTCATCAGAGCGGTTGGCGGAATGAAAGGGGGTAAACAAGATTTTTAATGAAGATGATCAATGAGCTGGAGCAAAAAACAGATTTTTCAGTGTCTGGCAAAGAAAAGGGAATCCAACAGTTATGTGATTTTTTTAACTTTCAGGATCGTGAGTAAATTTCTAACAGACGACGGACGATTGCGTTTTGAAAGAGGATGGAAAGAACCAGTGGACAATGAGTGATGAACGATGATGGTAGTGTGAAGGAGGAGTTAATCGATACAGCGGCTGAAAAAGGAACTTCAAGAAGATCGAGATCACAGGTTTCAATGCCAGATTTCATAATAATCTTCTTATACAAGATATCAGATACAGGATAAAAAGAAGTGAGAAGTTTTTTGTTTTGTTTTTTTTTTCTGAGAAAGGACGATCAGCAGTTAGTCTGAGAACAGAATGAAGTTCTGAGGTCAGTGATCTCAATAACAATAAATGTCAGAATAGGCTGCTGAAGGTCACACAGACTTCATTATTCTTTCGCGGGGGAAAAAACGGTCTTATACATGTGTACAGATACATATTCATTTCATTGAGCACAAGCATTTTCACTTGGGAAAAACGGTCTTAACATGTGTCAGATACATATTCATTTCATTGACCAAGCATTTTTACTTCCATTTCATTTGTTCTAAAGTGAAACAAATTTCTTAGGATT
>CM031598.1:114019568-114029568 GCA_018398815.1 Conus ventricosus
CAAAACATTCCCTGTCATTCGTCATTCTCTCAAGGTCAAAGTTAATCACCCATTAAGAACATCTTCTTGTCTATTCTGTAACGCAGGACTGTCTTGGACAAAAGATTTTCATGACTACCACCCACTCTCCTAACCAACGCTCCCTCCTCACACACACATCACCAATTCATCCTCTATCTCTTCAAATACCCCTCTCCCTCTGGTAGGGCAACATAAATGTATCAGCAAAACCCACCACTGATGCCTCGCAAAAAAACAAAAGTGTCATGTTTCGGGAGTCGACCTAAACGTTTATGAGAATTTCTGTTCTACTGAAACGAAATCATGTCGTTTCACTAGCAAGCAAGATGATCTAATCCTTGTCCATTACATTACTTGTGCATGAAGGGTCAGCTCAAGCCTGGCTGGAACTAGCGAAGGGACTATTCAATACACAGAAGCACAAACGATCAATGGAAGAGTGGGAGTGGAAGAGAGAGGCACCAAGAGGTTGTCGAACTCCTTCAAGGACGCAGCAGCCCCGGGTGATCTATAAGCCAAATGACAGTGGGCAGATGAAGGGGGATAGATCATCGACATAACAGTTCCTCTCTTGATGAATGTTTTACAGTCCATTGCTGCTAGTGTTTTACTCTCTTTACTGGACTCAGTGCTTTCACGGGGCAAAAACTCTTCCTTGCTACTTAGGTCAATACGTCCTTTGATGATAGGGTGATTCTGAAAGGTAATACACAACTCACCGATGTTTTCTTTTCTTGTGGAAACATTTTTTTTCTCGTATATTTCTTTGAGAGTGTTACAGTTTCAAACTAATCTTCGATTGAAGTCCTGTTTGACAACAGTGTTCCTTACAAATGAACGAATGTCACGCAAAATGTGAAATACAAATTCATGTTTTTTTTTAAATTGTATCTCTCATTCGTTGATTTCTAACAACCTCCCACCCCCAACTCAGTGTTTTTCTGTTTCAGAGTATTCAGCAGAGAAACACAAAGAAACTTATCTTGAAGAATCTTTCATCACAAACTGTGTGTCATGCCCTAAAAGTGAAGCGTTAGCCATGAATATTTGATTCCCCCCCCCCCCCCCCCCCCCCCTCTTTTTCCTTAACGAAAGAAATGTTATTGTTTAACCACCAAGCCTACGGAATCTAATCCTTGACTGATGAAAGTCCATTGCGTTGTTAGCTCGTACAAAATGCGAGCTGATGTCTGGCTGAAGCGTGATCAAAGAAATACAGAGGCAAGATGATCGACTGACGGGGCTGACACGAGAGAGAGAACACAGAGAGAGGGCCCACCACTCCGCCAGAATCATTAGCATCCCCGGTAGACACACAAAGTGAGAGGGGTGAAGAGGGATGATAAATTGTTTCCACTAGAGCTCCTATCCTGCATGGCTCCTGGGTCTGGCTGCTTCTGTAACCGATTGCGCCGGCCGATGCTTTTTGCGTCTTCCTCATTTGCCTAGCAGAGCGTACACTGTCTGGTCCAGCTCTATCCATCCACTGGTGGTAGGGTGGTTTTAAAAGGCCATGAGGTTACGTTCAACTGATTTATTTTTCCTTGGAATGAGATTTTTTTTTCTGTCAAACTTTCGCGTGGGAGTGTGAGGGCTGCAAACGTAAATCTTCAACTAGATGCTGGTTGGGGAAACCCGGTCTTTCGACAGACAGCTGTCATACAATGTGGAGAGAGGCAAGTTGGCTTCATCAATACTTTTAATATTTTTCCATAGTTCCCAACTGTCTTTAACTGGAACTAGACTTCGAGGTCCAGGCTTCATTACGTGGAGAAAATGTTTTTCATTCCTCACAAACTGTGTGACAGACTCTGAGAGTCAAGAGCTGGTGCTACATCTGTTAGAAGATTCTTTTTATGAAGGAAATCACATTGACGAGCAAGAACAGGGGTCTTGTCAGTGTGTTGCTTGCATGACGTGTAAGCTCAGAGCTTGCTATAACAAAGTTGAAGAGAATTTCGACATGGACAGAGAAATCGACTAAGCAGGTTGATATCAGAGAGAGAGAGAGAGAGAGAGAGGAGAGAGAGAGAGAGGAGAGAGAGAGAGAGAGAGAGAGAGAGAGAGAGAGAGAGAGAGAGAGAGAGAGAGAGAGAGAGAGAGAGAGAGAGGACAGAGAAGAGAGAGAGAGAGAGCGAGAGAGAGAGAGTGTAGCTTCCTTCTTAGACATTAGCATTCCCTCGTAACATGTAATCCGACAGAAAGTGGAGTGAGGAAGAATGATAACTTGTTTGCAATTCGACCGCTCTCCTGGCGAAAGGTTTTGCTGTTCTCTGCAGCAAGGTCTGGGTGTGTTTACTTGAACCAGTCTCATTAGCCAATGCCAGACCTTTCCTCCTCCATTGCTTGGCATCACACCCGTCTGACGAACAAAAATTTCCCGATCACATCCCATGCTTACACGCCGCATCGATTTTCTGGACTGCCATCATTAAGAAAAGCTTTGAAAGCTCCACTTTCATTTCTTTTCATTCTGTGCAGTTATGAAAGTGAATTATGTTCTAGAGTATGCATTCATAGAATTATCGATAATTTTCTTTCCGCGTATTTTTCCCCCCCCTTTTTTTTTAAACGAAGAGAATGCCTTTAATCAGATATGCATGGGAAAACACGAGATACGATGAAACGTGAAAAAAACGGGTCTGCCCATTGTAATGGAATGTTTTTTTTAAGGGGCATGTTGTGTGCAAACTGGTTTGATTTCTAGGACAGATTTTTTTTCTCTTTCATACTTTAATTCCAGAGAGAATGTGGGATTTCAGTTAATCGTTCAAAAGCTGCTACAGATACACTACAGTAAATACTGTTCACCTTCCTGTTATAAATACATCTTTTTTTTTAATCCCTGCTCCTTTAAGTATAAACAATCCATTCCATTTTCTTTTTGTTTTAAACCTTAACCTCCTTTGGAAACCTGTCAAAATTTCTTGTGAAAATTATATCAAGCCTCAGGATCCCTTCCTTTTTTCTCCTTTTTTTCTGTACAAACATGTATGGAATAAATTCTGACGATGTTAAGAGTTCTAATATGGCTCTCTGTCATCGGTTGGGCTTTGAACAACAGTCTCAAAATGGAACCAGCCCTCACTGCCACTGGTTTTGCATGACAAACCTTCTGTTCACATCCTGGTGACAGAGACATAAATCATCCACATTTCTTCCCAAAAGTTGAACCCCCCAGCGCTTTACATTCATGATCTAGTGACAACGAAACCCAAAATCCCAACTAGCGCTGCCTCCATCTTTTTTTTTTTCATCAGTAACATCCATTACAGCATTATAAACTTCAAATCTACCCGTGTGACCCACGGTTATGACTGCGGGTGCGTCCCCCTCGTGGGGGGTTGGCGGGGGGAGGGGGGAGGGGGCGTGGACAAAAACAACAGCAAAACAACAATCAAACTCCTTCAGACATTACAGACTGTCTGTACCAGGCCAGGTCTTGAGAGTCAAGCCCTGAAGCTATGTCGGCCTATAGTGATGATTTCGATGGACGCATTCGCATTGATCGGCCAGGCAGCATTGGGAAATGGTCAATGACTGACATGCGCTCTGAGGATGAGTCTTTTTCTCTCATCGAAGAGCGGTATATAAGCTCGATTTATTATTATTATTATTATTATTATTATCATGTTCACCGTGTTCTTCTTCGCCTCAAGAGTGAAAACGCTCCCACGTCGTTCAATACGCGGGGCAATCGCCGCTGTTGTCCCAGCTGGACAAACAAAGCAGTCATCGACCCGGGTTCTGATGATCTTTTGGAGATCTCCAAGGACGGGTCTGGTGAGAAGGGTCATTCTCGGGCACACTCTCCTCCTTTCCCCCGTGGGGTCCACCACCCCACCTGCTTCCCCCGGTCTCCATGCAGGAACACGCGTGGTGTAAGCAGGTCAGTTCATGTGGCTTGCTGCTGCTCAGCTTGTACAAAACGTCAGCTCGAAGAGCGGTCAAAGCAGAAGATTATTGACAAAGTCTTGCAAGAAGAGTGAGCTGGGGCGGTCGATTATAGCAGCCAAGGAGAAGACAGAAAGGGAGCCGACAAGCTCTCCTGCCTGGAGCGCCGGCTCCCCCCTCCCCCCCCCCCCCCCCCCCCCCGACCCCCCTCCCCGGAAGATTTTGTAAGCTGAGAGACGGGAAGGTAAGGGTGTGTGAATAATGGTGTGCACCGTGACCACTGAGGGGAGGTCACACTGTCTGTCCGTTGCTGTTGATGTGTGGTATTGGTGTTGCTGTTGGTATTGGTATTGGTGTTGGTGTTGGTATTTGGTGTTGGTGTTGGTATTGGTGTTGGTATTGGTGTTGGTGTTGGCATTGGTGTTGGTGTTGGTGTTGGTGTTGGTGTTGATGTTGGCATTGGTGTTGGTGTTGGTTTTGGCATTGCTGTTGGTATTGGTGCTAGTGTTGGTATTGGTGTTGGTATAGGTGTGGGTGTTGGTATTGGTGTTGGTGTTGGTATTGGTGTGGGTGTTGGCATTGGTGCTGGTATTGGTATTAGTGTTGGTGTTGGCATTGGTATTGGTGTTGGTATTGGTGTTGGAACTGGTGTTGGCATTGGTGTTGGTGTTGGTATTGGTGTTGGCATTGGTGCTGGTGTTGGTATTACTGTTGGTGTGTGGTACTGGTGTTGGTATTGGTGTTGGTATTGGTGTTGGTATTGTTACTGGTGTTGGTATTGGTGTTGGTACTGGTGTTGGTGTTGGTATTAGTGTTGGTATTGGTATTGGTGTTGGTATTGGTGTTGGTATTGGTATTGGTGTTGGAATTGGTGTTGGAATCTGTTTCCCAGCGGCCGTTTTGACAAGACTCGCTCTGTCCTCAGTGGGGAATGAAAATAGCACATGCCAAAATGGCACATGCCAAAAAGGCACATACCAATATGGCACATGGCAAAATGGCACGAGCTAAAAGGGTACGAACGACAATGGCGAGGACGAAAACGACACATATGACGAGAGGACGAAAACGGTCAATGCGGGTTATCATTATTATTAATATTATCATTGTTATCATCATTGTTATCATTATTATTATTATATACATTATTATTATTATCATCGTCATCATCATCATCATCATCATCATCATCATCATTATGATTTGTAGTAGAAGTAGTAGTAGTAGTAGTAGTAGTAGTAGTAGTAGTAGTAGTAGTAGTAGTAGTAGTAGTAGTAGCCATTGTTGTTATTATTGTCATTATTGTTCTTGATAGCTGTAGGCAGTAGTAGTAGTAGCAGTAGTTATTCTTGTTAGTAGTAGTATTAATAGTAGTAGTAGCAGTACTCGCAGTAGTCGCAGTAGTAGTAGTAGTAGTAGTAGTAGTAGTAGTAGTAGTAGTAGTAGTAGTAGAAGTAGCAGTAAGCAGCAGCAGCAGCAGCAGCAGTAGTAGTAATAGTAATAGTAATAGTCGTAGCAGCAGCAGCAATCGTAGCAGTAGTATTGAGAATATTTACATGCCTGATCAACCGAATGCCCTGGGCGTTTACAATGAACAAGAACACACATCCAAATACAAGCCAAACAAATAAGACCAAAAGGTAACACACAAAAACACACTCTGCAGACACAAGCTCGCCCCACATCCACACGTATCACCACCCAGCTTTGCCCTCTCACACTCCCCTCTCCATCCACCCATCACCCAACCTACTGAACAAAACTAATAACTATCAGATGAATAAACACAGGCGTCCAAACACTATAGTTCCTGAAAACAGCACCGGCACATGCTTGCATGTGTCAATCAGATGTGGAAATAAACGTTTTCAAGTTTGATTTTGAAAGAAAGTTTTAGAAGAATATTACTGAGTCCGCCAAACATGGGCAAACAAATTACTGGACGATTACAGGACTGGACTGGTTTGAAAGAGGGAGAGTACCTGAGTTGATGTGGGAGATGGTTCCCAATAAAAGGGGCCTGACAGGCAAAGAAACGCTGACCAAAAGTTTCAGTATGAACAAAGGGAATGTGGACGAGACGAGTATCACAAGAACGGAGTTCACTTGATAATTGCGTAATTCAAGTTCAACGGATCATCAGACTTTTAGGACACTGGACGAGTCAAACGATTTATCGCAGAGAGAAGCAACTTTGTAGGAAATCCTTTGCAGGACAGGGACCCAGTGAAGAGAACTCAGTAGCGGGGAACTATGGTCAAATGTAGATGAGTGAAAGATGGGCTGGCAGCATGACTTTGGACTCGCTGAAATTTCTTGATGAGACAACATGGGGGCCAGATAAAGGCATTCTTTTCATTTATGCCCGTCGCTCCCGGTGGAGCATAGGCCATCAACGACCCTTTCCCGCCATCGCACTCTGTTCTGGGCGTTCTGGTCATTCCGCCAGTTTGTCCCTTGTTGTTTCAACTCCGCCTCAGTGTCTCGTCTCCAGCGGTTGCGAGGGGCCTCTCTTTCTTTTTTCCCTGCGGGTTCCAGGTCAGGCTTGGCGTGTGGTGCGGGATGCTGCTGGCTTCCTGAGGGTGTGTCCGATCCAGCCCCACTTCCTTCGCAGTATCTGCTTGGCCACGGGTTTTCCTGTCCCGCCGCTCCCACAGATCTTCGTTTCGGACCTTGTCCTGCCATCGGATTTTGTAGATGCGCCTCAGACAGGTGTTGAAGAATGTCTAAAATCTTTTGTTGCATCGTCTGTGTTTTTTCGCCACGTCTCGCATCCGTAGAGCAGAACTGATTTCACATTGGAGTTGAAGATGGGGGAGTTTGGTTCTTATGCTAAATTCCTCCAGATGCCCAGAAGTTCTTGAGCATGACGAAAGCTGCTCTTGCCTTGCCGATTCTGGCTGTGACGTCTCGGTCCGTGCCTCCCTGTTGGTCAACCACGCTTCCCAGGTAGATGAAAACTCCACTCCCTGATGGGCTTCCCATCGACTGTGACTGGTGTGTTGGCAGTGGTGTTTGATTTCATCAGCTCGGTCTTCT
Source organism: Conus ventricosus (assembly GCA_018398815.1). Classification (NCBI taxonomy): domain Eukaryota; kingdom Metazoa; phylum Mollusca; class Gastropoda; order Neogastropoda; family Conidae; genus Conus; species Conus ventricosus. Next base: position 114,026,523 of record CM031598.1, read on the forward strand.
TCCTGTTAATCTTGAGCCCTGTCCCGGCTGATGTGGTCTCCAAGCGAGTGGTCTTGTCCTGCATCTGGCTGTGGCTGTGTGACAGGAGCGCCAGGTCGTCAGCGATTTCAAGGTCGTCGAGCTGCGTCCAGAGTGTCCCGGGTATACCGTTGTTCTGCCTGTTTAGGGGTCTTCATTATCCAGTCAATGACCAGGGGGAAGAGGAACGGCGACAGCAGGCATCCCTGCCGAACTCCGGTCTTCACCTCGAAACTTTCGGACGGGGTGGCCGGGGGGCAATCCTGCAGTTCATGTCCTGGTAGGTGCACCGGATGAGGGAGATGATCTTCTCGGGGACTCCGAAATGCCTCAGCAGCTTCCACAGATCTCTCTGTCCACACTGTCGAAAGCCTTCTCATAATCTATGAAGTTGATGTAAAGGGGGGAGTTCCACTCCACGACTGTTTCCACGTGATGCGCAGGCTGGCGATCTGGTCGGCACATGATTTGTTCGGGCCGGAAGCCTGCCTGCTGGTCTCGGAGCTTGGGGTCGAAAAGCCCCCTTTTCATTCTCTTCAGTAAAACCCCTTTGTTGGGAACCTTGCCTGGCGTTGATAGGAGCATGATCCCTCGGTAGTTGCTGCAGTCCCTGAGGTCTCCTTTCTTCGGCAAGCTTGATGACGATTCCTTCTTTCCACTGAGCCGGTACCTCCTCCTTCTCCCCAGATCTTGCTGAAGAGGCTGTATAGCATGTTGACAGCTGTCTCTATGTCTGCTTTGATGGCTTCTGCTGGTATCTCGTCCGGCCTGCAGCCTTCCCATTTTTCAGAGTCATGATGGCCTTCTTGATCTCTGCCTTTGAGGGTTTTGTCACAGCTGATGGGCAGGTCTGTCTCTGCAGGTGGGTTGTCTGGTGGTGCGTCAGGGGCGGGGCGGTTCAGCAGCTCCCTGAAGTGTTCTGCCCATCGTTTCAGCTGTTCCTCGGTTGTTGTCAGTGGGTTTCCTTTTCTTGCCCTTCACTGGCTTGTCTTTTCTGCTGGAACTTACCCGTCAGCTTCTTGGTCCCCAGGTACAGGTCCTTCAGATTCCCCTGTCCGGCTGCTGCCTCTGCTTGGCTGGCCAGGTCGTCAAAGTAGTCCCTCTTGTCCTTCTTGATGCTTCTTCTTTACTTCTCCGTTCGCTGCTGTGTGCTCTTCCTATGCCTTTGCCCTAGCTGCTCTTGTTCGGCTCGTTTTTCAGTGTAGCTTTTTCTCTCTTCCTTGTTTCCAACTTGTGGATGGTGTCGGCAGGATCCATTCTTTGTGCTGGGCCTTCTCTTTGCCAAGGATCTCTTCATCTGGTCATGCCAAGCTTCTTGCAGTGTTCCCACTGTTCTCGAATTTTCCATCTCACTGTCTTCTATCAGCTCTTGTAGCGGCTGGACCTGTTGGAAGGCTGATCTGGAATGCTGCTTGTGTGTCCCCGTTCCGGAGCAGTCCGACATTGTACCTTGTACGTGTGTTGTTGGTGTTGGTGAATCCCCTTTTAGGCGAAGTCTCACTGTTGTTTTAAAAGAAGGTGGTGGTCTGATGACACGTCAGCACCTCTCATCACTCGTACATCCCCCCATGGACCTCCTGAATTTGCGGCTAAAGCAATGTGGTCAATCTGGTTCTCCGTGACATGGTTCGGGGACTCCATGTGGCCTTGTGGATGCGCTTGTATGGGAAGATGGGTTTCCTCCTATCACCAGCTGGGTTTAGGGGGCACAAAGGGCTGCAAAACGCTCACCATTCTCGTTCATCTGTCCCAGTCCATGTGTCCCCATGTGTCCTCTAGCCTGTGTTGTCCCTTCCGATCTTGGCGTTAAAAAACTCCCATCAGTATGGTTATGTCCTTTGCTCCTCTTTTGTCTATCACTGTCTGTAGTTGTCGGTTAGAAGTCATCTTTCTTCTCTTCTTCCGCATCATTGGTGGGGGCATAGCACTGGATGATGTTCAGCCTGATGTCATTCTTCTTCGTGGTAAACTTGGCTGTGATGATGCGGGAGTTGACAGGTTCCCATCCGATGAGTGCCCCTTGTGCCTCCGGTGCCAGCATCAGGGCCACACCCTCAGTTGGGGGCCCCCATCCTCGTGTGTCCTGAGTACAGCAGTGTTTCCAGATGAAAGTCTCAGGGTGTCCTGATTGTGCACCTTGTCTCACTCAGTCCTAGCACTCCGATCTTGTAGTTTTTCATCTCTCTCGCAACTTGGATGGTTTTTCCTGTTTCAAACATCGTCCTGATGTTCCATGTGGCTACTTTCGTTTTTGTCCTGGGTGGGTTTGAAGGGGGTCGGCCTTGCAGCTTCCTTCGGCTTTCACTGCACTGCGTCATAAGTCTCCGGGATGGAGACCCTTTTATTGCCCAGGTGAATGCTTTGGTTCATTGTCGTCGATGCTTCTGTAACTCGTCTTTTTTTATGGCAGGGTTGTTTTGCCCCCACGCAACCCTTTATTTCCCCGGGGCGAGGTGGTCCTGCCTTAGTGCCTCTTACGACATGCATGGCAGGGGTCCCTTTTTCTATGCCCAACCCACAGGGCAACAGATAAAAGAGCATTACATAAAAATCCTAACGAGAGACTTTCAAATGCGCAGGACAAGGGTTTTGGTGATGCTCCAGAAAGGGGGGGTGACGGATGGAAGCAATGCGACAGAGTCAAGGAAACAAATCCGAGCGACATTAGCATCGTAATGTTGAAAGGAAAGAGTCCGATCCAGTATCACATCAAGGTTACGAGCAGAAGAAGAAGGAGTGATCGAGGAGTCAATGAGATTGATAGACGATGGAACAGAGCAATGATTCACATACTTTGGCGGACAGTTTTGACTTGTTCAGTTTAAATTTGTTGTTGTGTTCTAATTTTTTTTAGGGGGGGGCAGATATGCAGGACTGAGTGCTTTCAATCATTATGGGAGGATCAGGGAAAAGGTCAGAAATATAAAACTGTCATCAGAGAAACTGTGATGGAAACGGGAATGTGGTTTACAATGCGGAGACAGGGTAAAAGTGCAGAATGAAAAAAAACAGGGCCCAGCACTGGGCT
>CM031598.1:114039568-114062068 GCA_018398815.1 Conus ventricosus
AACGGACACGGAGTGACGATGATATGGAGTCGTGCACCGTGAAACGTGAACACGATGACACTTTTGGCAATGAGTTGTCTGGGGTGAAAGGACGAGGGTTGGATGAAAGCATGGATGAAAGGATTTTTTTTTTCAGTGATTCTTTTAATAATACTCCAATAAGTGGATGAACTGATGTAATACACGGGGAAAAAAAGCTATACATATTTACAGTGAATTGAATATTGATTTGTTTCCTAAAGCTAATGTAAGAGCAGAAGGTGGTATGAGTTTGTATCAAAAGGAAAGAAATGACACTACTGTGAAAAGTGATGATTGCGAGAATCTACATGAACATACGGATAGAATAACGTCAATATGAATGAAAATGAGTTATCGGTAGATTCTAATTTACATGCTCTTTGGTGGAAATCGTACCAGTCATTCTTCATTTATACACAGGAATGTAAATGGACCCTTTTCTAAAATTAATCATAAAGATATTCTGTTATATTTATTCAAGTTCGACTTCATGTTTTATTGAAACGTTGGTAGATAATCTGACTTTTACTGTTTTCACAAACTATACAAGCTTTATGAAACCTGGCATAAAACTTTCAAATCAAGGGAGGCGATCCGGGGTGTAAGGTGTCTTGTCAGAAACGAGATATGCTTTTCATTCATGAAATCAAGGTAGATAATCCCAATGTACTTTTGTTTCAGATTGAAAAGAATTTATCCGGTTTTTCAGAGAACATTTTGCATGCGTGTTCGTATGTGCCGCCAGGAAGCTCGCCTATTTATACCTGCTTAGATATTGTTAACGGCATTAGTTCCCTTGTAAAGTATATTACTGACTGTATACTTGAATATGGTGATGTGCATGTCATCTTTCCCGGTGATTTAAACAGCAAAAGTGCAAATTCTTCCACTGATGTTTAAAATGATTTATTTGGTACGAATATTGGAAGTCGCTCTGTATATTCTGATAGAAAATCAGTTGACCAGGTACTGAATAAACTACGGAAGGAGTTTGTGGAACATGTGTACTGCGCTTGGTTTCTATGTTCTTAACAGTGTAGGAAATGGGGACCTCGGTGGACGTTCCACATTTGTGTCGCAGCCGGGAGATAGTATTAATGAGTTCTCGCTATCTAAGAAATTGTTCTTCGTTGTTTCTTTGTCTTGTCGATCAATAGTTTTAGAGAGACAAGAATCCGATTACTATCACTTGAATTCCATATGAGAATGTTGTTGAGAATACTACACTTTCTTCTGGAGCTGAAAATGCAAATTGGTGCATTGAAAAGTGTGTGTGTGTGTGTGTGGGGGGGGGGGGGGGGGGATACCGCACTATTTTCATTTGGGTGCAATGCATTCTTCTGAAATGCTAAGTTTCCTTCATTTTGCGTCTGAATTTACTGATTATGATTATAATGAAGCTCTGAATGTTAAGTTTCCTTCATTTTGCGTCTGAATTTACTGATTATGATTATAATGAAGCTCTGAATGTTAAGTTTCCTTCATTTTGCGTCTGAATTTACTGATTATGATTATAATAAAGCTCTGAATGTTCTTGTTCAGTTGTTGAAATTTAAGGAGCAGATGTTCAGAAACGAATTTATGATGACAATTTCAATTACAACAGTGACTCTTATGATACAGAATGTAAATCAAGGAAGAAAAAGTAAAGGGTTTATTAAGAGTTTTTCGGCGAACGAAAGATCCAGTAGACAGTGTGACACTTAGTGTACAGCAATAAGAGAATGTAAGAATCTCCTAAAGTGAGAGGACACAGTGCATAATGATTCGATACTGGGTAGATTAACTTGGTCTGTAAATGATGAAAAAACTTGGGTAAAACAGCATTAAAAACATTTGCACGGAAAACAAGCAGATAACAATTTTACAACCGATGCATGGCTTTAACACTTTCAAAGTCCGCTTGAAAAAGACACGGTAACAGGAAAAAAAAATATGGTAGTTGTTCATAAAATTAACGACGAAGGGGAGGAAAACTACTTCAATGAATCGTCTTGTGTCTCAGGAAGAGATACTGTTCGACGGAAGAAAATTAAAGAATGGAAAAAAATGTCGGACCCAACAAGATTAACCTGGACAATCCAAACAACTATAGAGACATGTCTTGGTGTGATGCAAGTAGCAAAATGTATCGTACTATAATAAACAACCGACTCTAGGAAGAGATAGAAGAGCAAAACTTGAAGGGTGAACAGCAAGCATGATCAGCAGAAAGAAATTTTATTCCACTATCAATCAGGTGTTCACGCTGATAGCCTTAATACAAAAACAATTTCATATGAATCGTAAAATGCGTGTAGCTTTCATTGATTGTCACTACAGAAAAGAATTTACCATGGCCTATTCTTCTTAAAAAATGGAATAAAAGGAAGGTTTTGTTGTTGCATCAGTAGAATGCATGGTAGTGTCAAAAGCAGGATCCGGTGTGGGAATTACTTAACAGATTGTGGTTACTGTACAAGTGGTGTGAAACAAGGTAATGTTACTATTCCGGCATTGTTTTCATTATTCAAAAATAAACAGGATGTAAAGTAATTAGGCGAGGAAGGCATGCATGATTGTTTTTTGATAATCCATATTGCCATTCACAGATGATGTAGCTTTATTATCTGAAACCATTATTGGCCCCCAACGCGGCTATGTAGTCTACATTGCACAGGATCAGAACTTCATTTGAATGTAAATATCGACAAAAGTAATATAGAGGCGTTTACTAAAGGTGGATATTTGGCTGCCAGAGAAAGATGGACGTATAATGGGGTCTTTATGCCCGTGATAAATGTATACAAGTAGTTAAGAATTTGTTTTCCAATGAGACTAAGTTTTACTGCAGCATAAGAAGAGCCAACAAGGCCGTATTGTATGTATTGCAAAATGTGCACAAATTGAAGAATGAATTTCTTGGTCTGTATTTGAATTTTTTTTATGGTCAGATACAACAGATCGTTCTGTATGGTGCTGAGACAACAGATCGTTCTGTATGGTGCTGAGATATGGGGTCTATACAACAGATCGTTCTGTATGGTGCTGAGACAACAGATCGTTCTGTATGGTGCTGAGATATGGGGTCTATACAACAGATCGTTCTGTATGGTGCTGAGACAACAGATCGTTCTGTATGGTGCTGAGACAACAGATCGTTCTGCATGGTGCTGAGATATGGGGTCTATACAACAGATCGTTCTGTATGGTGCTGAGACAACAGATCGTTCTGTATGGTGCTGAGATATGGGGTCTATACAACAGATCGTTCTGTATGGTACTGAGACAACAGATCGTTCTGTATGGTGCTGAGACAACAGATCGTTCTGTATGGTGCTGAGACAACAGATCGTTCTGTATGGTGCTGAGACAACAGATCGTTCTGTATGGTGCTGAGACAACAGATCGTTCTGTATGGTGCTGAGATATGGGGTCTTGAAAAGGCAACTCTCCTCGTCTTACCCACTGTGCACTTTCATTTGACATCTATGATCGACAACTTTTCTTAAGAAAAAAGAAAAAGAAAAAAAAGAAGAAATTCCTGCTTCGCCTCTCGCCTCCTTTTCATTCTCTCACCCACCTACCCGTGCCCTCCCTCTGTGTGGACCACATACATCCACACACCACACATATGTATCCACACACACATATGTACCCACACACACAAACACACATACACGATTATACATCCCCTTCCCCCTCCGTGCACACACACCAGATATTCAGAGGGGAATACAGAGAGAGAAAGATGCAGACAGCCATCCAAAACAGAGACAGACAGAGGCAGAGACAGGAAGAGAGAGACTATGGTTTGTCTGTTCATCCGTATATGCATGACAGACAGACATACAAAAAGAAAAAAAAAAAGATAAATCAAAGAAACAGCCGGTCACCATTAACGCTGGCATGTACTATTTACTCTGTATCACACTGTGCGCGGGCAGCTGCTGGCCCCTTTAACATGGCGGTGGAGAGGAACACAATTAAATCGCTCAACTCTCCCCATACGGCGTGCGGGATCCAGTTTTAACGTCGATGGTCCGGATGCGTTTCCTCCGGCGCAGCTGCAGCCGGCTGCAGTCGGCAGTAGACGTGGAACCGATCATCCGGTTCTTAACGGAAGTACAATCTAAACCGGTGGTATCAAAGGCGAAGGGCGTGGACATCATTTCGATATAACCATCATTCCTCATAACCGATGCTGTAGCGACACGAATTGATTAAGGGTTTCTACTGGAAAAAAGGGGGGAAAACAAACAAACAAGCGGGAACTAAAAAAAAAAAAAAAAAAAGCAAACAAACAAGCGATCGTTTTGACAGAAGAGACTCAAAGTACAACTGAACTCAATTTCCTCAGAACAAAATGCCTCCAGAGCAACATGTTTGACTGCATTTTGATGGATGTAGTGCGCATGTACAATGTCAAAAATTGTGGTTGTTGTTGCTGTTGTTGTTTTTTTAAGTGCGCATATAGAATGTAAAAAATCGTTGTTGTTGTTGTTGTTTCTGCTGCTGTGTTGTTTTTTTTTTTGTGCACATATACAATGTGAAAAATCGTTGGTGTTGTTTTGTTGTTGTTGTTGCTGCTGCTGCTGCTGCTGCTGCCGCCGCCGCCGCCGCCGCCGCCGCCGCCGCCGCCGCTGCTGCTGCTGCTGCTGCTGCTGTTTTTAGTGCACATATACAATATAAAAAATCGTTGTTGTTGTTGTTGTTGTTGTTGTTTTCGTTGTTTTTGGTGTTGTTGTTTTTCGCCTAATCGGCCAGCGGAGGTAAATAGCCTGCGAAAGCGACGTCACAGATGGGGACGCTGAATAAGCTGAAGCGCAGAAGAGAAACGATACGGTTATGACTGGCAACAATTCCATGTAGGCGAAGAGAAACGATACAGATATGACTGGCAACAATTCCATGTAGGCGAAGAGAAACGATACGGTTATGACTGGCAACAATTCCATGTAGGCGAAGAGAAACGATACGGTTATGACTGGCAACAATTCCATGTAGGCGAAGAGAAACGATACGGTTATGACTGGCAACAATTCCATGTAGGCGAAGAGAAACGATACGGTTATGACTGGCAACAATTCCATGTAGGCGAAGAGAAACGATACGGTTATGACTGGCAACAATTCCATGTAGGCGAAGAGAAACGATACGGTTATGACTGGCAACAATTCCATGTAGGCGAAGAGAAACGATACGGTTATGACTGGCAACAATTCCATGTAGGCGAAGAGAAACGATACGGTTATGACTGGCAACAATTCCATGTAGGCGAAGAGAAACGATACGGTTATGACTGGCAACAATTCCATGTAGGCGAAGAGAAACGATACGGTTATGACTGGCAACAATTCCATGTAGGCGAAGAGAAACGATACGGTTATGACTGGCAACAATTCCATGTAGGCGAAGAGAAACGATACGGTTATGACTGGCAACAATTCCATGTAGGCGAAGAGAAACGATACGGTTATGACTGGCAACAATTCCATGTAGGCGAAGAGAAACGATACGGTTATGACTGGCAACAACTTCATGTAGGCGAAGAGAAACGATACGGTTATGACTGGCAACAATTTCATGTAGGCGAAGAGAAACGATACGGTTATGACTGGCAACAACTTCATGTAGGCGAAGAGAAACGATACAGTTATGACTGGCAACAATTTCATGTGGGCGAAGAGAAACGATGCGGTTATGACTGGCAACAATTTCATGTAGGCGAAGAGAAACGATACGGTTATGACTGGCAACAACTTCATGTAGGCGAAGAGAAACGATACGGATATGCACACAAAAGCAATAGTCCTCCAAAGGGAAGAAAACAGTATAGAAAAATCACAATACCACTCATCTAATTTTCGGCCACGTGGCCTTTTTCAAGAGAAAAAAACAAAAACAATGCAACTATGTAATGTCCATCTTTGGCGACTGGTCAGGGCAAAGAATTGACGTCATAAATATCTTACGCAATTTCTGACATCATAATGTGCTTTGTCCAGGACGGGGGAAATCGTGATGGTATTGCTTAAGTGCACTAAGTTGATGTATTATTAGTCAGGCTTAACACACCAAGGGTATCGTTGCACTCATACACGCATATGCACCCTCATGCGCACACCAAACATTCACCTCTCTCTGGGGATGGGATGACACGCATTCGATTCTTTCCTAACACGACTGAGAACAAGAAATACAATTTCTATGCTACTTATAATTAATCATGAACAATCAAATCACACACACAATGAAATATCAAAACATAAAAGATCAATACTTCCAAATCCCGGGTTATAATAAAATGACTTCTTACCTGGCCAGGTTTTCACACACACAACCACGCTTTCACACCACACCACAGTTCTTGAAAAAGTCTCTTCACGTCTTCTCTCCGCACTGCTTGATGGTGTTTGCCCTTGGTTGACTGGCTCCAGGCTTCAGGACTGGGTCTTCGTGGTCGTCTCTGGGATCTCGACGTCGAACTCTTCTTCTTCGTCTTCTTCACCCACCTCTGGGTTCAATTCAGTTTGTCTGTCTTCACCCACCTCTGGGCTTCAAACTTAGTTCCTTCTCTTCCCGCTTGTCTTTAACTCTAAGACCTTGCTGTCTCTTCTATCTCCCAGACCACGTTTCTCTCGACCCTTTCTCTGTCCTGCTCACTCCTCTCCTCTCTCTCTCTCCTCTGCCTTCTCTCTCTCTCTCCTGGTGTTGTTTTCCCGACACGTTGTTCTCCCTCAGTTTATATAGGGAGGGAAACAAAGGATTCCCCTTCGGGCCATGCCTTTGTCCACGCTGCTTCTCAAACCCCTAGTTCACAAGTACCCTGAATTCTCCACTCGCGACATTCCACACACATCAGCATTTACACACACCCCTACCTAACTGATTAGCAAACACACACTTAGCCCCAGATGGACATCGAAAATTCCCGCCGACTTCGGTGGTCAGTTAACACAGTAATTATCTTAAGGAGGGTTTAACTACAACCTCCCCCGGGAACCCAGCCAGCCTGAAAATAAAACCCAACACGTGCCCCCGGGCAAAAACCGACCGAATGGGAAAAAACCCAAAGGGCCCCCGGGCTCTTCACTGACTTTTTTACACAAGAAACCTCAGCGGCCGAGCATTAGCGTTTCATTTGGGGGGCCCCCGAGGCCCCGTGGGGGTTTACCCCCTTTCCCCCTTTTCCGCCACCAGGCGGCCCCAAAAACCTCTCCTAGGTTTTTTTTTGCCCATCTAAAGGGACTTCGGCCGTGGGCGGGGGGGAAAGGTTTACCCGGTTTAAATTGGGTAAATTTAACTATTTTTTTTCCCCACGTAAAAGGGCCCTTTGTCCCCAAAGCGTTTTTTTGGGCCTTTTGTGGAGGTTTTCACGCCCCTTGAAAAAATTCCCCCACTCGAAGACCAATCCCCTGCTTTTGGGGCTAAACTTAACATTCAAGGAGATAAAAACCAAAATTTTTTCCCATTTAAAACCAGTGTTTAATAGGGCCTCTCAAAAGGGCCAATTACACCGGAACGCACGCAAGATTTGTTTTTTGCAAAAAAAAATTTTAGAAAAAAATAAAATACATACACACAATCAAAGCAAATATCAACTTAAATCTAAAATTTCTCCACCAGCCAAAGCCCGTGTGGCCATTAACCATTATGTTTTTGGGAAAATTTCTCCCCCCTTCTCTTTATACAGGGGCCGAAACCCAAGCCCGTCACCATACGCGACATTTGCAAAGACAGGCCCCCCAACTACCGGGCCCTTTTCGACCGACCATTTTTTTTTGGGGCCCTTTGGGCCCCCGTACCTTTCTTCACTCTTTTTAAAACCCCTACTTGTCGTAGGGCCCGCGCATGTGTTGAAAATGCGCCCCAAAAACGCCTGTTTCCCGGGGGTTTCCGGGGCCCAGTAGTATTCTCGCGTCCTCCCTTTTGGGGGAGGCCTTTTTACCAAATTGGCCCGGGTTTGACGACGGGTTTTTCTAAAAATAACCGCCTTTCTGCGTTTTGGTTTGGCAAAACCAATCTGTTTTTTTTGTTCCCTGAATTTTAAGTGAGGGGAAAAGTTCGGTACAATACCCCATCCTTTATCTCAAACCCGAGGGTTTTCCCACCTTTCCCCAAAACCTTTCTTCTGCCCGGTTTGAGGGCCTAAACCATTTTTTACCCCGGGGTAATCGCCCTTTTGTTCTGCCCCGTGGTGAGGGGGTTGGTCTCATGGCCCGCTCCATTGCGTTCGGGAAAGTGTTTGCCCCCGGGGGCCTTTTTCCTAAACTTTGGTTTTTCCTTTTCTCCAATTCGAAAACAAAAGGGTCAGCGTTTTTGGGTCCCCCCGTACCCACGTGCCCCCTCCGTTTTGTTCCCAAATTCCCCAAATCGTCCCGGGGCTTGGGAAAAACAGCCAACCCTGTACACTTCCATTTATAAAAGGGTTTTTTGAAATTTCAACCGGGGCCGTTTTTGAAATTCTGTTTACTTTTCCCCATTTTTTGCAAACCTCCGTGTTTTACCTGTGAAGGGGCCCCCTTCTAAACCGGGGAAACCCTTCCCATTGACCCCCAGGCACCCAGAGTTCAAAGGGACTTTTAAACCCAAAATTGTCCCCTTTATCGGGCCTTTTGCACACCCATGTTTTCGCCGGAATCTGGGGCCACACAGCCAATCCAAAACAAAATAACACTGTATTTTTGGTTCTTTTTTTTCCCTCCCCTGCCCCCCCCCCCCCCCCCCCCCCCCCCCTTGGGCCTGATCCTCTTTTTGCTGCTGCTTTCTTTTGACTTGAATAACAACCCCCAGCCAAGTGCCCTGTCTTTTTGGGCCAAAAAAAACAGGCACGCTCTTCCCTAGCCCCCGTGGTATTGGTTTTAAAACCCTTTTTTGCTCACGTGACCCCGGGGGGCCCTAACGGGTGTGAAATGTTGGATTCATTCCCGTGGTCATGGCTGGCCTACCGTCCTCTGGTTGCCTCCAGGCCCCCTTTTTGGTTGGGGCCCAAGCGCGCCCCCCTTTCTCGGTAAACCAGCTGTTCAAGTACTTCTGCTATTTCACACAACCCCTCTCCTTGGGTGTAGGGGTTGGGGCCCCGGGGGCCCCACAACCGTAAATTTTTTTTTTCCTTTTTTCCCCCCCATCCCCCAGTGTCTTGACCTTAAAAATCACGGGTCCCTTAACTCAGTTCTACCCACTTTTAAAGAAATTTGATCTGGGTCAAACCCCCAAAACGTGTGTATGTCTCACCCCCTGTTCGATTCTCGCCTCGCGAAATTTTCCCCCAAAACCCCCTTTTCAGTAAAATTTCATATGTTTTAAAGCCCCGCTTGTTTCACCTTGTCAAAACTTTTGGGTCCCCTTTGGGTAAGGGGGGGAAAACGTGTGTAACGCACCCCGTCAACGGGGCGGGCCCGGGGTTTAAATTGCCCATTCATCTTCGGGCCAGCCCTCGTGCCGGCAAATGTTTCCCAAAGGGACTGATTAGGCATCGTTTCAAATCAGTTTCTTCTTAAAAGTTGGGATTTTTAAAAGGTCTGGGGTCCCGCAACAAAGTCTGGGGGCCCCTACTGACCAGAACTGGGGGAAATTTTCCTACGATTTTCATCTTTTCCTTTTTTAAACTAAATTTTTTTTGGCTAGAATCTCTGATTCTGTTCTGCCTTCCCCCTCTCTGCATTTTCTCTCGCCTGGCAGCGGCACTCTCTGAAATCTGCCTTGCTCTGGTTGGAAATTACCCTCTGGGTTGTTTTTGCCTTTGATGCAGTGGTTTCTGTTTTAGATTTCTTTTTAAACACCCCAAAGCGGTTCCTTTTCAACTTCCTTCTTTCAGCCCTTTCATCTCTCTCATTCTTCTCCCTTGAGTTTCCTTTAAATCTACGCAGTTCATCTCCTGTATATCCCAATTTCCCCCCTAAAAAAAAAATCATTCCGCAATGGGAGTAAAACTTTTTTTCAGCCTTTTCTTTTCTATATGTTTTAGGCACCACTTTTAAAAAATTTTCGGGTTATAAACCCCGGGAAAAGTTGGTACACAAATTTTCTTTAAACGTTTCCCAAATTTCACCAAAACCCAAAGGTAGTGTTTCCCAACACAAAGGGGCCTTAATCTTAAAAAACCCCCGCTTCGTGAGAGTTTTAAAAACTTGAACCTGTTTTTCGTTTCCCCTGAACGACCTTTTATTTAAAACAACCCCCCCCCAAACAAGTCCAAACCCAAAACCCCAAAACTAAAGGGAAAAAATTGAAGGCTAATTTAAAAAGGCCCTTTTGTGGAACCCTTCCCCCCCAGTACTTCTCTGTACTACTTTGTTTTCCTCCTGAAAAACTAATTTGGGCCCTTTCAAACCTGGGGGGTCGCCACTTTGTTTCCAGGACGGGGGAAATCGTGAGGGATTGGGTTAATGCCACGTTGGGTGTATTATTAGTCAGGCCCTTTAAAACCCAAGGGAACGTTGCACTTATTTCACGCCAATTTTGCAAACCCCCAGGGGCAAAACCAAACAGTCCCCCTTTAGGGGTTGGGGTGACAAAGCTTTTTTTCTTTCCAAAAACGGAGAACAAGAAATACAAAATTTTATGTTCTTTAATTAACATGAACAATTAAAACACAACACAATTTTAAATTTTCAAAACATAAAAATCAATACTTCCTAATCCCGGGGTTTTAATAAAAGGGCTTCTTTCTGGCCAGGTTTTTACACACAAAAACCACGCTTTCCCCAAACCCCACCACAGTTCTTTAAAAAGTCTCTTCACGTCTTCTTCCGCAAATGGGTTGTTGGTGATGCCCTTGGTTGCTGGCTTTCCCGGGCCTTTTAGGCTTGGGGTTTTGTGGTCCGTCTTGGGGTCTCGACGTTTTGAACTCTTCTTCTTCGGCTTCTTCACCCACATTGGGTTTTAAATTCAGTTTTTCTTCTTTTACCCACCCTGGGGGTTTAAACTTTGTTTCCCTTTTCTTCCAGCCCCTTTTCTTTAACCTAAGACCCTTGCTGTCTCTTCTATCTCCCAGACCACGTTCTCTCGAAACCCTTTCCCCTGTCCTGCTCATCCTCTCCTCTCTCTCTCCCCCTCGGGCCCTTTTCTCTCTCTCTTTCCCCGGTTGGGTTTTTTTTCCCGACACGTTGTACCCCAAATTTATATTGGGGGGAAACCCAAAAGGGTTTTCCCCCCGGGGCCTTTCCTTTGTCCACGTGGGTTCCCCCCCCATTCACAAGAACCCCTGAAATTTTCCCCCTCCGACATTTTCCAAAACACTTTACCCTTTTTTCCCCCCCCTACCCAATGTTAGCAAACCCCACACTTAAACCCCCCGATTTGGGCATCAAAAATTCCCGGGGACTTTTGGTGGTCAGTTAAAACGGAAAATTTTCTTAAGGGGGGTTACTACAACTCCCCCCCAGCATTTTTAGCCCCGCCGAAAATAACCAAAACAGTGACCCACGGCAACACCATCCGAAAAGAATCCCAAGCCCCCGCTCTTCATGACTGTTTACAAAGCCTAAACTTCCCCCGGGAAATTTTGCGCTCACTTTTGGGGGGCCCCCCAAGGGTCGAAAGTGGTTACCCAAAAATTCCCCCTTTCCCCCACCAGGGGAGGTCCCCAACTCTCTTTCCCAGGTGTTGGGTTTTTTTCATCGGGCGCTTCCGGGCCCCCTGTGCGGTGGGTAAGGTTCCCCGGGTTTAAATTTGGGAAAATTTCCTATTTATATCCCGTCCAATGTCCCCTTTTTCTCCCAAACGTCCCAATGCCTTTTGGGGAGAGGTTTTCAAGGGTTCCTTTAAAAAATGATGTCCTTTAACAAGGGGAAAACCCAAAAAAAAAAAAAAAGGGGGGGGGGTGGGGGGGGGGGGGGTGCAAGTTGTGTGTGTGTTTTTGTGTGTGTGTGTGTTGTGTGTGTGTGTGTGTGTGTGTGTTGTGTGTGTGTGTTGTATGCGGGCGCGCGCGCGCGCGCGCGGCGCGCGTGTGTGTGTGTGTGTGTGTGTGTGTGTCTGTGTGTAGTTATACAGTAACCAATGTACTTCAAAACATAACAATACGCCCCATAAATCACAATGAAACTGCAACCATAGAATAATATGACCATAGTCCTGTCTGTGACTGTGCATGGCATACAAGAACTGTCACCTGAAAAATATATACATGTATAAATTTCCTGCAAATCATCAATGTTGTTTACAGGTAAATCTGGATAGGGTTGTTACAAATTTGTCCTTAAATTACATCCATTTGGCACCCTTGTATCCAATGTCCTTATCCATTTTTCTTCAGCAATAAATCTGAAGCTTTTGCTTTCACCGTAAGCTTTTGCCAACACTGCAACAGCAAGGTCTCCCACTGAATGCTGAAGGAAATGTCGCATTATTGGCTTTTCTCTTTGGAACTTGATGTCACGTCTGTGTTCCGCTATTCTTTTGCTTGTATAGTCTTTACGTTTAGAAACGCGACACGGCCGCTCCAAAATGTTGCAATATTTGGAAAATCCGACATAGCCTGGCAGGTTATTGTACAAACTGCAAAATGTGTCTGAGTGCAACTAGGCCTTTTCTGTTCTGATCACGAAAAAGCCGGGCAGATAACTTTGTCACGGACGGAGTTATGGCCCTGTCCCAAGTTGCCGCATTTTCACCTTACTCGGCAAAGTGCCACTGTGTCGTTAACTGAGGTCAGATTCACGTGAAAATTGTGTCCTCGTGAAAAAGCAGAGGACACACTACAGGTGAGTAAAATGCAAAGCCACAATGTTTGGTGTCAGTGGGTAAAAAAACAACTCGCAAAAAAGGTTACTTTCTCCCTCAACACCACAACACCAAAGGATGCCGCGTATGACGTCACCTGAGCGCTGGCGAGCCATCGGCATGTTGGAGGCTGGAAACATGAGTGCAAGACGTCGCTAGGGCGCTAAATGTGCACCGGTCGAACATTTATCGTCTTGCAAATCGCCACCAAGCCACTGGGACTGTTCGTGATGCCCCCAGACCTGGTCGGCCACGCGTTCTCACTGCTCGCCAGGAGCGATATGTGGTGCGTAGCTTCAGGGCAAACCCTTTCCAAAGTGCCTCTTCAGTGGGACGACAGATTCATGGACCCGGCAACAGGGTAATTCGCCCCAGCATCATCCTGCAGCTTCTCAGACGCCACCAGCTGTACTGCCGCCGACCCTACCATGGTCACTATCTGTCGCCACAGCATCGTGCTGCCCGGTTGAATTGGGTTCACAGGCACAGGAACACAAACTGGAGAACTGTCGTGTTCAGCGATGAGGTTCGATTCTGTCTGGATCAGATTGACAGGCGTGTTCACGTGTATCGTCCTCGTGGCCAGCGCTTTGCTGGTCAGTACGTGCAGCAGCACAACCTGTGGGGCGGCCAGTCCGTCATGATGTGGGGGGCAATGTGTGGCAACAGACTCATTGGACCAGTGTTCTTCAACCTGCAGCCAGGTCGTGGCGGTGGAGTCACTGCCCTTCGCTACATAGCACAGGTCCTGCGCCCTGTCGTAGTTTCTTGTTTGCAAGACGCCGCCAATATGTTTTCCAGCAAGACAACGCCCCGACCCACAGAGCACAGGTCACACAAGCCTTCCTTCAGTAGAACAATGTCCAGATGATGGACTGGCCTGCTCTAAGTCCAGACTTGAACCCTATCGAACAGTTGTGGGCCTTCCTGAAACGCCGCATCAACGAGCAGCCCAACCGCCCTCACAATGCTGTGGCTCTGAGACGGGAGATCCAGCGTCAGTGGAACCAAGTCCCTCAGGCCTTTCTTGATCGACTTGTCAACTCCATGCCAAATCGGTGCAATCTCACCGTGATTGCTGGAGGTGGCCACATCCGATATTGAGGCCTTTGCGCGGGTGCCTGGATCCAAGGGCGAAAACTCTTGAAAACTTTACAGTGACAATACGTGCTTAGTTTTATCTGAAAAGATCAAATTTCAATCAATGCTATGCAAAAAACCGCTTTGAAATATTACTACTGTGAATGAAATGGTATCATATTAAAGTTTTCGTTGCAATTTGCCTCTTGATTTTGTCGCGTTTCTAACCGTAAAGAGTGTACATACATGCGGAAGTGGGATGAGAAGCTTTTGGAGTTTGAACAGAAACCTTATTTCTACAAACGTTACATTGATGATGGGTTTGGCATTTGGAATGGTGACCTTGACTCCCTTTTACGTTTCACAGATTATGCCAACACCATACATATCAACATAAAAATCACTCTACGATGGAGTAAAGAACAAATTGAATTCCTTGACACTCTGGTTAAGTTAGAGAATGGCCATGTCTACACGGATCTATTCAAGAAAGATAGTGATAAACAGTTATACCTCAGGCAGGATTCTTGTCATCCCCCACATACAAAAAAATCTCTAGCATATGGTTTGGGTGTTAGGTTGAGAAGAATCTGTGAAAAGGATGAGGACTATCTAAAACACAGATCTGAACTTAAGAAACAGTTGCGCAAACGTGGCTATAGTAGCAAACTCGTAGGTCAGTTGAAAACAGTTGATAACATAGATAGGAACCAACTTCTTCAGAAAAAAAGAAAGAAAACACTGAAAGAGTACTACTAGTGTTGACATTTTCAAGATTATTGCCAGATGTACAAGCTGTACTAAAGAGACATAGTGATACGCTCTATAAGTCAGAATACATGCGCAAAGTATTCCATAAACTACCAATGCCTGCATACAGACGGGATAAAAATTTGTGATACGTTGGTTCACCAGAAAACTGAAAGAGCAGTGACGGAAAAGCAGAAACTTGTGATTGTGACACCTGTTCTTCACTAGTAACTTCAACAGTGTTGGACACAAACAGAAATCTTCGCACAATGTTATGAGTAATGTGACATGTGCGGATAGAAATTTGATATATGCTCTGCTGTGTAAACGGTGTAATAAGACAGTTTATGTTGGTGAAACCGGACGTTCATTGAAAGAAAGAATAGCGGAACACAGACGTGACATCAAGTTCCAAAGAGAAAAGCCAATAATGCGACATTTCCTTCAGCATTCAGTGGGAGACCTTGTTGTTACAGTGTTGGCAAAAGCTTCCAGTGAAAGCAAAAGCTTCAGACTTATTGCTGAAGAAAAATGGATAAGGACATTGGATACAAGGGTGCCAAATGGATGTAATGTTAAGACAAATTTGTAACAACCCTATACAGATTTACCTGTAAACAACATTGATGATTTGCAGGAAATTTATATATATATTTCAGGTGACAGTTCTTGTATGCCATGCACAGTCACAGACAGGACTATGGTCATATTATTCTATGGTTGCAGTTTCATTGTGATTTATGGAGCGTATTGTTATGTTTTTGAAGTACATTGGTTACTGTATAACTACACACAGACACACACACACACACACACACACACACACACACACACACAACTTGCACCCCCTCCTCCCCCCACCCCACCTTTTTTTTGGTTCCCTTGTTGATGACATCACACATTATGATGTCAGAAATTGCGTAAGATATTTATGACGTCAATTCTTTGCCCTGACCAGTCGCCAAAGATGGACATTACATAGTTGCATTGTTTTTGTTTTTTTCTCTTGAAAAAGGCCACGTGGCCTAAAATTAGATGAGTGGTATTGTGATTTTTCGATACGGTTATGACTGGCAACAATTTCATGTGGGCGAAGAGAAACGATACGGTTATGACTGGCAACAATTTCATGTAGGCGAAGAGAAAGGATACGGTTATGACTGGCAACAACTTCATGTAGGCGAAGAGAAACGATACGGTTATGACTGACAACAATTCCATGTAGGCGCACATCAAAATACGTTCGTTTCGTTTGGAGCTCACGCCAGATGGACCGCCGAGTGACTGAGTTTCAGTCTACCAGGCCACTGGAACAACAAACGTCTTCGGAGGCATGAAGCCATCAGACACAGCTTGGAATGGGATCCTACTGTTGCGCCACAGGAAGGGAGCTGTGCTGCCAAAGAGATTCCGCACAACCAGGCGCAGATGACGTCATCTGTGGTATGCATCACCCACCCACCCTATTTTTTTTAACGTACAAATGTTTTAGTGCAAAGTACTCTACTAAAATGCATTCCTAAAACTTCCACTGAACTTCTTCCTGAACCCATACGTAACAGTGTTCTTACTTCAAAGAATACAATGCATTGTCTCACAAATGTTAAATAAAAAGAAAGAAAAACGTATGTTGTTTTGCTCATTTTTTTCGATGCTAAAGAACAATCCCTCTTTTCTTATCTAGTAACTAACTACTTATGATTTTCGCTTTCTCCCATCCCAGCTGTTGAAATCTTAATTTCAAGAACAGAAAAGTTTTTGTTTATTAAAAGATTGATATAATTTTCAAATCCCCTTTTTTTTTGCTGGTGTTTTGTAAGGTTCTCCTATCTAGTTTCATTTATCGTGAATACTATTCATATGTCGCATAACATGCGCAAACAACCAGTCAGTACATTTACTGTTTGAGACTTAAACTTATATACAAAACAGTTTCGTCAGAAAATGGGCAAGCAATCATTCAAGATCAAAGATGCGTCAAAGATATAAACTCCGGGGCGAACAATGCAATGCAACTTCGTGACGGTGAAGTACAAGCAGTTCTCCTCTCAGTTCTCCGTAGTTTGTAAGTTTATTCCTTTCTTAGCAGTCACTCTTTCCCCGTCCGCCCCTGACCCATTCTTTCCCCCCTCCCTCTCCTCCCTGTCTCCACCTTCATGGAAGCATCACTCGATCTAATTCCGTGAGAAGCAGTTCTTGTTTTCAGTCGGGGGACGCGCAGTGGGTAATGTCACTACACAGATCGGCATCACTGAACACTACTGAAATAACTCAACCGACAGTGCAGGGCTTCCGTTTGTGGGTATCCCTGTATTGCCCTGATGTACACTGTTTCCCGTTGACTGCTTTCATCTAGGACTACAGCAGGAAGAGCCTAGAAGTGACGGTTGACTGCTTTCGTCTAGGGCTACAGCAGGAAGAATCTGGAAGTGACGGTTGACTGTTTTCATCTAGGGCTACAGCAGGAAGAGCCTGGAAGTGACGGTTGCCACTGGCAATACGTGGACGTCATGCCATTGCTAGGGCACTAAATGATCAGGGGAAATCAATGGGCAGACCACAAGCATATAAAGAGACACAAGCAACCCAGCCACTATATTGTTCCTGGTGACACTTGCAATCGGAGAGATGCAGCCCTTTGCTTGCTGAGCGATCCAAGCCAGGGAGCGCAAGCTCGGTTTACTTGTCAAGCAGATCTTCTCAGCATGCGTTCTCTATGTCCGTCTCTGTCTGTCTGTCTGTCTGTCTCTCTGTCTCTGTCTCTCTCTCTCTCTCTCTCTCTCTCCTCTCTCTCTCTCTCTCTCTCTCTCTCTAATGCTTTTGTTTTTGTTGTTTTCAAATGAAGTTAACACCTAACGCTCGCTTGAATCTCACACTCAGCTGTCGCCACGGTACATGCTGTGATATACCAGCATGCCGGGACTGTGTCTTATAACATACAAGGGGAAACATCTCTGGGCAGTTATCTGAAAAATGAGACAGCCTGCTGTCGACAGCCATAGTATTTCTTTCATGCTCGTGTTTCTTTATCCGTTTATAGGCCCAGATAATAACAAGGAAGCTGCCTCCTGTGTTTGGTATTGAATCTCGTTCAAGATAATATCCTGCTGCAGACGTTAATATAGATTCCTCACCGCATGTCACATCCATTCTCAGGGCTTACTAGTCAGCACAAGCTGAGAAGCTCACGCAGAGTTCTGGGCGGAATTTCTTTGATATAGGTAGGGCAGTTTCCAAGCTTTGGAGATCGACTGCCTGCGTGTGTGCGCTGCAGTTTTTCTTTACAGTTGGCAACCAGTGTTTGCAAACCTAAAGAATAGTTCCTGAACGCCTGCCCTTTGCGTTGATGCACATAACCTCCCGATAAAACTCTCCCTAGACCTGAAAGAAAAGAAAAGAAAGAGAAAGCAGAACAGCTCTTCAGGATTTCTTTTCAGTTATTTTACAGTAATTCAAAGTTTAGTTTCTGTCTGTCTAGTTTCACTGTTTAGTTTCATCCCATTTCTTTCCTACACCTCAGCTGGCTACTAAGACTGCAGACAGCGGGCAGCTGTAGGATGCGTTGAGTGAAGCCGGGTTAAAATGCTAGTAGCCAGTTGGGAAGACTGGGACCACACAGTCGAGTTTCATCCACTTAATGGATGTGTCTCTGAGAGTGTTGCTCAAATTTCCTGACCAACGCTGCAGGTGCCTGTATCTCTCGGGCCTGGTTGACGTCGGGATATATTATGAAAGGACGCGTAGAGTACAGCCCTGTCATGTAGTCTCAGACCGAAATGGAAATCCGCAGCATCATCTTAATCATTCTCATTCTCATCGATCAGCATCTAAAAAAAAAAAGCCTCAAATTCTGTGGCCCTTCATGCCCTGCTCTCATGGTGACCTCAGTTTCGATGGCCTCTCCACGTCTGTGGCCTTGGTTTGGTTCCGTCGGGGTCACCGGTATCGGCGAGTCCATGGGGCTGTCGTTGGACGGACGTAGTGGAGCCCTCCGGAGGGAGAGCTCACTCATGCCGGCTCCGCGACTAAGCAATTATTGTCGTCAGTAGGGGGTTTAGTAGGTGGTGTCCTGCGTATGTTAGATCAGAACAGGCGCCACTGAACACCACCGAAGTGACTCGGCAGCAGTGCAGTGTCTCCTCCGGTGGGTTGCCTCCTGACGACTTGACATTGACTGCTCCCTGTGGATTGCCGGTGCCGGGGCTGCGGCGGGGCCGACCGGGCTATGGCTGCGGACGGGGTGTCGGAATGAGCGGCGTGGGTGCACTGCCTCTGAGCTGTTGCAGAGGTTGGGACAGCACAACAAAAACAAAAACAAAAATGCTAGTTGCTATTTAAGTTCTACTACCACGGGTACTTGGCCACATGGCCATACCAACATGAGATCATTACAATTTTATTATCTATGTTATGGATTTTTCCGTTTGCTCTACCTAGATTCGGCTACGAAAAAGCTTTTCAGAATGTGTTGGATTTTCTGTAAATTGCAGGTTGTTCGTGTGGAGCGCAATGGATGCCATGTCTAAGAGGCGGTTTTCGCACTCGAAGTCAAATTAGTGCACTCCAAGAGGGTGTGGTCGGTAGTGCCGGGGGTAAACGCCAACAGCTGCGTGATTAGCAGAGGGTGGGAAGAGAGCGAGAAGGGAGTGGCACGAGAACCAACAATCTGGTCTCGAGACATGAGGTAGCACACCTCCAATTTCTTCTCCAAGAAGCTTGAATAAGAATCGATAATACACAGGAAAGTAAAGCTGGAGTATTTCTGAATTGTATTCTGTTTAAAGTTTTATTCCCCATATTTGTTTTCATCTATCCATCCACTCACAGCAGAGCCGTATCCTCACTGAAGTCCCAAATAGAGCACTTCGCGTGGATTTTCGGCTTTTAGTCGATTAATCACAAACACGTGCATTGTAGTTAATGCACAGATTACGGAATCCACCGCAAAGACAGGATATTTGGAAAGATAAGATTTTGTAATCAGACACAGCAATGCACCCTCCCTTTCCCAATGAACGAATGATGCATACCGCAGTATCGTCTGCTCTTCGCGCGTTCAGTGAGAACTGGGACAGTGCCTTAGTCCGCACTCTCACTGGTCAAGTCCATTATTGCAAAATGGGGCTGCACCTTTGTTGTTTTTCTCTGCCGTTGTTCATGCGTTGCCAGTGGAGGAGAATGGAAAGGAGACTGGTAGGGTAAGTAAACTCAAATCGTCTTTTAGACTGATACATAGTAAGATGCTACATGCCAGTAAGCATGGTAAACAGCGAATTGGAAGTTTGCTGAAAGCAAGTGCTGGCCAGAACTGGCCCTGTCATAGACAACACGTGCTATGTGCGCGGCGGTGGGAGAGAAGTAGGTTACACCCGTCAGAGTGTGTGCATTATCTGTTGGCTTACGGCCAGCTGTGAGCGTAAGGCGCCCACATACATGTAAAGGTTGTTACAGACTGATAGAAATGAATGAATGGGATTCTTTGGGCAAGTGCAACAGGCGAATGATGGAGTCACAAATGATTAGTGTGCTCAAGAACAGATGCACAAATGTTCCAGGTGTTTGTAAATTAAAATTGTTTGTGTGATTTCAGGGATGGAATTGTTTTGATGAATTTCATAAGAATACTAGGCCACAGGAGGGTTAGTCTGCATGCAATGTGTGTGTATGTGTATGTGTGTGTTTGTGTGCGAGTGCACGCCGATGTATGTATAAATATATGTATGTATCTTGCGTGCGTGTGTGTGTGTATGTGTGTGCATGTCTGCATGTGTTTGCTTGTGTGAGTCTTTGATGTATGTAAACCATTCTACTAAAACTGCAATCATAAATCTTCTGCAAAACTTCGTATTGAACCTGTATGTAACAGTGTTTCACTTCAAAGACTATATTACATCAAATATTGAATTGTATAAAATATTATATAATATCAATCTTCTCACTATTGCTGGCTGTACATCTGCTTTAATTGACATTGGTACAAACTCGGGTATTAGTGCAAAGAATGATAAATACTTAAGCTCATCATTGTGTTTGAAACAAATGTTTATCGCAGATAAAGTTGTAGGTTGTACATATATGAATTAATTCCATATAACATAACAACAGGATTCTGTGGGAAATGGGACACTAAGCTGTCCAGATTTCATGACTGGAAATCTTGTTTTCTGCACGCCCACAAAACAGACGATGTAATATTGTAGTAGTTTCAACTCAAAACAACATTTAGATGCTTACGCATAAATGTTATTTTAAGGAAGATTTTTTAAGTAAATTATGATCACACTAATTTGTGTGATGACTGTACATGCTCCTATGTTTTGGAAGTGGCGTTATGTGCCTTGAGTGCTCTTACTGCTCTGAAGAAAGAGCAATGCATGGTGCAAAAAAAAAGTGAGGTTAATGGAATGATTTGTACTATTTGGTAACGGTGTTATAATTACTGATGATAGAATCATTTATTTATGATCTTCTCACCTACAGCGTCATCATCAAAGGCTTAGTTTCTTGAAATCTAATTAAACTTAATAAAAAAAATCAGTTACAAATCAGCAAAGAAGAGAGGCAAAAGAAGAAAAGTTATATATGACCAACTGGCATTCGAATAGACAATATTTGCTATTCAACTCAAAACATTGTATATCATTCACTATTCAAAAAGTGCCTCCCCTGTCCCTCACCACCACCACCCACCAAACCCCCTCTCCCCAATCCCTATCCACCCACCCACCAAACCCCCTCTACCCAATCCCTATCCACCCACCCACCATTCTCCAGCCCTCGCGCGCACGTTATCTGGCACCTGGTCTCTGTGGAACCTCGACAAAGCAATTACTGTTGCCAGTTTGGGAGATGGGGGGAGAGAGGAAAGAAGAGTGTGTACAGAGTGGTTATTAGGGAGGGGAGGAGGGTGGGGCGCTTTACTAGGTGGCGTCTTGCGTATTTTGGACCAGAACGGGTCAACTCCACTAATGTGAGAGAGAGATTCTGTGTTTATTTTCAATGGTGGCGTGTGACCTACCCAGCGGAAAGAAATGGAGCGACAGGCTGCAGAAGCCGAGGCTGATGTTGAAACTGGCTTCACACATGGAAGAAATGAGACGTCTGCTGCAGGTGTCAAAACTGCACGTTACCTCTCTGCTCCCATCCACAGCCCTGCCATAAACGGACTGGCAGTTTGCTCTTTTCTTTTCTCCATATTTGCTTATTGCTCGGATCACGCGCGTGCGCGCATGTATGTATATATATATATATATATATATATATATATATATATTTGTTATATTAAAAGCAAGTTAAATTCAAGCTGCTAAAAACTTGCTTTTAATATAACAAATGTCGCTCCCACTGTGGGTGAGCACTTTTGTAAGATTGCGCTGATCCTCAGTACCATTCTCTCTCTCTCTACATATACATATAATTATAAACAAAGCTTGCTCTTATGTCTTAGATTGAAGATATAGGGGAGATAAGCATTCATATCTGCAGTGGTAGTTAATACTGCCTAACTAACAATATGTACTCAAGTGGGTGGATGGGGAAAAAATAAAATAAATGCTTCTCAAAATGAGCCTTCTGCAAGCTTATAATCTCCAACAGGGAGGAACCGCACTAGGCCTAACACATAACTCCTGGTCATATACCGATATTTCGAGACCTGGTTGTTTCTCCTCAGTGACCGCGGAAAGCGATAATTTGTCTCCTCTACCTTTTCGATTTTAAGAAGAATGCTATCCCAGAAAAGGCTGGTGTGCAATACCGTAGTATGTTTGTTGAGTTTTCAAAAAAAACAACCAAAGGTGCCACCTAAGAAGCAAAAGAAAATCATGAAAGAACAAAACAAGCTTCATTTTCTTGTGGAAAGTAGAAAATATAAAAAGATAACCTCTTAAGACACAAGTGCTGAGGGCGAGTTCTTGGAATGAATCCGCAAGGGACTAAATTACA
>CM031598.1:114067068-114074568 GCA_018398815.1 Conus ventricosus
CTCTGTCTCTCTCTCTCTGTCTCTCTCTCTCTCTGTCTGTCTCTGACTCTGTCTCTCTCTCTCTCTGTCTCTCTCTCATCTGTCTCTCTCTCTCTCTGTCTCTCTCTCTCTGTCTCCCTCTGTCTGTCTCTCTCCGTCTCTGTCTCTGTCTCCTTGTCTCTCTCTGTCTCTCTATCTCTGTCTCTCTCTGTCTCTGTCTCTCTCTGTCTCTGTCTCTCTCTGTCTCTCTCTGTCTATCTGTGTCTCTCTGTCTCTGTGTCTCTGTCTCTCTGTGTCTCTCTGTCTCTGTCTCTGTCTCTCTCTCTGTGTCTCTGTCTCTCTGTCTCTGTCTGTCTCTCTCTGTCTCTGTCTCTCTGTGTCTCTGTCTCTCTCTGTGTCTCTTCATCTCTTTATTTATAAAGCCTTCATTTAATGATCTTATTACAAACTCTCCTATTTGTTTCCAAAAGAACTTAAAGAAATTAACAGTCATCCCATCTGTACCAGGACTTTTATCATTCTGCATATTTTTCAGGGCTTCTGATGCTTCTTGGATGGTAATCATACCTTCTAAACGTTCTGCTTCGTCTTCATTTAGTTGTGGCAGATTTGAAGTATACCTGCTAATTTCAATATCTGTTACTTCTCTTTCCTTGTACAAATGCTCGTAGTATGACCTGGTCTCTTCTAACATTTCATCTGTTTCTAGCAAAATATTTCCTTGATCTGTAACTAATTTCAACATCTGTTTGCTAACAAAATGTCTTTTTTCCAGGTTACAAAAGTACTTAGTTAGCTTCTCACCCTGTGAAGCCCATCTTGCTCTGGATCTAAGAATGATCCCATCTACTTTTGTTTTACGTAACTGAGCAAGCTCATCTTTCTTTCTTTGTAAATTAATAGCATTAATCTGCGTGGGTTTTTCTCTGTCCAAATCTTGTTTTTCCTTTTCTAAGCAGTTTTCAGCGTTCATTTGTTCTCTTTTCTTATTGTAACCAAACGTAATCGTTTTTGATCTTATTTCCATGATCAGAACTTCTAAAAATAAACTATCACTTATCATAAATTGTATTTCATTATTGGGTATCTTGCTTAAGTTCTGCCTATCATACGGCGATGTAGCATATTGTTCCTTGACATCATTTATAGTTTGGTTTACTAAATTTACATAATTGGCATCCCTAAGTAGCGAGGCGTTAAATTTCCAGAATGTCTTTCTTTTATGTTCGGTATTTAGTGCTATGTTTAATTTGATCAACGAGTGGTCACTTCTGTAACCCCAAAGGATTTCTGCGTCTCTAATATTACCAGTAAGTGTATCTGATATTAGAAAAAAATCCAATCGACTTTGCTGTATGGGGTTGGGTCTTCTCCAGGTATATCTAAGAATTTCAGGGTTTAATTCTCTCCAGATATTGACCAATTCTAATTCACTGATCATGTTTAATACCATTTCTCTGGCTTTTGCATTATTTACAGATTTATAATTGTAGTAGTCCAGGCTAGGATTAATCACTAAATTCCAATCTCCACCAATTACGATGTTCGAGATACCAGTCTCCTTGATTTTTGTTTGAATTTCTTCAAAAAAAGTGGGACTGTCGCAGTTTGGTCCATAAATATTTACCAGCACAATTTCAGTGTCTAACGTGTTCAGAATAAGTGTAACGTAGTTTCCTTGTCTATCCGTGACCGTTTTCTTTATTTTAAAATCAGAATTATTATTTAGCAATATAGCAACTCCCCTTGATCTCGAATTGTAAGACGAAAACACACATTCATAGCCCCATTCTGCCCTTACTTGTTTTTCAATATTTTTTGTGAAATGTGTATCCTGTAAAAAGTAAACTGAATGTTGTTTTTGTCTAAGAAACTGGAACACGTCTCTTCGTTTTTGAAAGATTCCTAACCCCTGGCAGTTTAAAGAGGATATGCTTAAATTACTCATTCTTGTCATGTCGTATTAACACATCATCAGTGCAACCTACTTTTTCGAGAGAGCAACAATATCCACGAGTGCCCTTCTTTCTCATATCAACCAAAGATATGCAAACAAGACACATTATTAAACAAGAAAGAAAAAAAAAGTTGCTATATAAAAAATCTACATGAAGATGAAATATATGCAATCAAAGATCACATCTGGTGAACGAAATGTGTAGCAACTTCGAAGGAATATATATTAAACAGCAGTAAACTCGTATCCGCATCGGAAAGACACACCATTCATTCCTACATATGCAGCCAATGTACAGCAGCCTTTGCCGAAAAAGGAAGAGTAATAAGAGGCACAGAGAGAGAGAGAGAGAGAGAGAGAGAGAGAGAGAGAGAGTTGTCTGTACATGAATAAGACATCAACATCTAATATTAACATCAATCTGGTAGAAGCATTCATGTGCAAAATGTCTCTTTAACCAACAAAAGAACAAACTCGATTCAAAACAGAGTGATAAACACTCACCCGTGGCTGCAGGCGAGCCCGTGAGCGCAATGTGAGCGCGCGCGCGCGCGCGTATGGTGTGTGTGTGTGTGTGTGTGTGTGTGTGTGTGTGCGTGTGCGTGCGCGTGTGTGTGCATATGTGTATGTGTGTGTGGGTGCGTGTCTGTGTGTGTGTGTGTATGTGTGTGCGCGCGCGTATGCCTGCGCGCGCGGGCTAGCGCCTGCTCGTGTGTGTGCGCGCACGCGCGCGCGCGCGTGTGTGTGTGTGTACACGCGCGCACGAGCGCGCGCGCGTGTGCGTGTTGTGAGCGTATGCGTGTGTGTGTGTGTGTGTGTGTTTGTGCTGCTCCTGGAGCCTGTAGCCCATCCCCCCATCCCCCCCCCCCCCCCCCCCCCCCCCCCCCCCCCCCCCCCCCCCCCCCCCCCCCCCCCACGCAAACAATCCCCGCTCCTCCAGACTCAAACGCCCAACCCCCTACACACCAACCTTGCACAAAAAACATCTTGCCTCACATTTGTCGGGACTGAAATACACCCAGGTGTGTATGTGTGTGTGTTACGTGTGTGTGTGTGTGCGCGTGCGTGCGTGTGTGTGTGTGTAGTGTGTGTGTGTGTGTGTGTGTGTGTGTGTGTGGTGTGTGGTGTGGTGTGTGTGTGTGTGTGTGTGCACATAAAACTAGCAATACACTGAGGTTCAGGTGGGTCGACATATACGCCCACCGCCACCCATGCAATCAAGAAAGAAAGCAAAATCGAAACCTGATCAGTGGACATTACCTCAGGTAATGACTAAGATATCAAAACTTAAACACACAATGGAATAAAGCACAAGAAAAGAAAGCATCGTCAATGTCCTGAACACATTACAGATTGGAGCAAGCACAGAGTATTACATTAAAATATGCATTGTAAAGACCAAGCACAAAGATGACACTAAAATAAACATTTCTGATTCTTCCATGCACTGGGTTGCAAAAAAAACAAAAAACATGGATTGTAACCCGTCCAAGTACACGATGCCTACCAGCCAATCTTACGAAGGATGACAGAGAGAGAGAGAGAGAGAGAGAGAGAGAGAGAGAGAGAGCATGTTTATGTGACTGAGGTTCCCCACTGTAACCACAGATCTTCTTTGTCTGTAGTGACTGTGGACTAGTACGTCATGTCTTTACCTTTGGAAAAAAACAAATACGATATGCCCGACAAACAAGAGCAGATAATTAATGCCTTTGTATAATAAAATGGCTTTGGAAAAGAACGTCTATTTTGTAATCAGTTTGTGATTGATCTTCCTTTTGGTTGTAGTTCAGTTGGCATGAAGTAGAACATAAATCATCATCTTGATAAACAGCGTGGAATTCCATCTGGTCCACGGTTTAAACCACTGTAAGTAGTGAAGTTTTTGCACAAAACTAAACACATTTTTCCACACCGGGATTTCTATGGGAAAAAAAAAGTGTCTTCAAATCTTCTGAGCATTTTCTCCAAATTTGAAAACGTCTTACCCCATTCTCGTATTGCAACTGTGGGAAGTGTCATCGTTTATTAAATCATGAAACTTTTTGCACACTAATGAAAAAAATTATCCCTAGTCTTGTCGCTAAAGCGTGTAGCCAATGCAAAGATTAACAATAAGACAGTGTCTGGAAGAGTAAATATCGTTGTTTGACATGAATATGTTGGGTTTTTTAACACGTATGTTTACCAAAAATCCGCAGTCAAAAGCACAAAGGATCAATTGCATGTGTTTGCCCATGGAAACTGTGAGGGATTCCTCTAGACAGTCATGTTCACCAGACATGCCACATGCTTCGAAAAGGGTTTCATCAGAATGACCCATAGTTTTTCATTAACTCTATACATGGACTATCCACAGGGATCAATCCAACGTAATGTAACTCACTAAAGTGGCCAATAAAACAATGTGGGGACATCTTCATTCACTTTCGTTTGGCAATGGTATAGAAACAACGTGGCCCATGGAATCCGACAGTCAGTGACAGGAACGTCAAAAAAAAATGGCACAACAAGTAGTGTATTCTCGTCCCCCCATTGCTCACCCTTCTCCATTCTGTCCAAGTATTGTTCCATGTTTCATTCATTATTCTGTCTCGTAAACCCAGCACTCCATCGGCAACATTTAACACAGGGTTTTGTCTCAGAAATTGGACAATTGCTTTTCTTACTTCATCTGCAGACATTGCTTATTTGTTTGAATTTGTAATTGCTGCGCAATGGCATGAAATTGACAATGCCATCTTTCGGAGTGTCTTAAAATACTTACTCCGTAGGTCTGCGCAACAGCTTGTAAGCTTGGATATTCAATGTCACGTTTCTGTCCTCTATCAACTGTGAAGAAAGTCTCTGTAACAAAACTGACGTTTTTCTTTTCATTTTCTCCCTTGCCAGTTTTAAAGATGTTATATTTTCAACACCCACCCACATTTCGTTGTCTTCACACCTCACAAAGAACTTACTCCCCCTTCTTTTTTATAATTTTGGCTCTCTTACATGGTGGATCTTTAAAGGGGATTTGCCACGTTTTAGTCTCTCATCTTACGCTTCGGTTTAATAAAACGTCCTCATTTAAATCATACCCGCTACAGATGTTTTTCTTGGCATGTGATTTTATACATTTCAATGCTGAAAAAAGGGGGAAATGTTCAATTAGCTGCGGTTCTTTGTTGCCTCAAAGTGGCATTCCCGTGGAGTCATTTGTATAGATTCGTGAAATGCGGTATTGTAATCGTTTTGATAATGAAACAAATCCCTGTCAAAATTTACTTGTCTCCACATGCTTTGACATCAAGCGAACTTCATTTTAGATTTCCAGGACTGATGGGACCGTTCAACTTTCCCTTGACTTTGGGGGTGATTAGGACTGCCTCTAATAATACGAATTCCATGCTTAACAGCTTGTGCTTCGAACCCTCTCCTTTAAACTTGCCACCGTTGTCGCATTAAATGATGCGAGGGCTCCCCCATTCTTCATATACTTTAAACACAGCCCCTTGCCACTGTTTTTTGCGCTTTTTTCCCCTGATGATCTTAGCCAGAGATACTACTGAATACGTCCAGAATGGCAACCACATAACGGTTGCCTGTGGTACAGAGTCTAGATCAACTAAATCGATCTGATGTCTCTAAATTAATAGAGTTTCCCAAATACTGTCTATTTTAGGTTTTTTTTTGAAAACTGGTCTTGTTTGCTGACGTAATTCCATGCTTTTGAGTGTTTTTTGGATTCGAAATTCGCCTATTCCAAAGTAGTTCTTTTTCATTCTATGGTATATCTTTCTGGCACCTTCCCGTGATGTTTCCAAAAAACATAATCAATAGCTTTTGGGAATTTTCATCCATAGAAAGAAAAATAAGGTTATCTTTGCAACCACACGAACATCATTCTTTTCCAGAAAGGGTATGTATGTGTGTATCACTTTGAGATTGTATTTGGATATTTGGTTGTAGAGACGTTTATCATTTAAGGTCCTCTCTGCTACTGGAATGGGCGACCTTCTTTGGATTGTCTCCCGTAGCTGCTGCAGAAATTCGCAGTGTAGTTTGGCGCTTGTCGTTGCTTCCTTTCTTGCAAATCCAGGCTCTCCTGGGCCACAAACACAGCTCTCAGACACAACCCGAAGGATGGCGATACTTGTCAGGAGCCTCATTTTCCTTTTGGTTCATTCTGTGTAAGCAAAAAAAAAAGTTTAACAGTAATGGATGTACATGTATTTATAAAGACTGCATAGACGTTAATCAGGTAATTTACTTTACTTTTGACCTCCCAACTACACATTTGTAACAATGTGTAGGTGACAGCGTGCATTTAAAATCAATGTACCAGAAGCCAGCACCAAAGATCGTTGGTGTTTGCAGATTCGTCCTTTTATACAAGATTAATTCACCAATCATACAAAAATATAATGTTTTTATTCAATAGCCGGAAGCCCGTCCCCAAAGGGAAAAGCTTGATTGCCAAAGCTTAGAAGACTCATAAGCCCCCGCAAATGGATAATTCATAACGGTGGTTCCTTGTGAATATACAGGGGCGTAGGAACGGGGGGGGGGGGGGGGGGCAAAGGGTCACGTGCCCCCCCTCCGATTTTGGGGGGGGGGCACAAGTATACCTGTGCCCCCCCTCCTCCTGAGTAATAAAAAATATATAGAAGGACGATCTGTTTATTTGAGTCTTTTCCTCACCACGCATCGACTCCGGTCAGCGTCATTCGTTCAGTTGACATCATAATGTGGCAGCTGATCTCAAAAAAGACTTATCGCTCTTGGCGTTTTTTTCTGCGACAGAGAGTGGCATCAGAATAGATTTTATTTTCACTTCAGCCAATGCTTCCAGATTGAGTCACCTCCTTGGAAAGCATGGCTGCGGCCGACGGTGATAATCAAGGCTTTTGTGCCAGCACTTTATCGGCGAGTTCTGTTTGTTTTATCAATTTTTGAGTTCATTTGAAAAATTACAATGAAAATATGGGCCACAGTTGACACCCTTAGGCAAAGAATTTCAATGCCGGTCGGTGCCCACGGCGCAATACCTACCAGACTGTCGGGGTGCTACGTGATTTCGGCACCACCTGGGGGGAAGGGGGGGGGGGGGCGATGCCTGACAGCATCTCTTTGTCACTGTCGTGCGGATTTAGACTTAAGCAGATGATTTTTCCTCATCGATCAGTGACAAAATCTACTACCCCGAAAGTGACAGTTTATTACTCAGATGCACCAGATTGCACCATTTTGCTTCTCTTTTTTCAAAAATTTTCCGCCGTCGGCTTCGCGCGAAGGCGTGTGCCCCCCTCCCCTGAAAATCTTCCTACGCGCCTGATATAGATCTATCAAGAATGATTCACTGATTTATCTTTTCTCTCTCCTCTCTCTCTCTCTCTCTCTCTCTTCTCTCTCTCTCTCTCTCTCTCTTTCATAACATATTTTATTCAATACTGCAACCAACAAGTTCGACTGTATCTATACATATGTCCTATACATAGGTCGCCAAATCTAGCCAGTTTTTATCCACCGTCCGCCCAAAATAAAAAGATGTCTCATTTTTTTTCTGAAGAAAACAGACAACT
>CM031598.1:114082068-114129717 GCA_018398815.1 Conus ventricosus
ACGTGAGAACACGTTGGTGAAGACATCTCCTGCTCGTAATACTTTTGCGCAGACAGCTCCTGCTCCATTTAAACCGAAACCCAGTTCAACACCCATGTACAGTAACCAGTATGTACGGCGCTCATACAGTCTGGATGATAATGACTGGAAGAGGGCGATGCAGGCTTCTTCAGATTTCAGTGATGATGAAGTTCAGAGTGAAGGACCATTGGATCCAGAGAAAGAAGCTGCACTTAGCAGAATCAGAGATATGTGGCGGGGTTTTAGAATTGATGACTACAGTCCCCGTGATCACCGACATTCATCTTCATCTCTGGCCAGTAAGCGGCAGAAAGAAAAAGATCTTGCTGATGGCTGGCGTCACAGAATAACTATCCCCAAACCATTCCAGATGAGTCTGCGTGAAGCAACAAAGTCAAAGACCATAACCAAAGCCCAGCAAGAGCTAGAACAACAACGCCTTGAAAAACAGCGCTTAGAAGAAGAAGAATGCCAGAAAAAGTTTAAAGCACAGCCAGCGCCAGCTCATATTTATTTGCCATTGTATGATGAAATCCAAGAGAAGAATGAAGCCAGGCGTCGATTTGTCAAACAAAATTGCAAAGACCTTCTTAAGTCTCAGGAAAAACCTTTCAATTTTGTAAAGAGAGAGGAAGAGAAAAAGCAGCAGCGTACAGGCTCAGCTACTGTGGCAGAGAGGATAGCACAAAGTGTGCGCAAAGCAAAAAAAGAAGAAAACTTTGTCGCCAGACCTGTTCCAAAGTCTGTCTACAGCAATAGCCCACGAGAAAAACTTATGGAAGAAGAAGAGTACAGGAAGATCCGGATCAAAATGCGAGCTAGAGAATTATTACATGAAGCTTCCCTTCCTCCAAACATGCAGGCTCACCAGAAACTGAAAGAGCAGAAAGAAAAAGAAAAGCTACTGAAAGTCAAGCAGAAAGCTCGCAGCAAACGACGACCTAAATCAGCCTACCATGTACCAGACTATGATCAAATGTACCGTGGATTTCAAAAGGAGCTTGCCCGCAGGAAGCAGTTCAAAGAAGCAACAGTGGTCGAACCGTTTTCCTTTGAAACAAACACTCTGCGCTCTAGTCGCGAACAAGTCCTACGAGACATGGAGCGAGATGAGAAACTCATGGGCGATACAGCTTATGGAACTCCTCATCTCCAACTAGGTGAGACCATATTGAGAAAATTTAATTACACATTTTTAAAAACAAATTGAAGAAAGTTGTTCAAGTTTGTTTCTTTTTCTTTTTTTTTGTGGTTTCGTTTTACCCAGTTTTTGTTGAAAGAAATTGGTCCATTGTATTAGACTTAGGAGTAAATAAAAATGAGACTAGTGAGACAAAACAAAGCAACTGATTTAGGTGAGTTTTTGTTGTTGTTGTTTTCCAAATCTCAGAATTTCAATTTGAAGTTCATTCAAAATGTTGATGATTCAAGCCAGGGTTTTCCTTTTTTTAAAAATCTCCTTGATCAGTGTCTTCCATTGACTATAACACACACTCTTCAAAATTATACAGTTGAATTCATTTGTTAACTTATTAATTAAAGCTATTTTTTAACAAATCTTGCATGAATGTTAGGGAACCGCAAAAGAAAAAAGTGGACAAACAAATCACAAGACAAAACACGACGCATTTTGACCTCTTAGGTCTTCTTCAGGCAAGATACAAAAGAAGACAACAAAAAGGAACGAGCAATCACTTATCTTCAATCACTTCAGTGCAAGATAGGCACTGAATGAAAACGAGGCTGTCAGAAGGTCCGCCTGCAGTCGTTTCACTTTGCAACGAAACCTATTTTTGTTTTGTTGTGGAGGGGTTAAGGAGGAACAAGCTTTGATACAGATACTAGATTTAACGTAGCATACACTTGCTGAATCAACTATGGCTGTGGATGTGTCTAGGCACGTACGTGTGACTGTGAGTGTGTTTGTGTGTGTGTGCGCACTTTTGGGAATGCATGCGTGCTTATGTGTGTGAGTGTGTATGTGTGTGTGTCAGTGTCTGTGTGTCTGTCAACTGAAGTAGAAAGGCTGGATGTATTAATTAATTCATTACATCTCTAGAAAAATTCCCAGTTTTGTTAAAGTCCTTATTCTTCTTGTTCTTAATTTAGTGACAGAGACATTCCAATTTGCTTGTTTGTTTGTTTGTCTGTGATCGTTTGTTAATTGTCATTTTCATTATGATTAATTGTAAGCAATAATGAAGTCTTAGTTGTTGTATCATGCAGGTCAGAGTCATCAGTAATTATTTGAAATTTCTATAGTTCCCTACCATTTAAGAAGACATGAACCGATCCTGAGTCAGACCATAATTTTTGCAGTTCTGGTATGATTTTCTTTTTAGACACAGACAGTGAACTGGTGTATGCAGTCAGATCTTAACTTGTACTCTCTACACATGTCTATGGTCATTTAAAGAAACCTTTATCTCACTGGAAACTGAACAATAGTGCCAGTGTAAAGAATCACAAATGAACAACAAGACCAAGAGGTCAGAAGTGTGTTTCTCGGTAGCTGTTTTGTTTGTTTGTTTGCTTTATTTTCGATCCCATCCTGTGCAGCATTATTCCTGTGATGCTTATTCCTGCTGCCCTACGCTCAGCTGTGTCCAGGTGGTCTAGTTCCTTCCTCAGCACAGTAGTCCTCGGAGATCAATAAATCCAAGGTCACCATAGACCAACCCATCAAAAAGACACTGCACTGCTGCCAAGTTCTGGTCAGTAATGTTTTAGTGGTGCCTGTTCTGATCCAACATGCAAGACATTACCTGCTAAACCCTGTACTGATGCCAGTAAGCTGCCTGGCTACCTGTTTATCAGTTTCTTTCAGATTTAATAATACCTGTCTCCTCATCCACCTCCAAGTCCAGCCCACCCTGTGTGCAATGATGGATACTCTTCAATAATTATTGCTTTTAATTTTATGTTTTTCAGGTGCTATGTCTTCGTCGATGGATTCCATACCATTGAGGCTCAGTACTTCAGCAGAACTACGCACAGGGCATTTCAGGTAAATCTCACTGTTTTGTGTGAAAACATTTACAGTTGTCATTGGTGTCCTGTGACTGTTGGCCTGGGAGGGCCTTTGCAGGTCCAGACTCATTTTGGTTGTCAGAAATCACCACAGTTCATCACTCATTTGCTGCAAAGTAGAGGTGTGTATGCACAGAGAGACGTAATCGAAGTGAAAAGACAGGATGAGCAGTGTAAAAAATCTATTCCGATATCTCCAACATCTGGGTGTACATCAAAAGTGGAGTGACAGACATCATAGGGTTAATGTAAGAAGAGAAATTGTGTCATGACATTCAAGAGTCTAGAACATCATCCTGCTGTGATTAGTTTTTCACTAGCTCACCCCACTCGAATGATCTCTGCGAGATTGATATTTGGCATTTTATTACCTGTCTTTGAAATGATTGGTATTTCACATCTCAAGCATTTGGCATTATTTTTATTACCTGTCTTTTGAAATGATTGGTATTTCACATCTCAAGCATTTGGCATTTTA
This sequence comes from Conus ventricosus, assembly GCA_018398815.1. NCBI lineage: Eukaryota > Metazoa > Mollusca > Gastropoda > Neogastropoda > Conidae > Conus > Conus ventricosus. Next base: position 114,085,598 of record CM031598.1, read on the forward strand.
TTACCTGTCTTTGAAATGATTGGTGTTTCACATTTCAAGCATTTGGCATTTTATTACCTGTCTTTGAAATGATTGGTATTTCACATCTCAAGCAGTTACTGAGGCAGCCTGTGTCATTATGTCTGGCTCAGAGAAAATCTCCAAAAATGAAGTATTCTTGATTCAACAACGTCATAATCTCCAGGTCAAACAGACAAGTGACAACCCGGGGGGGGGGGGGGGGGGGGGGTTAAATTTAAAAACAGTCACACAGATCACAGCACAAACAACAGACCCATCATCCAATTCCTCTCCGCTGTCGTCACTGTCTGTCTGTGCTTTTATTTGAACTGCTGGTTTTGTCCTCTTTGCTCAGCGGAAACAAATTACATTATTTATTTATTATCTGTCATTGTTTAGTGTACAATTCTTCAAGAGAAAACTGATCCAAATTAGAAATGTTCCTACCTTCCTAATTCCATGCACATGTGTTGGGTCACAAATACCTCTCATATTGTGCCACACTGATGAGAATAATGCTGACTTCTGACAAAAGCAGAGAGGGGGTAGCATATGTAGGAGAAAGGGGGTGGGGGGGGGGGGGGGTATCTGGCTCCCAGTCTCTTTATCAATGGTGCCAGGTGAATGACTTTGTCAGAAACAGATGACATGATGATGACGTGACACACACAAAGTTCAAAGCTTTTATCATGGGAAATGATTTTCCTGGCTGCAGAAAGAAAAGGAGGTATTTTGTGCAGTAGGGTTTTCTACCAAGAAGGAAAAGATTTCTGCAATGTCGAAAACCATTGAAAGAGTCAAGAATGTCAGTAGACATAAGCTTTTGGCCGCTGGTATGGATGACACATTACACATAGCATGCACCTTCCCCCAAGTTGGAGTATAGCTGTTTTAATGGCGGGATGAAAAATGGTCATACACTCAAAACTCCACTCCCTGTATTGGATAGATGGGATTAATCCTTGCCTGTCTATACAGGGAGTGTCCGCAAGAGTATCAGCCTGCGTACTGAGAATGAAAAAAGAAAAAGAGGAATTATGTGATACAAATATTGCTTATGGTTGTAAATAGTGGTGTTTGTGGTGTTTTTTTTACTGGACAAGATCAGCTTGGTAAGAGTTCTAAAATGAACTGGTATGGTTGGCTAGGCTATAACAATAAGATTTATGAAAATGATGATAATAAACTTATATTTCCTCTTTGATTTCTTTCTTGTTGAAATTAATTCCTTGCACATTGAATGTGGTAAAGTCAAAATTTCAAGTTTTCCACTTGAAACTTCAAACCCTGGTTTCAAGCAGACCAGTCACGTGGGCACTAGTACAAACAATTTTTTCTTCTGTCTTCAGGTCACTGAGGGAGCGTGAACTGCGGCGCCAACAAGAGAGGCAGGAAGAGGAACGACGGAGGAGAGTCAGGGAGACAAAACTGCGCAAATACATCCTGGACCGTGGCGCAGATACACCCGGAGTGGACGATAGACTGAAGGAGAGACTCAAGCGTCACAGGTAATCTCCCTTTCTATTCATGTCAGTTTTAGTGTACTTTTGAAAAAAAGTCCCTGTGATATAATTTGTTTCTGTCTTTAAATCTGCACTGTTCTTCATCAAAATGTCAATGTGTGTGTGTGTGAGTGTGTGTGTGTGTGTGTGTGTTGTGTGTGTGTGTGTGTGTGTGTGTGTTTGCCATTGTACAAATGCCATCAGGAATGATTGAAACAAAGAGAGAAACAGGAACATTGATTTCTTGACTTAAAAGAAAACATGTCATCCAACTAGTGGATATATACAAAGCCTTGTTTCAATGGGTTTGACCCAGTTCATATGTCTCCTTTGTACTTTTGTCAAATAACTGGTTGCTGTGACATTGAAACAAACCTAAGTCAAACTGTAAACTTTACGTGATGATTGTATCATCATATTCATTATGCCTAAGAAGACAATGGAGGTGAACACATGCAGTAGAACTTACCTGTATGCAGACATACATGTGTCTGCATGAGGGCAATGTGGATAGTTTGAAAGTGAGGTGAACACATGCAGTAGAACTTACCTGTATGCAGACATACATGTGTCTGCATGAGGGCAATGTGGATAGTTTGAAAGTGAGGTGAACACATGCAGTAGAACTTACCTGTATGCAGACATACATGTGTCTGCATGAGGGCAATGTGGATAGTTTGAAAGTGAGGTGAACACATGCAGTAGAACTTACCTGTATGCAGACATACATGTGTCTGCATGAGGGCAATGTGGATAGTTTGAAAGTGAGGTGAACGCAGGCGAAAACTGGAGAAAAAAAAAGAGAAAAATTACTATTCCACCAAACAGAAAAAAACAAAATGCAAGACAAAGCATGACACGTTTTGATCTCTTCTTGGTCTCTTCTTCAGGGAAGATAAGGTAAGGTAATGTTGCAAAGGGCCATATTAAGGCTGTCACCACGTTAAAATCAACTCACAAGTCATTCATTTCACACAACCCTTTAAAAAAAACATCTTCTGAAAACCCACCCGAAATTTTGTTAAAAATCTTTCCACTATAAAATCTCAGATGCGATGAAAGATGTTAATCTCCTTCAAGAATTCAAAGATGGCATCAGGCAAGACAAACAGCATTCAAGCCAATGAAAATGAAAAACAAGCAATCACTACTCCTCAGATTGGGCACAAAATGGATGTGTTGTGATCTGTTTGTCTCTTTGGTTTGGTGGAATAGTAATTTTTCTTTTAAGTTTGGGCAATGTGGTGGCTTGCTAATTTTTCTTTTAAGTTTGGGCAGTGTGGTGGCTTGCTAATTTTTCTTTTAAGTTTGGGCAGTGTGGTGGCTTGCTAATTTTTCTTTTAAGTTTGGGCAATGTGGTGGCTTGCTAATTTTTCTTTTAAGTTTGGGCAATGTGGTGGCTTACTAATTTTTCTTTTAAGTTTGGGCAATGTGGTGGCTTGCTAATTTTTCTTTTAAGTTTGGGCAATGTGGTGGCTTGCTAATTTTTCTTTTAAGTTTGGGCAGTGTGGTGGCTTGGTAATGTTTCTTTTAAGTTTGGGCAGTGTGGTGGCTTGCTAATTTTTCTTTTAAGTTTGGGCAATATGGTGGCTTGCTAATTTTTCTTTTAAGTTTGGGCAGTGTGGTGGCTTGCTAATTTTTCTTTTAAGTTTGGGCAGTGTGGTGGCATGCATTACAGGGAAGCAGAAATCGAACGTCTGGAGCGGTATGAACAGGATCTGGAAGACATGCGGAGCAGAGTGGAGAAACGCCCTCTGCTGTTTGAAAAGGAGACTCAGGTAGGGATTCTCATGGCATAATATGGCTACAAGTTGATACCTACAGCACACATTGTGTTGGGGTGCTGAATGACCAACGCATGGCTTTAACGTGTCCACCAGGTGTGTGATACGTCTTGTCCATGAAGGCACCTTAAACTGATCCCCATCTCAACTGCGTTTATTGATTTATCTTTAAGCACTGCATAGCAGATGTAATATACATGGATTAGTCTGCATGCCATGATGCTTCATTGACTAAACTGAAACAGCAAAATATTTCTGGCTCTTAAACTCTGAAGCACACTTAACCTGTAATATTTGTGCCTGTTCTATGTAGACCAGGCATGATGTGTTCAACTTGGAATTTTGAAATGTTAAAAGAAGTAAGTCTTCCAGGCTGTGTGTTTCTAAACAGACGGTCTTTCTTTATGCACTCAAAAAGAGTAGTCTGTGGCTTTTGTGTTGCGTGATTTGGGGGGAGGGGTGGGGGAGGGACTATGAAAGAAAAAACGCTAACGCAAGCAGGCATGACAGCAGGAATGGTACTGTGCAACAAAATAGGGCTGAGCATTTGGTTTCAGTTAACATTGGTTTTAACTAATCCAGCCATGGAGGCTGGGTTTTTTTGGCGGTAACTCAGCTTGGTATGAAGTATTCTTTAATGTGAATGCTATAGCTCGGTATGATTATTCTTTGAGGCCAGTGCCATAACTCTTCATGAAGTATTCATTATTGTGAATGCCACAGCCTGGTAGTGGTACATAACTTTATAAGTTGCATATTGTGAATCTGTAGTTGGCTGTAGCCTGCTATAGGTTATCAATGTAAGTGAACGCTGTTACTTGGTGTAGGCTGTTCATTATTGTGAGTACTGTAGCTTGCCAAGTCATTCATTATTGTGAACACTGTAACTTGTCAGAACTTATTCCTTTATTGTGAGTGCTCTAACTTGGTGTAAGTTATTCATTGTTGTGAATTATGTATCTTGGCATAAGCTATTACTTATTGTCAATGCTAAAGTCCGGCCATAAGTTATCAATTATTATGAATGCTGTAGCTCAGCATATAAGTTAATTAGTGATTATGAATGTTATATTTTGGCATAAGTTATTATTCCAAATGTCATCATGGTTGATATGAGTTATGAATGCAGAAAGAAAGGAGTAAGCACATTGGATGCACCAGTGACACTGCCACTGTCCCAGAAGGATCTGTTAGTGCCACACATAGGACTGCCACCTGTCAGGTCCAGGTCAGGATCTGTTAGTGCCACACAGAGGACTGCCACCTGTCAGGTCCAGGTCAGGATCTGTTAGTGCCACACAGAGGACTGCCACCTGTCAGGTCCAGGTCAGGATCTGTTAGTGCCACACAGAGGACTGCCACCTGTCAGGTCCAGGTCAGGATCTGTTAGTGCCACACATAGGACTGCCACCTGTCAGGTCCAGGTCAGGATCTGTTAGTGCCACACATAGGACTGCCACCTGTCAGGTCCAGGTCAGGATCTGTTAGTGCCACACATAGGACTGCCACCTGTCAGGTCCAGGTCAGGATCTGTTAGTGCCACACAGAGGACTGCCACCTGTCAGGTCCAGATCAGGATCTGTTAGTGCCACACAGAGGACTGCCACCTGTCAGGTCCAGGTCAGGATCTGTTAGTGCTACACATAGGACTGCCACCTGTCAGGTCCAGGTCAGGATCTGTTAGTGCCACACAGAGGACTGCCACCTGTCAGGTCCAGGTCAGGATCTGTTAGTGCCACACATAGGACTGTCACCTATCAGGTCCAGGTCAGGATCTGTTAGTGCCACACACACAGGACTGCCACCTGTCAGGTCCAGGTCAGAAATCTGGTGTGCAAACAATCTGAAATTTGACTCTCAGGCTCAGCAAAATGTTGTTCATTCAGTTCAGGCCTGGGAACATTTCCCTCTGGCTTTTTGTGCCCAAGGGGTGTGACTTTCAGGCTGAGGCAGAAAATCTAGCCCCCCCCCCCCCCCCCCCCCAAAAGGTGAAGATGGCCTTTGAGTGGAGTTACTGATAGTTGGCAAACTGCTGTCACTTTGACTCTTTTGAGGGCCTGGTTTTTCTCAACTTTGTAAAGAACAACAGACAGTGCGTTGACTTGTGCGCCACATCATAAAGCAACCCCTGTTTGGATTGGTCAAAACACCATTTAAGCATGATCAAGACAACTTTTCTTTGCAACATCTGCTGTGCACTCTGTTGTTCATTATGTCGGCAGGTAAGGTCATAACCATGTCTAGAAATCTAGTGAGACACGATGTTTCAACACTCCGAGTCAGGCATCAAAAAGAAGGGGAAGTAGTCTTGTCTCCGTGAGTGTAATGATCAAGGGAAAGAAGAACAAATTTGGGTTTAGAAAAATCAGGCACATTTTGCACACATGTGGAAGATCAGGCCAACCCCCCCCCCCCCCCCCCCCCCCCCCCCACCGCCAAAGCCCCACTCTACGCCCACTTCCCACCCCTGGGCTTACACTTTCCAACTTGGAAAATTTTTTGAATTCGTTTTCTAGCCTGGAAAGGTAGTGCCAGAAATATGGAGGTGCGTGCGTGTGTACATATGTGTTAGTGCAGGTCCAGTGTCTAATGTTCAGACAAATTCCTGTTTTCACAATGTTGATTGCTCCCTGTGGAATGCTGTAAGTGCAACAGAGCAAACCTAGGTGTGGCTGTGTATGGGGAGCTGGAATTTCACAGTTTGGGAGAACTGCCATTAAGAAGCCAGAGAAGATGTGATTGCAAAAAAGAGTTTTTCCCAGCAAAGTATATGTTCTTTCACCGGCTGTAGTGGTAATGAAAGCCTGTTAATGTGATTTCATCACTTCTGTAGATTTTGGTAGAACAACCCAGGACTGCAAGTTTAGCCTGGGATGGAGGGAGGGATGGGGTGTTGTTATTTTTTAAGAGAACGAGTCTGTGGAGATATTTATTACATTTCTCATTCGTTTATTACACTACTTGTTTGTATGGACTTTCATGCTATCTTTCCTCCCCATCTCCACCTGTCGAGCCTTTCCTCTCCTACTCCTCCTCTCTCCTCCTCCTCCCACCCCCTACACACACACACACACACACACACACACACACACACACACACACATACACACATATACACACACACACACACACACATACACACGCACACTCACACACACACACATACACACACACACATATACACACACACACATACACACACACCCTCTCCCATCCACCATTTTCTTCTCTCTCCTCTGCCGCTCTATTTTTTAACTGTTCTCACGTTCCCAACTCATATATCATACAATGTCATTCTCATGCTGACTGTAATCAACAGAGCATTGGATTTTGCATTTTTTCATGTGTTATTCCAAGACATATTTTGTTAAAAAAAAACCATATGTATATTTGGTGATTGCATATTGAATTAGTGTTACAGTGTACCCAGTAAAATGTGTTCATTTGTAGAAGTGTTTTGCCTTGTTTTCTGGGATAATACACCTTTTTTTTTTTTTTTTTTTGGCGACATTTCAGGCCAGTGCCGGCAAGGCAGCCGAGAGAAAGTTCCAGACCACTCTGAAGACAGCTGGCATCGATGAAGACTTCCTCCAGACTCGAAGCACTGCAGCCGCCTCAGTGCCCAGCGACAACGACTATGATGATGACTACGAGGAAGACAACTGATGACCTAGGACGCAGGGTCAGACCAGGCTTCAAAGAACTGCGTGTGTGAAGACACATCCGCTTCTTCTTCTTCCACTCTGCTTATAACTCAGGTCGAATGAATTTCAAGGATCTATTTTTGACAGATCAGTCATGGAATGGTTTTTTGTTGTTTTTTTTTATGTTCATGAATGTATTCGGATGTAATGTCCCATGTCTGTGAGTGTGCCTCGTTTGTTATTTATGTTCAACCCTTCTGCAGACTGAAGATGTATGGATTACAGCAGACATCAGCCACTGTGGGACAGTGGTTAGTGTCATAGGCTGTGGGATTGGGGGGTCTTGGGTCAAATCCCATCGCAGGCATTTCTTTGTCGTGTTAGGCATCCCCTGCCAGCCCTACCCAGTTTGAACAGTGTGCAGTTGTCTCAGACAGGAAGACTGGAACCAAGCAATGAAGGTTCATACGTTTTAACTGGATGGCAATTTGATAAGCTGAAACTCTGAGGCATCGCCGACAGCACTGTGATGTGCCAAAGTTATAACATCGGCAGGATGCAGATTTTTAGATTTTTTTTCTTCATATAGGATTGCATGCTTGGGTCAGTTCATGACAGTCCGTTGAATATTTAAAATAAGGCCAGAATGCTTTGGCGTGAGATGATGGCAAGTCTGTTTTTACCATTCCCTTTAAGTCAATGGATGCATCTCTGAGAGTGTAAGTCAAATTTTCTGACTAACACTACAGGTGTCTGTCTTTTGGGCCTGCGTGACTCTGGGTTATAACTTTTTTTCCTTCTTCAATTTGGCTGTCTTTGCTGTTCTTTTTTTTTTTTTTTTTTTTTTTACAATTTATTTGATTTTTTTTTAAACTGGGAAATGTTATAAATGGGGGTGTAGAGTACGCCATGTCATTTAATGTCTGACCACAGTGGGATGCCATGGCATCATCTGAATCACGTTCATTCAAATTTGAAAAGAAAAATCACAATTATTGGTCCTTCATATCCTGGTCAGCAGTGAGCACAGCTGTGATTTCCCCTCCATGTCCATGGCTGTCAGGAGTTCACGCCAGAGTCGTCAGTGTTGGTAAATTCATCATGGCTGTTGTTGGACGGACGTGGTGGCGCCTTAAGGAAACACATGCTAACTCACTTGGCTTCATGGTGAAGCAGTTCTCATCATCAGCAGGGAGTGTAGTAGGTGGCGTCCTGCTGATGTGGGATCAGAACAGGCACCACTGAACGCTACTGAGGTGACCTGGCAGCAGTGGGCTGTTGCCTTCAGTTGGTGCCCAATGATTAACCAGATGTTGCCAGTGCATTGGTCATGTTGATGCAGTGATATGATACTGTGACATGTGGTTTGTTTGTGGGATGGTCAGATTGAGCAGCACGGGAGTGATGCCGTGGAGAGAGGGGACAAGACAGACAAAAAGTTATCAGTAGATCCATGCCAATAGTGTTTGTGCATGTGTGTGTTCTACCTCTGGTAATATTACTTTATTATAGTATATAACTAAAGTGAGACATCTTGCACTTATTTTTTATACAGGGGTGAGGAAGATAGTATATGGAAGAGGTGGTGTATGCTTTGTAGTTTTTATGTGCGCATTCTAGGAAAAACAAATTCTCTTCACTGTGTAAGGCTACAAAAGCCTTGAGTTACAATAACGTGTATTGTTAGAGAATTCCTGTTCTGCTTTGTCAAACACAAGAAAGGAGGACAATAGTGACTATTTTTTCAGCTAAACATTTTACTTTTTAGCACTTGGAACAGATGTTTTTTCCTGATCAGTGATAGACCTAAGCATAGTGCTCATTGGAAGAAGTATACATTCTTTTGAAATAAATCATGTAGTGTTTTAAAACAAGGCAACTCCAGCCTTTTCAAACATGTGTCAATGGTGATGCACAGTATATTTGCCATCAGATTTAAACCCAGTCTCCCAAAGCGCACATTGTAAACAGTGCAGGTGTCATAGCTTTAACAGAAAGAAAACAGGGGTCTAATAAAGGTATTTATTGAATAAGACATTTCCTTGATAAGGACACAATCCTGGGTCCATAGTTTAAAGTGAGTGAGTGTTTTTTTTCTTCCCCTCCTCTCTCTCTTTCTGGTGCTTCAAGTACAAGTTTTTTTCCTGTTCCTTTTTTTCCCCCCCTTTTTTTGTTGAGGAGGGGATTAACCAAGATCCTGCGTCTGCAGGTACACACTGTGCATGTAAAAGATCCCATAGCAATAAGGGAGTTGTCCCCGAAAAGTCCTGCGGAAAAATCCATTTCAGTTGATAAACCAAAACACAAAAGAGAAGAAAAAAAGGATGCCTCTTTATCATGGTGAAGTACTCTCGTTCATGCAGAGAAATCTGTTGCGCCAAAAAACAATAAAAGTGCCAGTCCCCTCACATCACTTCACTCAATTTTGACTTTTTTTTTCTCACTTAGCACAATCACTGAGATTCCATCATATGAAGAAACTGTCATCCGTTCCAAATTGTGAAATCTCTGATAATATGATAATTATATAAAATACAGTATAGAAATAAAGTGCCAGTGTAAAAATATGGTATGGAAGTAAAGTACTAGTGTAAAACACAGTACAGAAGTAAAGTAGCAGTGTAAAATGTGGAACAGAACTGAACTACCAGCCCCTTCACTTCCCTTCACTGTCATGTGACTGAGATTCTCACAGAGCACCCATCTTGTGATTGGACCTGAAGACATTGTTCTTCATTGCCACATGAGGCATCTTTGATAGATGTGTGAAACGTACCTGCCAGTGTTGCCTTTGAGAAGAACTTCCGTTCAGGCTTACAGAGAGCCACGTTTTACATACATGCCTTACACCGTGTGTCAAAGGGTTCTGGGTAAGGGGAAATGTGTCATATATGTATCTGATTCTAATTATAGTACATGGCTTTGATTAAAAAAAGAAAAAATGTCGTGCACACGTATGGTATTGTTAACTCTTTCAGTTCTTCCAAGTGATTTTTCTTTCTTATTCCTTTTTTTCTTCTTCTTAACTTTGACACCATGCAGGTGTACAGCTTTATTTATTGACGTTTTGCATTGAATAAGCTGAATAGGTCTGGTAGGTGTGTGTGTATGTAAACCAAAAAGAAAGGAACACTTAGAAAAAAAGTTTCAGTCTCCACGATACTGTATGTCATGAATCCATGCTTCTAGTGTTTGTAAATAATGCATTCATTTTTAGAAAATACATTTAGAATCATTGTTGCTTGTACATTATTTGATGAATGAACACCATGATAGGTATGTTGAATGTTTGAGAAGCTTTTGATTAAACTGCCAGCTATTCAGATGTCCTGACATAGAAGTGAATACATTGTTTCCCTTTCATTGGTTTTATCTGACAAAAAAGAATAAGAAAGAAAATGTTTCTGACTTATAGCCTGTTAATGTCGATTTTTTTTTTAAGGATCAGGGTGTTAAATATGTGTTTTGTTTATTGTTTTTAGGAAAAATGTTTGATCAAGATGAATATTAACATGTATGTTAATGTTCAACTGTTGTGTTGACATGAAATTCCCATTATATTCATTTATGAATCGTCATTCATACTTACCCCACCAAGTTGATTGAATTTCCCAAAATCATACACCAAGATTCCAGTTGTTATTTACTAGAGAAGATCTCACCGGATTATGAGTCATCTGTTGTTTATAACAACTGTAAACATGGTCCTGTGCAGTGCTAAGCATTCAGTTCAGCTGGCAAACTCATGGTTCAAGTCCCGAGATATGTACAGCATGTGAATGATTAACTTTGGACATGTTGTGAATTTATTTAGTAGGAACACACTACACATGGATTTCAATGTTTGAATGATTAGGTGAGCAGCTGCTCTTGGAGTCTTTCAACTGGAGTTGTGAAGTATTGTTCAGTTTTTGTGTACTAGATTCTTTTCATTCATCTTTTGTGTTGAAAGTTTCTGTGAGGTTGTGAAGGCAAATGTTGTACCTTGTATTCTCATGTGCTTTATGTGAAAGTTGTCTCAACATGCATTTGAATAGAAAATGTAGAAAGAAGTTGTTTGTTTTATGCTAGTGTTCAATGTGATTGATACATGCGGTTTCAGTTTGTGTTAACAAAATCTTTTCTTTTGATATTGATGCATCTTAACAAAGAAGATGAGGGAGAGAGTTTGGGAAGGAGAAGGGTAGGAGAATAGTGCTGGGAGCAGAGGTTTTGGGATGAGAATAATTCTGATCAGAACATTGAAAGGAAAATACCAGCAGGTGATATTTGTATGTTTAATCATCAGTATAATGATAAAGATTTGTGTTGTCAGATCATATAATATCACATCAAGGGCTTTTCTTTCAATTTAACAGCTGTACATTGTTCATTCAAGGAAATTTTGGAGAGTATAATTAGTATAACAGCTTGTTACCAAAGGAAACATTTCAGTGACCTGTGTTAATTCAGCAAGATTTTATGCAAGAGAAGACTTCACACGTCTGCTTTCAAATAAGAGTGTAACTAAATTGTACTATGGGGAGCCAGGTCCTGTGGTCTGCGTAGCTGATTTCAAGCTGGGAGGTCGTGAGTTCGATTCCCATTAGACTTATGTATTGTGAATTTTTTGTCATGTCTGGCCACTACGCAGAGTTGAATTTTCTATGGGCTCCATTGGTAAAATTGGAAGCACACAGTCAAGCTTTGTCCTCTGAGCAGATATGTTTCTGAGAGTGTTGCTCAAATTTTCTGACCAACACTGCAGGCATCTGTGTCTCTGTATCACTGAGGTACATTATAAAAGTAAGCATGGAGTATGGCCCTGTCATATAGTCTCTGATCAGAATGTAACGCCATAATGGCATCCTCAAGCATTTGATCAGCATCAAAAAAAGAAAAAAAGAAGTTGCAAATTCTGTGGCCTTTCAAACCAGGAGTCTGGAAGAGTGGCATGTAGGAAATGCCACTGATGTGGCACAGAGAATGAGACATAAAAACAAGGTATATGGATATATAAATATATTATTATTACTATTATTATTATGAATACTTATATAGTGCCTATCCTCAGCTAGAGCCCAAGCTCTAAGCGCTTTACAATCCACACTCGTTTACACAATGGGCTGCCTACCTGGGTAGTGCCGACTGAAGAGCTGCCATCTGGCGCTTCATTCAGTCGATTCCCGTGTCATCCAGTCAGTATCGTTCATTCAATTTCCTTACTTCCTTCATTCTTTCCATTTCTCACGCAGGGTGCATGCTGTGTGTAACGTGTCATCCATGCCAACAGCCAAACTGGCCTTCTCTTCCGAAAGTTGGTGATGGGATTTTACGTGTCTGCAAGATATTATGCATGCGTTCACACACACAGCTTCGGTCTATAGTCTCATTCGAAGGACTGTATGAAAAATGGAGTCAGAACCAATGTTGACTCCAAGGGGAAAATCCCCCTGTACCAAAACGGTCCGGCGGAGATTTGAACCGGCAACCCCAGGATCACCAAGATTATGAGTCTGGCGCTCTACGACTGAAAGAGAGAGAGGGAGATTCTTTACTTAGAGGAAAGATTACCATCTAATAGCATCGGAGCGCCAAGTCAAGGCAAGTCATATTGTTTATATCCCAGCTGACAACAGAGGCCATGGCAGTGTTGTATCGGGGCACTAGACAACAGACTGGATGACAGGACAAGTGTTCAAAAGCACAGGAGAAGACAGTAGTGATAAACAACTGTTAATTCCTTCAAAGTCTGTGATACACTTGTTTTTTGTTTTTTTTCTATTTACGCATATTGTATACATGAACCATTCACTTTTGTGCATAGCCATCATTTAAAGACATATGACACACACACACACACACACACAAATTAAGTTCCATTATGATTTCTCTGGTGATGGATTATTAACATGATTTAAGATGATGTTATTAACTCAAAGCGTTCAATCCATTTAGTGCAAAATGTTGTTTCAACACCCATCATCAAATTGATAATTACATCAAACGAATTTTTGAACATACTGTATGCTTTGCGATCAACATCTCTCTCTCTCTCTCTCTCTCTCTCTCTCTCTTCTCTCTCTCTCTCTCTCTCTCATGCACACACACACACACACACACACACACACACACACACACACACACACAAGCAAAATATGCTGTCAAGAATGACAGTGTGTGCCATTTCTGGTATGTAATTAGATGCCAGAAATGAACTTTTTTTGTTTGTTTAAAGTTTATTCAGACAGTAAGACAATGTGTTTGATTTTTCAGATTAATACCGGGTGTGTATAGGGCATGTTATTTTCAAACTGTCTGTATGATAACATGCCTGTTGTGTCTCAGTGTCTGGTGTTGTGACAATTTCTATTTCATTTCACTATATCATTTTGTGATCAGTTCCTGTCTTTTAATGTTCATGCTATCTACGTTGTTCTTCAAGGTTGTCTTTTTTCTCCCTTCCTTTTTTTTTTCTTGCTTGCTTATTTGTTTTATTTATCAATTATTACATGGCCGACACATTTGCTTGTTAACACATTTAAGCATTTTCAACATGGATCAAGGGAAGGGATGAAGACTGTATCTTTTTGCTCTGTTAATTCAGAAAATGGTGTATTATCTGGTACTGTCTGTATCTTCTGGTACTAAGGATTTGGAATCTTGTGTGTATTGTTCTGTCTGTGATAAAGAGAATTTCTTTGTTTTAAGAGGTTTTTCTCTTCTTCTTTTTTTTGCGCTTCTTGAAGTACTTGAGCATCTGTCCTGTGTATTAGTCTACAATCATTAATTCGTTAATTTTAGTTGTACTGAACATAAATAAAAAGAAAATGATAATCATTGTTTGTCTGGGGATTTCCTTTATTCTCATTCCAGGTGTGTCTGAACTGGCATCACCTGTGCTGCAGCACTATACTTTCAAAGATTCCCAGATGCAGATCATGACACTGATTAGACAGTATGTTTTCTTGGAAAGCTTTATTTTTGGACTACATATATGTACATTCTCTCTCTCTCTCTCTCTCTCTCTCTCTCTCTCTCTCTCTCTCTCTCTCTAACACACACACACACACACACACACACACACACACACACACACACACACACTCTTAAAGCACGCACGGACGGGTGGAACCCCCACAGAATCACCATCGCGTGACCACCCGTTTCTCCATCATCCGTGGTGCCGACTGCTCCGGCTGGCTGTACTGACTGGGGGCACGACTGCCCGCCGGCGTCTCTCTCTCGGATCAAAGATAGTTCGCCCTACGCTCTGGTGTGAAAAAGGTCCACGGAGGCTGATCTGGAAACTTGGAAAAATCCGACACAACTCCTAGGTGTAGACCTGCATTCCGCACGTGAGGCTGCATACGAAGACCAAACGGCGGAATACAGTTAGGGTTGGTTTCGAATTTGTTTTGAAAGGAATGAAAGGCAGAAACACTGATACATGAACGAATGGACTTCTGTCTGAAGCCTATCCGCTGTCCACCTCGGCCTTGAGTGCAACTAGCGCGTTCTTGTCAAGGTCTGTCCAAGGCTTCTTCTTCGTAACCAGGACTACTGAGCAGCGCAAGCACAACCCTACTATGTAGCAAAACTGTAGCACCGGAGTGCCATGTAACCACAAACTTGGCCAAGGCTTGCCTGCACCTGCTTTCTATTTCGCTTGAGAACTCTGCAGCTGTTTAAAGTCTCGGTTCAAATCTATTTGCCACCTACTGTTAACCAAGCACGTTTATTGAGCTGCGGAGAACCCAATCCGGGGCAAGATGGCCTCCAGGGCGGAAGACGGTTTAGGGGCGGTAGAGGGCACTTTGATCGATTCCGGGGTCCCCTGCCTAGACAGGAGGTTGCCCTCGCTGTCGTACATTCTGGATGGAGACCCTCCTCGTCCTCAAAGTAGTGGTAATCGCCGTATTCGTCGTAGTACCCATCTCTCTCCGGTTTCTCCTCCTCCTCCTCTTCTTCCTCTTTTTCTTCTTCCTCTTCTTCATATCGTCTCCTTCTTCATCCTCTTCGTCGTAGTCGCCTTCTTCTTCCTGTTCTTCTCCATCTTCATCATACTCTTCGTCGTACTCTTCGTCCGCGTCTCTGTCCTCGGCGTAATTCGTCGTCTCCTTCGTAAGCCTCTTCGTCGCCTTTGTACTCCTCGTCTTCTTCGTCGTCCTGAGCAAGGGTGGGTTGCTGGTCCGGTTCGTCCGCCTCGACGAAGACGAAGTTAGGGTAGCCCCACACGAAGCCCTTGTTGGGCATCAGTCGGTCGGCCAGTTTGGGTCGCAGGGTCGACTCATGTCGGTTGTCCCAGTTGTCGTCGAAGCGGTAGACGCCCAGATGAGCGTAGCCCTGCAGCTTCTGTGTGTGTGAAGGAAACCAGATAAGATGTCTTGAGGATGTGTAGAGATGTTATGTGGGGGGCACAGAGCTTGGGAAATAAGGACGGGGATGGGGGAAGTGTCTTTGAGGATGTGTAGAGATGTTATGTGGGGGGCACAGAGCTTGGGGAATAAGGACGGGGATGGGGAAGTGTCTTTGAGGATGTGTAGAGATGTTATGTGGGGGGCACAGAGCTTGGGAAATAAGGACGGGGATGGGGGAAGTGTCTTTGAGGATGTGTAGAGATGTTATGTGGGGGGCACAGAGCTTGGGGAATAAGGACGGGGATGGGGGAAGTGTCTTTGAGGATGTGTAGAGATGTTATGTGGGGGGCACAGAGCTTGGGAAATAAGGACGGGGATGGGGGAAGTGTCTTTGAGGATGTGTAGAGATGTTATGTGGGGGGCACAGAGCTTGGGGAATAAGGACGGGGATGGGGGAAGTGTCTTTGAGGATGTGTAGAGATGTTATGTGGGGGGCACAGAGCTTGGGGAATAAGGACGGGGATGGGGGAAGTGTCTTTGAGGATGTGTAGAGATGTTATGTGGGGGGCACAGAGCTTGGGAAATAAGGACGGGGATGGGGGAAGTGTCTTTGAGGATGTGTAGAGATGTTATGTGGGGGGCACAGAGCTTGGGAAATAAGGACGGGGATGGGGGAAGTGTCTTTGAGGATGTGTAGAGATGTTATGTGGGGGGCACAGAGCTTGGGAATAAGGACGGGGATGGGGGAAGTGTCTTTGAGGATGTGTAGAGATGTTATGTGGGGGCACAGAGCTTGGGAAATAAGGACGGGGATGGGGAAGTGTCTTTGAGGATGTGTAGAGATGTTATGTGGGGGGCACAGAGCTTGGGAAATAAGGACGGGGATGGGGGAAGTGTCTTTGAGGATGTGTAGAGATGTTATGTGGGGGGCACAGAGCTTGGGAAATAAGGACGGGATGGGGGAAGTGTCTTTGAGGATGTGTAGAGATGTTATGTGGGGGGCACAGAGCTTGGGAATAAGGACGGGGATGGGGGAAGTGTCTTTGAGGATGTGTAGAGATGTTATGTGGGGGCACAGAGCTTGGGAAATAAGGACGGGGATGGGGGAAGTGTCTTTGAGGATGTGTAGAGATGTTATGTGGGGGGCACAGAGCTTGGGAAATAAGGACGGGGATGGGGGAAGTGTCTTTGAGGATGTGTAGAGATGTTATGTGGGGGGCACAGAGCTTGGGAAATAAGGACGGGGATGGGGGAAGTGTCTTTGAGGATGTGTAGAGATGTTATGTGGGGGCACAGAGCTTGGGGAATAAGGACGGGGATGGGGGAAGTGTCTTTGAGGATGTGTAGAGATGTTATGTGGGGGGCACAGAGCTTGGGAAATAAGGACGGGGATGGGGGAAGTGTCTTTGAGGATGTGTAGAGATGTTATGTGGGGGGCACAGAGCTTGGGGAATAAGGACGGGGATGGGGGAAGTGTCTTTGAGGATGTGTAGAGATGTTATGTGGGGGCACAGAGCTTGGGGAATAAGGACGGGGATGGGGGAAGTGTCTTTGAGGATGTGTAGAGATGTTATGTGGGGGGCACAGAGCTTGGGGAATAAAGGACGGGGATGGGGGAAGTGTCTTTGAGGATGTGTAGAGATGTTATGTGGGGGGCACAGAGCTTGGGAAATAAGGACGGGGATGGGGGAAGTGTCTTTGAGGATGTGTAGAGATGTTATGTGGGGGCACAGAGCTTGGGGAATAAGGACGGGGATGGGGGAAGTGTCTTTGAGGATGTGTAGAGATGTTATGTGGGGGGCACAGAGCTTGGGGAATAAGGACGGGGATGGGGGAAGTGTCTTTGAGGATGTGTAGAGATGTTATGTGGGGGCACAGAGCTTGGGGAATAAGGACGGGGATGGGGGAAGTGTCTTTGAGGATGTGTAGAGATGTTATGTGGGGGGCACAGAGCTTGGGGAATAAGGACGGGGATGGGGGAAGTGTCTTTGAGGATGTGTAGAGATGTTATGTGGGGGGCACAGAGCTTGGGGAATAAGGACGGGATGGGGGAAGTGTCTTTGAGGATGTGTAGAGATGTTATGTGGGGGGCACAGAGCTTGGGGAATAAGGACGGGGATGGGGGAAGTGTCTTTGAGGATGTGTAGAGATGTTATGTGGGGGGCACAGAGCTTGGGGAATAAGGACGGGGATGGGGGAAGTGTCTTTGAGGATGTGTAGAGATGTTATGTGGGGGGCACAGAGCTTGGGGAATAAGGACGGGGATGGGGGAAGTGTCTTGAGGATGTGTAGAGATGTTATGTGGGGGGCACAGAGCTTGGGGAATAAGGACGGGATGGGGGAAGTGTCTTTGAGGATGTGTAGAGATGTTATGTGGGGGGCACAGAGCTTGGGGAATAAGGACGGGGATGGGGGAAGTGTCTTTGAGGATGTGTAGAGATGTTATGTGGGGGGCACAGAGCTTGGGGAATAAGGACGGGGATGGGGGAAGTGTCTTTGAGGATGTGTAGAGATGTTATGTGGGGGGCACAGAGCTTGGGGAATAAGGACGGGGATGGGGGAAGTGTCTTTGAGGATGTGTAGAGATGTTATGTGGGGGGCACAGAGCTTGGGGAATAAGGACGGGGATGGGGAAGTGTCTTTGAGGATGTGTAGAGATGTTATGTGGGGGGCACAGAGCTTGGGGAATAAGGACGGGGATGGGGGAAGTGTCTTTGAGGATGTGTAGAGATGTTATGTGGGGGCACAGAGCTTGGGGAATAAGGACGGGGATGGGGGAAGTGTCTTTGAGGATGTGTAGAGATGTTATGTGGGGGGCACAGAGCTTGGGGAATAAGGACGGGGATGGGGGAAGAGGGATGCAGGAAAGAAGATGGCAACACCGGCTCACCTTCTTATTTAAGATCATCGAAGGACATCTTCCTGGCATAGAGGCGGATAAATACCTGACGCCTGTCCGAAACAGAAGACTTTTAAGACCCACAAGAGCGTAAAATCAAGAAAGGAAACACATAGCGAGCGCTGCTTCAACATCCAGCATACTGCAACACTTGTCTTCAAGAACAGCTTTTCCCCACGAACCATCAGGGAATGGAACAACTTAGACAACAGTGTTGTTTCCGCAGTTCGAACTGTGAAGGAATTCAAGAACCCCCCTCCTACCCCCCCCCCCCCCCCCAAGAGAAATAAACAAACACCTCCCAACCCCAACATCCCCCCCACCCGCCTCTTCCTCCTCCCCCCCCCTCCCCCTCCGACTCCCTTCTATTTTCCCCTCTTCCACGACCGCTGCAGATGCTTGACATCATGTCAGTGCACGCCGAACGTGCGCTAGCTGGTCAGACCTTCAAACATGTAGGATTTTTTTTTTTGTTTTTTTTTTTTTTGTTGGTGCTCTCCCCAAGTTCTTCCGTCGATGTTATGCCACAGTCTGGCCCTGTCGACTATGCATCAAGATCAAGAAGAAGGGGAGTGGGGGGAGGGATGTGAGAGGTAGACATTCATGGCAGATTTAGACGGGGAATATGAGGGAGATGATGAGGATATCGAAGAGGCAACAATCTATGTGAACTGTGCAGACCCTGTCCTAAACTGTCTTCACTTAACAGGAAGTGGATTTCACCATTCACAATCTCGCACGGATAGTTGAAGTAGAGACAAGACAGACGATGGCGCGCATGAAATGCAAAAACATGCGTACAGACGGGGACATTTTTTTTATTTATTTATTTTTTTTTTGGGGGGGGGGGGGGGTCTTCACTGATTAAGAAGAAAGAAGATAACGGGGACTTTTCTAAAATTCCAGACATGTACAAACGTGACACGTGTGACATATGCGCGCGCGTGCTCAAACACACACACAGACACACACACACACACACACACACACACACACGCACGCACGCCCGCCCGCCCACCCGCCCGCCCACACACACACACACGCACACACACACACACACACACACACACACACGCACACACACACACGCACACACATACACACATTCACCTCATGTTCGCAGTCAATCTTGTCGTACAGCATGGACGGGATGTTGCGATTGCTAAGCGAGGGGAAACAACTGCAGCTCTCCGGTCCCGTGGCTATCACGGCACGAGGTTCGTCTGGATCTCGTTCCTGGTAACCGTAAGGTCTATACTGGAACGTGCTATAATCAAAAGGTTTCTCTTCCTCTTCCTCGTAATACTCTTCTCCCCCTTCCTCTCCGCCCGCTTCCTCGTCACCCTCTTCGTCATATTCACCATCCTCGTCATATTCACCATCCTCGTCATATTCTTCATCTTCGTCGTAGTATTCGTCGTCATCGTACTCTTGGTCCCCCTTCTTCCGCAGCCTTGTTGTCTCCAACGATGATTTTCCCGTCTTCTCCTACCACCGCTAGAACTGGTTCTCCTGCCCGGGTGGCTTGCCGGGTGGGTGCCTTGCTCCCTGCCTTGCTCCCTGCCTTGCTGGGTGGCTTCCTGGGTTGCTTGGCACCGCCGGACGTGGCTGGAGGTTTGGTGGTTCCAGCCCTGCGTTTGGAGCAGAATGAGCATTGGACATAGGACTCTTTCAGGAGTTCTGTGGAATGTGCTGTTGGGTTTAGCATGCACAGCGAGCAATTTGGAATGGGAAACATTAATTCTTTATAGAGAAAAATTCAATACACGTTGCCTCAATGTGGAATGGAGGACACAATTCTGATAAAATGTCTGCCGAAGGTACTTTTTTTTTTATCATGTAGGCCTCGTGCAGGCAATCTGGAATGGAGAACATAATTCTGACAAATGTCTACCGACGATACTTTTATTTTTCATCATGTAGGCCTACAGGTGGCAACCTGGAATGGAGAACTTAATTCTGACAAACGCTCCCCCCCCCCCCCCCCCCCCTCCTCCGAAGTTACCCTTTTTTTCATGTGGTTCTACTGCAAGCAGTTTGGAATGGAGACCAAAATTCTAAAATTCTGAAGGTACATTGTGTTTATCCTATGCTGCAGGCAGTTTAGAAGGGAGAACAGAATTCTTTCCCTTGGTATGTTCAATGTACATTGTGGGTATTGCGTGCAGCGAGCCATTTGAAAGGGAGAACATACTTTAGAACAAATGTCCGGTGAATGTACCTTGTGTTTATCGAGTACAGCAAACCATTTGGAAAGGAGAACATAAATGTGACAAAATGACTGCTGAATGAGCGTTGTGTTATTATGAACAGCGTGGAATTGAAAATATATAATTCTGACAAAATGTCTGCTGAAGATTCCTTTTGTTTATCATGCACGAGAGGAACTTTGGAACGGACAACATAATTGTGACAAAATGTCTGCTGAATGTACCTTGTGTTTATCACGTGCAGTTGGCAGTTTAGAATGGAGACATAATTTTGACAAAAGGTCTGCTGAATGTAGGGCCTACCCTGTGTTCATCGTGCCAAGCTGGCACTCTGAAAGGGACAACATAAGTCTTTCTATAGCTATGTTCAGGTTCAATGTGATTTGTGCATGTAATATGCCACGGGTAGTTTAGTACTGAGAAACAGTCTTTCAAACAGGTTTGTTGGTGGCAACCATGGAGTTTTATGGTCTCTCTCTCTCTTTCTTTCCACACACACACACACACACACACACACACACACACACACACACACACACAACACACACACACACACACATACACACACACGGAGACGGAGACAGAGAGCAGCGGCTACAAAACTGACCGACCAATACTGACAACTTGGCAACAATACAGCAAACTGACATAATACAGATTTTTACACGGCCAGTCTACACCCAGGACCGATAAAGAAGAGTCAGGCGCACAGCCATGACGTCATATGGGGTATGCTGAAGGATCCATGACGTCATATGGGGTATGCTGAAGGATTCTGATCACAGCACCAACCTGGTCTTGTTCCGTGAAGCCGCCTGGGTGGCTGCCCTGGATTTGGCTGCTGCCGCTGAAATGATGATAATTAGTAATGATGATGATCATGAGGATGATAACAACAAATAACAACAAGAATAGGGGTAATAATGATTATGATGATCATAATATCAACAAGAATCATATGTCTGTACACATTTCAAAGAAAACAAGTATATCTTGCAAGAACTTGAACTTTCAAAATATGACAAATCTTTTTATGTTGCGGCGTTTTTGTGGTGGATTTTTGTTTGTTTGCATGTTTGTTTTGTTTTGTTTTGTGAATTCATTTGAACTTTTCAATTTGCTATTGCTGTTCACTAAATGAATCAGATTACAGATTCTACGTTGTATGATTTGGGCGAGGATGGGTGGTGTGGTGAGAGGGTAATATGAAAAAGGTATTGAAAATTAAAATCTGCTCCAAACAACACAAAGTATGCGCCCCCGCCCACCCTCCCCATCCCTCACCACCGCCCATCCGACACACACACACACACACACACACACACACACACACACACACACACAGAGATCATTGTAATCTCCATCGAAGTCCTATTTGTCATCATTTTATTGTTGAGAGCGGTGGGTTTTTTGGTTTTTGTTTGTTTGTTTGTTTGTTTTTTTGTTTTTATCCCTACTTACTGGTATTAATATTACTTTTTAAAAATTCCTTCTTGCTGCCTGCAGGTTCAGTTAGGTCAATTTCCTTTTTGACCCCCCCCCCCCCCCCCTCCCCCTTTCTCCCCCGCAGTTTTGTCCAGTACCGCACATTAACAAAATACATGCATAATTTAACGAGAAGATAATTCGGGAGAATGAAGACCCTCCCCCTCCCCCCCCCCCCCCCCCCACCAAAGTTCAAAGACTCAGACAGGATCCTGGATCCACCCTTTGATCCGGATCAGAAAGACGGATCCGCGCCAAACTGACCTTGATTTGACGGGCAATCTCGGAGTCCCATTCCATGTCCACCAATTTCCGTCAAATCAGTTCAGTAGTTTGTGCATAATAGTGCTAAACGGATCCTGGATCCCCTCTACATTTTTGTTCGGATCCGCCCTTCTACCCCTAATTTCGATGCGGATCTGCGTTGAATATATACATATACATATATATATATATATATATATATATATATATATATATATATATTACTGCTATACCAGAATTTCCTGCAGTACCTCCAATGCCTCCTTGGGAGCACCTAAATGCTTCTTTTGATTACAAGTACACTATGTTAAAGAAAAGTGATAATGTAAATAATTTAACAACGGAAGTTCGTGAACATTTAGAAAACAGCTATCCAAATCATTGAAAAGTGTTTACAGATGAGTGGGTAATGGAATCCTCTGAAAGTGGTTCTGCTTTTATTACACCGACTTTAAATGTCAGGAAATCATATTATTTAGGAAAGATTTTTCAATCTATACCTCAGAAATATATGCAATACTTAAGTCCTTGACTTGCATATATGGTACACCCATTCCTTTCTATAAAATTTTGTTGTGTGTTGATTCCAGATCTGTTTTACAATCACTAGAGCGTTGGTACGGCAAAGCAACAAAAGATTTGCTTTTTGAAATAAAACATTTCCTGCATTGTTTTGTAACTCTAGGCATAAGAATTGATTCTTGTTGGGCCCCATCTCACTGTGGTATAAAGTGGAATAAAATAGCAGACAGTCTTGCAAAAGAACTAGCAAACAGAAACGTTGAAAATTTATTAAACAATCCCTTAAATGTGTCCTCTCGCGAATTAATCCAAATTATAGACAAGTATATACATATGCAGAATTTTAGTCAAAAGGTGGCTACTTTACCATCGTGCCAAAGGCACATTGTTAGATTAATTCATAAATTAAGACTGAATACATGGAACACTAAATATTCTCATGGCATTACTTGTGTCTGCAGAGAAAACATTTCTGTGCGCACATCATCTTTTGTTTGAATGCTCAATGTCGACCTCGCTCTATCAGGAGAAAGGTATTGAGATGAATAACTTTGATAATGTCAATACTGTCTTGTATGGTCCATATGCTGCTGAAATTGCGATGGTTATTTCGCAATCACAAGTTGCAACATTTTTATAAAGATCAACAATTTTGTGTGCACTAGGCTATTTTACTCATGTAAATATGCATAAATCAGAAGTGGGTTTGAAAGTACTTACATGGATGATAAGTTGAATGTGGCGGTTTTTGTTGTTGTTGTTTTGTTTTTTGGATTAAGTGTTTAATATCTGACGATGAAAAGACATTAAATAAATCACTGAACTGACCTGATCTGCGTTAAATTTCAATGAGTTCGTTTTTGTTCCACATTCCATCTTCCTATGGACTTTCGTGAAAATCAGTCCAGCAGTTAACGAACCAAGTAGGGTAACTCTTGCTCCCATGAGAAATAATTAAACGCCCCTAACTTCAAACGAACGAGATGTCTTCTTTGTTCTGTGTGCCCTGTGTTGGCATTTTTGCCACCTGGGCCATTCGTTTGTCGTAAGCACCATTCGTTGGGGAGTTAAGGGCGTGTAATTAATTATGCCATCATTAGAGCAAGAGTTACCCTACTTGTTCGTTGTTCACTGTTCACTACTAACTGTCCCATTTAAGATTTTCCGTTTCTTCTTCTTCTTCTTTCTTTCAGTGTCCAACTTCATCGAGTTGAAGATTCTGACACTTTTGTGTGTATAACCGTTTTCTATCCCGCCATTAAGGCAGCCATACTCCAACTTCGGGGAAGGTGCACGCTGTGTGTAACGTGTCATCCATACCAACGGCCAAACTGGCCTTCTCTTCCGAAAGTTGGTGATGGGATTTTACGTGTGTGCAAGATGTGCGTGCGTTCACACGCAGAACCTCGGTTTTATAGTCTCATTCGAAGGACTATATGACTGTATGAGGAATGGAGTCAGAACCAATGTTTACTCCGAGGGAAAAATCCCCCTGTACCGAAATTCGAACTAGTAACCTCAGGATCACGAGTCCGGCACGCCACCAACTGAGCTATTCCGGCCCCTTTCAGTCCAGCAATGTTGGAGTGATGTTATTCACTGAGCAAGGGGTAAAGACTGAAAGCAGTAGACGAGGATGAAGACATAATCATAGGACGGAAAGACTGGAGGAAGGAAGGAAGAAAGACAGTGGTACCTGTCGCCTGGCGGCTGTTCTTTTTGGAGGCTGCTGCAGCGGCCGACGGCTGGACAGACCGCGCGGCAGCACGGGATGCCATGGTGACGGTCTACGTCGTGGGTAATTCACGTCATCAGTGGTCACACTGTCGTGATTCTGTGCGTGGAGAGAGAGAGTACAGGGCTGGTGGATTAATTACCTTTCTGATGTTGTTACGGCTGTTGGGGTTAGGTCGTGGTGTTGTCGCTTGCATGCACGCACCCACGCACGCACGCACAAGCTCTCTCTCTCTCTCTCTCTCTCTCTCTCTCTCTCTCTCTCTCTCTCTCTCTCTCTCTCTCTCAACACACACACGCATCACGCGCACACACACACATTTGCTCACTTGGTTAACTCATTCAATAACACACACACAACACACACACACACACACACACACACACACACACACACACACACACACACGAACACGGAACGAGAGAGAGAGAGAGAGAGAGAGAGAGGAGAGAGAGAGAGAGAGAGAGGAGAGAAGAGAGAGAGAGAGAACGAACGAACGAACGAACGAACGAAATGTTGTTTAATGAGGGAAAAGAATAAGCACCAGTCAGTGGCTTTTTTTCATCCAGCCCTCAAACCATAAATACATGGTAGAAATCATTGCATCGAACTGCATATAAACTCATAAATAACAATGAATACGTGGCAATTTAGAATAAGAGAATGCACAATATAGCTAGAGGAAGAGAGTGTGGGAGAGAGGGAGGGATGGAGAGCGACACAAAGAGAGAGAGGGTGGGGACTTGGCGACACAGAATAAAGAGACGGGGTCTCTGACACAAGGAGAGACAGAAGAAAAGGAAGAAGAAGAAGAAGAAGAGATGAAAAAGAAGACTAAGGAGAAGAGGAGGAGGAGAGGAGGAGGAGGAGGTGGAGGAGGAAGGAGGAGGAGGAGGAGGAGGAGGAGGAGAAGAATATAAAAAATTGGCACATCAAAAATGACAAACTACAATGAAGAAGAGTGGTAAAACATCAAGTCATGGAATGAAGGGAAAAACAAAACAAAACAAAAAAGCTGAAAGACACCAGACATGCCCAACTCAGCAGCAAGCAACAATTCCATACACGCCCCCCCCCCCCCCCCCCCCCCCCCCCCCCCCCCCCCCCCCCCCCCCCCCCCCCTCAACTTCAAGAACGACAAGAGAAGGAAGAAGGAGATCAACATAGGATGACAAAATATGAGAGAGAGAGAGAGAGAGAGAGAGAGAGAGAGAGAGAGAGAGAGAGAGAGAGAGAGAGAGAGAGAAGGGAGGGAGACAGAGACAGCCAGATCGACAAGAGAGAGAGAGAGAGAGAGAGAGAGAGAGAGAGAGAGAGAGAGAGAGAGAGAGAGAGAGAGAGAGACATACCAAAATTTGCCACATCACAAATGACAAAATACAATGAAAAAAGGGTAGTATCAAAATCAAGTCATGCAATAAAGAAGAATGAGCTGAAAACACCAGAAATACCCATCACAGCAAAACAACCCCCCCACCCACCCACCCCCGCCCCAACATCAAAACAACAAGAGAAAAGAAGAAGGAGATCAACATGGGATAACAAACCCGACTCATGGACTTTTGTTTTCTAGTTCAGTTAATAATAACGAGTGATACCTTTCTTTGAACATGTTGAGACTGATATTAACGTCGATTTTATTAATAATGGCATTCCACAAACAACTCCCTGAGTAAATCAGACTAGTTTTAAAAAGATCAATTCTGGGACGCGGTGGTACTATCCTAGACGAATGGTTATTACTCTTTGTTGGAAACATATTAGTAAGGGAGTGTGGTGCTCTTCCGGACAGTATTTTGAACATGAAGACAGCTTTGTTATACTCTAATTTCATTTTTAATGGCAAAATATTCAATACCTTATAATCAGACGCTAACAGTGTCGACGGCTTTAAAAGAACCAATTTCAACGCTCGTCTATGTAGACTTACTAGAGGTTTCATGATATTATTGCTTGCGGAATCCCAAACAGTTGAAACATAATTTATGTAAGATTCTATGTAAGCACAGAAGAACATTTTTCGACTGTGTAGATTCAAGAATTTTTTCACTTTAGAGAGTTGATAGATCTTTTTAGAAATAATGTTACATATCCTTGTAATAATGATCTGACCATGACAAATTATTATCAATGACAACTCCAAGAACTTTATGGCTATTAGTTTCTTCAATCTTTTTGTCATTTAAGTAAAGAACAGATAAATTATCAGGAAGATTTTGACGTTTTTGTCGAGTTGTTATAAGCATGAATTTCGTTTTCTGTGGATGTGGACACATGTGATTTAGTTCAGACCAGTCGGCTAAGTGGTTAATATTTTCCTGAAGAGCTGTTGAGACCTCGACGACATTGGTGCTACTGATGTGTAAGGTTGTGTCGTCAGCAAATAACTCGCATTCTGCAGTAAGAACTAAAGGTAAGTCGTTGTTAATGTAAATTGAAAATAATAAAGGACCTAGGACAGAACCTTGTGGAACACAGAGAGAGAGAGAGAGAGAGAGAGAGAGAGAGAGAGAGAGAGAGAGAGAGAGAGAGAGAGAGACTCGGTATCAATTTTTAAAAGCATTTTGTAAAATCACACACACACACACACACACACACACACAAATTTGCGCACGCGTACACGCGCGCGCGCTAAAGCACGACAATACAGAGAGGCAGAGAGAGAGAGACAGACAGACAGACAGTGAGGCCCAGGGACAGACACATAAAGAGACACAGAGAGACAGACAGAAGCAGAGACACACACATACAGAGAGAGAGAGAGAGAGAGAGAGAGAGGAAGGTGGGGGACGGGGGGTGGTGGGGGCGGAAGGGGGTTCACAACTGTGTTCCTACTATGAAGCTCATCACACTTCATGCACGTTGTACACGCTGTCGTCTGCCATACCACACGTGCATTCCGTGATTCCTTGTCGCTTTCTGAGTGGTAACACTTCAAAGGCGAGGGTCGCATACATCACACAAACCTAGTCCGTTTTCGGGGTTCACTTATAACCCAGTGCTCGATCAGTTCTCTCTCGTCTTGCCACGCACGGGCTACAAAATGGAATCTTTTTCCAGGTTCTTCATTATTACCTACCTACAGCAAAGTGTGGAGTCCACGAAAAAGTGAGTCAGTATGTTACTTCTTTTAAACATGGTGAAAGAGCTGAAAATGATTCCCAACCAGCCTACCGCCCCCCCCCCCCCCTTCCCCTTTCCATCATCATCTCGTCCACTTCTCTGAGGTTATATTATAGAACAGGGAGTACTTTAGAACGGGAACGAAGAAATGCTGCGTGTGTGTGTGTGGTCAAAATGTGTTCCACTCGCTCCAGACAAAACTACTGGGCCGATCTTTCTGAAATTTTGTAGGTATGTTCATTATGGGTCATGGATGATGCCCGATGTTTTAGTTTAGCGTTATAGCCCTTACTAACGGCTGTAACGGCCTGTAACGTTTTTTTTTATGGAATATCTCAGGAAGTACTTGGCCGATCTTTGTGAAAATTAGCAGGTATGTTCATTATGGGTCACGGGTGATGCCCGATGTTATAGTTTAGCGTTATAGCTGTTACTAACGGCGGTAACGGCCTGTAGGCCTAATGGTTTTTCTTTATGGAATATCTCAGAAAGTACGTGGCCGATCTTTCTGAAAATTTGTAGGTATGTTAATTATGTGTAATGAAAAATGCCCGCAGTTTTAGTTTACCGTTATAGCCGTTCCTAACGGCTGTAACGGCCTGTGACGGTTTTTCTTCTTCATGGAATATCTCAGAAAGTACTCGGCCGATCTTTCTGCAAATTAGCAGGTATGTTCATTATTGGTCACGGATGATGCCCGATGTTTTAGTTTACCGTTATAGCTGTTACTAATGGTTATTATGGCTCATAATGGTTTTTCTTTTTATGGAATATATCAGAAAGCACTTTGTCAATCTTTCTGAAAATTTGTAGGTATGTTCATTATGGGTCACGGATGATACCTGATGTTTTAGTTTACCGTTATAGTCGTTACTAGCGGCTATAACTGTCCCTAGCGGTTTTTCTTCTTTATGGAATATCTCAGAAAGTACTTGGCCGATCTTTCTGAAAATTTGTAGGTATGTTCATTATGGGCGACGGATGATGCCTGACGTTTTACTTTACCGTTATAGCCGCAACTAACGGCTATAGCGATCCATAATGGTTTTTCTTTTTTAATGGAATATCTCAGAAAGTACGTGGTCGATATTTCTGAAAATTTGTAGGTATGTTCATTATAGGTCACAGATGATGCCCGATGTTTTGGTCTACCGTTATAGCCGTTACTAACGGCTATAACGGCCCCTTACGGTTTTTCTTCTTTATGGAATATCCCAGAAAGTACTTGGCTGATCTCTCTGAAAATTTGTAGGTATGTTCATTATGGGTCACTGATGATGGCCGATGTTTTAGTTTACCGTTATAGCCGTTACTTACTGCTGTAACGGCCCATAACGGGTTTTTAATGGAATATCTTAGAAAGTATGTGGCCGATATTTCTGAAAATTTGTAGGTATGTTCATTGTGGGTCCCAGATGATGCCTGATGTAGTTTACCGTTATAGCCGTTATTAACCGCCCATAATAGTTTTCTTCTTTATGGAAAATCTCAGAAAGTACTTGGCCGATCTTTCTGAAAATTTGTAAGTATGTTCATTATACATGTAGGTCACAGGTAATGGCCGATGTTTACCAGACTAGCCATTACTAACGGTTACACCAGTCCAAGACGGTTTTTCCTCTTATGGAATATCTCGCGCATATTCAGGATAAACAGGGAGTACGTTTATATGCTTTGCATCTTGTTTTTTTTTCCCCCAAATAATATGCATTATCAGCTAACCAGTAAACATGAAAAATAAAGTTAAAAGTTATATTCTTTTAATCCATAGTTGATCATTATATACAATTATTAGAATCAGGCAAAATTAGATTAATAATTTAAAAGTAGAATTGGATCAATTAAAAAAACCCACATTTACGCTGTTCAGATTTTCGTCGTTCCGCCTAGTCATTATCTCCGTCAAAACAAGATTTTAAAAAAAAAAGATTAAAAGTCAAATTACCGTCGGTAGAGATTAAAACATCAAAATGGCGAATGAGATCATTGGGCGGCCAGACAAACTGAGCGAACACAAAAGTAGCGCGCCACGACCTCGGACTCTTCTGCGGGCAGAACAGGGTTAGGTGGACTAGTTTTCCTTGTCCTCGAGTGTAAGCCGCTTACGGTCCAGTGAGACGAATTGACTTCTAAGACTGACCACCGATAGGCGGCTACTTAGCTTTATATTTGTTAGCATTGATTTGGCTGTTCGGTCGTCCGACGTGTACTTTCAATCAGCGCAAGCTGGTTCGTTCTGAAGAACCCAGAGTTGGCCGTGAAAGACCCGTGCAATGGCGATCACACGGTGCCACCGTACGTACCGTAGACCTGTTTATGGTTGAATTTTTGGAAAGAGAGGGGTTAGTTACCGCCAAAACATAGACAAACTGTTTGTCTGTTTGTGTTCTTGGCGGTAACTAACCCCTCTCTACCCAAATTTTGCTTCATTTTCCGCCCTCAGTCACTCCGTTTTGAAACTCCACTGTTTATAGTTGGTTTGTTTTCATAAACTCCACGAAAAGGTTTGGCTTTCAGAGCTGTAAACCTGTGTATAGTTGGTTTCTTTTCATAAACTTCGCGAAAATGTTTTGGCTTTCAGAGCTGTAAACCTGTGTATAGTTGGTTTCTTTTCATAAACTTCGCGAAAATGTTTTGGCTTTCAGAGCTGTAAACCTGTGTATAGTTGGTTTCTTTTCATAAACTCCACGAAAATATTTTGGCTTTCAGAACTGTAAACCTGTGTACAGTTGGTTTCTTTTCATAAACTCCACGAAAATATTTTGGCTTTCAGAGCTGTAGGAAATCGTGCGACGTTGAGGGGCGAGCAACATGAAAACTGAAACAACTCACCTCTCTGCTCCCCTTGTTTTCCCTCCTCCAATGGACAGTCAGTAAATGTGAGTGAGGAAAGTAAACAATGCCAATCGTCACACACTGCCTGGCACTGGCTAAGTCGGTAACACCGAAAGATTACGTCAGGCTGGCACACATTCATTGCACACATTATAGTTCATAATCCTATAAATGCCACTGCCCTACACGTACACAAATGAAGGGGACATGCGCGAGCGCACGCACGCATGCACACACACACACCTACTACTACTACTACTACTACAACTACTACTACTACTACTACTACTACTACTACTACTACTACCAGCTGCCGTTGCACAACAGCCAGCGTCCCAGACATGCAGTCTTGGAAGTTTGGGTTCGAATGCCATCAGAGGCCACCACCACCACCACCACCACCCACCCTCACCACCACCTCCTGTCCCCCCCCCCTCCCCTTGCACCCCCTCCCCCTTCTGCTTTGATCTACCTAGAACTTAATGTGCTTCGGGGTCAAATGGAAAGAGTAGAACCACTCGGATGGGTTTCTCCGATTTCATCCATGATTCGTCTGTGAGTGTGCGAGATGCAGGTGTTTGTATCTCTCGGGCCTGGTTTGCGTCAGCATACATTATGAAAAGTAGAATCCCCGTCATGTGGCATTAGATCATAATGGTACTCCATAACAACCTTACCGGCATTGTCATGTATCATCACACGCCATCTCAAATTCCTTGACCGTCCATGCCCCTCATCATGTGAGTGGTGTTTGTTATTTCCCACGTCCAAGCCCTTGTCTTAGGTCATTTTTGCGGGCAAACGTTTTATGGGACTGTCGTTGGGTGGGCGTGGTGGTGCCCTCCAGATGTGGTCTTTCATTCATTCATGCTGCGTTCGCGACTTCGCGATCATTTCCATCAGTAGGGGACTTGTGTAGGTAGTGTTCTGCATGTTGTTACTTCCGAATAGTCACCACTGAACATTACGAAGAGACTTGGCAGCAGTGCAGCGCCTCCTCCGGCTGGTTTTCTCATGGCGACTCGATAGAGATTGCTTCCTGTGGACTGCGGTGGTAGGGCTGCAGCAGGACAAACGTGATGGGTGTGGTGGGGGGGGAAGCTATATAAGCAGAGCGAGGATAATGGCACCGGTAGGCGGAGATGAAAAGATAAAAGATGATTATATTGAAAATAATGACATGACTATTGTCACTGGGCTATTGTTCATCCAGTTTTGTAGTGGTTTATTTTGTTTGAGTGGAGATGGGACAGCTAAAGATAATTATATCGAAAATGTGATGACGAAAGTTGGCCCATTGTTAATCCAGTTTTGTGGTAGTTCGCAGCGTTAATATTTGTAAAGGTTTACTTTCTTTTCAGGAGAGACGAGACGGTAAAAGATAATTGATTTGAAAATAATGAGACGGCAAACAGTTAGGCCATTGTTCATTCAATTTTGTGGTAGTTCGCAGCGTTGATATTTGTAAAGGTTTAATTTCTTTTGAGCAGAGATCAGAAAGCAAAAGATAATTAAATAAAAAATAATGAGACGACTAACATTAGACTAATTTTCATCAAATTTGGTGGTAGTTTGCAGTGTTAATATTTGTAAAGGTTAAAGTTCGTTAAGTTCTCGAGGTGCAACACTGAAGGGTTATTCAAGAAGTAAATAATGTTAATACTATTATTATAATCATTATTTGTTGTTGAGGTCTCCGTTGTTGTTGCTGTGCCTCATGATAATGCGGGTTGTACGGGCGCCATGACAGACGCTTTGAGGATTCCCCAGAGGAATGGGAGTATTTGAGGGCTTCCAGCTGGCGCAAAGATAGGGTCACGGGTGAGTGCAAACGCCTGAAATATGACGTCACCTAAGGGGAAGATAATGTGTTTGAAGATTGTATGTGATTTCATCGGTGGAAATCCTCCCCAAAACAAGGGAAATAATTGGAGGGGAGTTGTTCTTTTGATCAGATCAGTTTGACATTAATAGCTGGCTCAGACTCACGCTACGCCTCAAAACGCTTACATGGATTATACATTGTTTTAGTGCAAAACCGTAATTGTGGCGTGTGGCCTGCTTACATTCGAAATGAAGGATGCACATTATCGGTGACGTGGAGTGATCTCCCTTCACTGGGAAGCTGGTAAATCTGGTTTGTACAGCGGTTCGTCGTGTGTGTCATTGCAAACACCGCAAGAGCAAGCCCCGCCTTGACCATCTTTGTTGAACAGTGAGTCTAACGCGCAGCAGTATGTTTTCGTTTTGACAGGTGATGGCATTGTATATCAGTTGACTACCTTCGACAAAATCATCTCTGCGAGTTTTAAGGAGGGCGAAGCGGGGAGGGGGGTGGGGTGGTATAACTGAATGTAAAAGGTAATACACACAACATCGCGGAGTTCTGTTTTATTGGTTAATCAATGAACACTGAAACAAAATGCACGGACACAATCATTCATACCAAATTGTCATTCGAAGCTTCCATATTTTTTGTGTGCAATCGCCAATCATGATGCCTAGCGATTTAAAGGTTTCCCGATTAATGTCTTACCAATGAACTGTAATTAATTTGAGATCATCCAGATATGATAAAAGTGCATCTATAATCAAACTCACGGAGAGGTTATAGAAATCACAAGCAGCAGATCTGATCTTTTTGGCCTTATTTGATAATACCATCATGAAATGTATGTTATTGACTTTATTAAGGTGTTGGGTATCAATTTTGCACTGAAATTACTGAAGAATGCTCGAATGTTAAACTCTTTGAAAACCCCAGTAACGTGTCTTACCTTGTGTGCTTTTCATAAACATTTTGGCATCAGAACTGCGAATTTCAGCAAGCAAGCAAGCAAACGCATCCACACACTCATGTACACATGAGTATACAGCACACACACACACACACACACACACACACACACACACACACACACACACACCACACACACAACCTGCGTCCAGATACAAACATACCGACTGTTTTTGTCCAAGATCGAACATAGTAGGTACGCGAACTATGATTGTGGAAATTCTGTTCTTGCGGGTAAACTGAAAGCTGTCAAAGCTAGACGAATCAGAACCTCTTGATGAAGACGCAGCTTGTAAAAACGATTTTTTGATCGACAACACGAAGACTTTGTGTGTGCACGCAGTGAACAGGGTTAGTAAACACTTCTAATATCACCATAAACGAGTTGTAAATCACAACTTTATATATATTTTTTCCCCGTACTGTCCTTTCCCATTCTCACATTTTTCGGACATTGTTGACATGCCATCATTTATCATCATCATCATCATCATCATCTTCATCGTCATCATCACCATTGTATTGTTCTTATAGTATTATCATTGAATTCTTGCCCTAGGCCTTATATATGTACATAGATTCGCAGCTTACATTGTGAAGTGTATACTCGACTCTGGCTTGGCCGGACCTAGTCCCCCTGTCCACTAACCTCAGTCGTGTTTAGTCCGGCAGATTAGCTGCCATGTTTGTTGGCCGAGACTGTCCCACAGCGTGACTGAAGCGGCCACACAACACACACTACACACGCACAGCGCACCTTGCAGCGCACCTTGCACGTACATTGTGAGACCTACCACACCAAACGTTAAGCAGATTATAGGATCTGTTGCTTTCAGTGCAGGTCACCAGAGATAAGCCTCCTAACTGTGGACCCTGGTTTTGTATTTTGTCATTAGATAAAACGAGAGAGAGAGGGAGCGGCGGGGAGGAAAGGGGTGGGGGGTGGGGGCTGGATTCAGGTGTGTAAGAGGGGAAGAGTATGGCGGTAGAGGGGGAGGAGGCGAGGAATACAATGAGGGAAGGGGGTGGGGGTGGGGATATCGTAAATAACCTACGGGCATTTGGTCAAGCTCAACAGCTGGCATTCCAACACAGTTTAATCTCGCTCGGAGTGTATTGACCTTCACCACCCAGTGGGTATATCGAATCGTAGCTTACACTCATGTACGCGCGCGCTCTCGCACGCGTTGTGTGTGTGTGTGTGTGTGTGTGTGTGTGTGTGTGTATGCGCGCGCGCGTGTGTGTATATGTGTGTGTGTCTGCGCGCGCGTGTGTGTGCGTGTCTGTCTGAGTGTGTCGTTGTGTGTGTGTTTGTGTGCACATCATTTTTCCCTTCAGCCTCTCGTACACACACACACACACACACACACACACACACACACACACACACACACACACACACACACACACACTTGTACACGCACATACACTTGTACACGCACATACACGCACGTATATACTCATACGCACAATCACACACGCACGCACTCTCTCTCTCTCTCTCTCTCTCTCTCTCTCTCTCTCTCTCTCTCTCTCTCTAACGATCTATTGTTACATCACACCACATTGCAGAAGCCAGAATTAAAAAAAAATCAGCTCTGTGAATCTTTCGGTCTGATAGTAGAGTAATCTTTAATAGGAGTTCCATCGATTTACACCATCATCACGACTTAAGACTGAAGAAATTTCTAAATGTCTAAAACTTGATCATTGATTTAAAAAAAAAAGACGATAAAGAAATCAACAAACACTAAAAAAAAAGAAAAGGAACGACTAGAGGGTATAAGCACGATGTCTCAGACTCTTGGATCCAAACTACAGGTGAAGGAAGGTTGGTGGGGTCCCAGCAAAAAGACAAACAAGAGTTTCGGAAAGCATTCAAACTGATCTTCACAGTCTTAATCACACGTGAGCCAGGAAAGGCCTTTTAGTCTGCGCGCTTGTTTGTATGGATTGAGAATGACGTGGTTGAGCAAAAACGGGGTTTAGAACGTCGTGTTTGCTCATCGTCGTCATCATCGTTCTCATGATCATCGTCATCGTCAGGATGGCACAAAACAAACCAGTCGCCGCCGTGAGTGTCGTCACCTCCATGAAAATGACCGTAATATTTAACTTTGTAGGGCCTATGTCAAACTGACCGGGGGGGGGGGGGGGGGGGGTGACCTGAACGGCGGCAGTGCCACCGTTCGTAGCAGTATAGGGTGAAACATTTCGTCCTCAAACATTCACAGTGCCATGGAACTGATTGGTGTGGATGTTGATCCTGCGCTTTGTAGGTTTAATGATTGTATTGATAATGGATTTTGGGCGTGAACTTAACATCACATTTTTTAACAGCATGGGATCTGCAGATTCGTATACCAGACGTGTACCAGTAGTGCGCGTGCGTGCGCGCGCACGCGTACACACACACACACACACACACACACACACACACACACACACACACACACACACACACACACACTGTCAACCTCGGGTGATGTTGATGGAGGAAGGACTAGCGCACAGCCCAAACACACTCACAGCTTGCTTACGATCTCATTCATATATCATGCATTCGTCACATCAAACCACTAGTAAAGTCTATAACTTTACTACACATGTTCATAGAACGAACCATCAATGCATATGGAATCAAACAAAATAAAACATTCTCTCTTTCCTGAACTTCACAAAATCATTTATCTAAAACATCATTAACTAACCCGGGTATAAATAGATTTCTACTTTACCTGGCCAGGTGATCTTAACTATTCACGAATCACTGTCTTTTCTTTTCTTTTTTTTTTTCTTTTCACTGTCACTTTCACAAGCACGACACAACTGCTGGCACTGGTATTGGTCTGCTGGCACCTGGTCAGGTTAGACTGCTGGCACTGGCGTTGGTCTGTGGAACTGCTTGACGAAGTGACGCTGCCAGGTATGAGGTCGAACCCCGGTTAAGGTGGAACAGTGACTATCAACATCGATCTGTTCTCCTTTCTTCCTTCCTGCATTAACGCATGCACTCTCTCTCTCTCTTCTAGTCTGCTCTATCAAATGGACATGGTTGCTTTTCTTTTCTTTTTTCTTTTCTTTCTTTTCCTCTTCATTAGTTAGCAACTCTCTCTCTCACATCTCTCCCTAGTCCTTCCTCTGCAGACTATCTCATGCTAATCTCTCAACTTGGTTCTCTTCTCTCCTCCCCTCATCTCTCTGCTTCTCTCTCGTCAGAGCTTACACAGAACTTCTTCCTCTCTCTCTGTCTCTCTCCGTTCTTCCTCCTCTCTTCATCTCTCTGCCTTTTCTCTCGTGCAGAGACTATACCCAGAACCTCCTCATCTCTCTGTTCGTTCTTTCTCTCCCCGTTCTGCTTCTCCACTCCCGCATCCCTATCTTATCTTGAAACTCATCTCTCCAAGGGCGAGTACCATTGGTCAGTATTTTTACCGCCTCGTACCCGAAGTTATCTCCCTCTAATTCCATTGGATATTCAAATCATGACAGTCACGCCTACACGCCTTACTCTCTGTGGTGGTCAATTGGTCATTTAATTGATTAGCTTGATTTCACCCCCACCACACACTACCTTCCCCCTCTCCCTTTCCGGCTACGTCGATCTAATTGTGGGCATTGGTCCTACAAATTGGCTAGATGAGTCTGGCCCAGACGTTGCAATAGGTCTGGCCAAACCTCTTGAGACGTTGGTCAGACACTCCGACTGTCTACGGGAACGGTGCTGTCTCCGCGAGAACTAAAAATAGCCTTTAATTGGCTGAGGCGACGGGTAAAGGCGTCGGCCGGCGCCGAGATGTCTGAGTCGGGCTTAAGCCGATTCGAAGTCGCTGGCGACCGACCACGAATTCAGTTTCCCTTTTTTTTTCGTCCGTGACAATTTCCCCCTTGCAAAAGACTATGCTCAGCATTGTCTCAAAACAACGGTAAAAAAAAAACAACAACCGAATTTGCTGACACCACAGCTACACGTGCAAAATTTTGCAAAATAATTTACAACAAACGGTTTACAAATTATAAGATATATCATTAGTGAATACCACTCCAATGAGTTATCATTGACGTGCGCTCTTGCGTTATTTCAACTCATTTTATAACAACCTCTGTGCGCACTCCTGCAATTCCCCTACCTGCGGATTTGCCATCTCTCCTTTTCACAATTCTTATGAAAAGCACAATATAATATGATCACGATCATGACACTTCACTGAGGAATCTCCATCCTCACTTATTGCAAATAATGCATCACCACACAAGCGACTGTATGCTCTAAGCATAACTACATTTACATGAACAAATCTCACACAAAAATATGAACCATAGCCAACTGGGAATGAACCCATATCCAATCAACATAACTGTAATCAACACATATTATCAACAAAGCACCCCGGATATGACTGACTTCCTCTGAGTTGCAGCTTGCTAGACTACACGGCTTAAATAGTCAGCTCCGACATTCTGTCGACCGGGAATGTACTGCACTCGGTACCTGTAGGGCTGCAATGCCATTGCCCAACGCAGAACTCTGCTGTTTTTCAGCTGCGCCTCCTGCAGGAATTTGAGTGGTTGATGATCTGTCTCTATCACGAACTCTTTCCCATACAAGTATTTGTGGAACTTCTGCACGGCCCACACGACAGCTAAACACTCCTTCTCTACAGTTGCGTACCCTTCTTCACACTTTGTCAACTTCCTGCTAGCATACCTCACAGGAAACTCGACCTCTTCATGCTCCTGCAACAATACTGCACCTATCCCACCGCCTGATGCATCTGTCCGCAACAAAAATGGTTTGGACATATCTGGTAGCTTCAAGATGGGACGGGAACCTAGTCTTTCCAACACCGTCTGCAGTGCTTGCTCTGCAGCGTCTGGCCACTCGACCACTGCCGGTTTCCCTGCCTTGACCAAATCACTGAGAGGACTCGTGATTGCTGCGAAATTTGGAACAAACTCCCTATAGAAGCCAATAAAATCTAGCAGACTCCTGACTTCTGTTTTGGTCTTGGTCTCTCTGAATTCATCATCTTCTCCACCTTCCCTCTTTTCTGGCTGCTTTGTGTCGCCTCCGACAACAAAACCTAGGAACTCCTACTGTCTAGCCCTTCATACAGTGACACATCCCTGTATGACTCTTCTGGAAACTTAGGCAACAAAATCTCCCCTTCTTCTGCTGGTCTCTTTCACCTCATCAATGACTGCTGCTGCGCCTATGTGCTGAGTCTCACGCTGAATATATTTGCGGAGAAAATTCGCATGGAAAAGTTTTAGTTTCCCATTCACATCAATTCGGTAATCCCGACCGACCTTTTCAGTGATGGTGAATGGTCCTTTCCAATGCATCAGCAGCTTGTTGTGACCCGTGGAAGCAGTACCAGGACTTGATCTCCCACCTTGAGGGATTGCTTCCTCGCCTTCCTGTCATATTGCTTCTTCTGAACGACCCTAGCCTCCTGCAAACTTTCTCTTGCAACCTTACATGTCTCATACCTGTGCCCACCTTTGGAACATGGCGCGATTGGGCCGATCAGGTCAATAGCCACCCTCCTGAATGGAGTGTCAATTAAAGGAGGCTGTTTAAGAGGCGCCTTCCTCTTCACCCCTCTTGTGGCTGACCTTTGACACACGTCACATGACATGCAGAAACGCTTGATGTCTGCCATTGCTCCTGGCCAATGAAAATCATCAAAGATCGGTCAGCTGTTTTGCTGGTGCCGAGATGACCCGCCATGAGCGACTCGTGACCCACTGACATGACAGTGTCACGATAACCTGCTGGTACCTCTAACTGAGTGGTCACCTTACCTGTCTTCCCCTGGTGAACACTCGGTACAACAGCCCGCCTTTCACAAGAAATTCTGTCTCACCTCCTCTAACCTCCTGTTTCTCTCCACCTCTTGCCAACTCCCAAGACTTCACGAGCGAAGGGTCTTGTTCCTGCACTGCCCTAAACTCATCAGGCGACACATCTATGCCTGACTTCCTTGCTGGAACGACTAACGGTTTATCAACCTTTTCCCCCTTCTTGCTCCGTGTTTGAACTGCTGCCCCTGTAGCAGTCAACAACTCAGGATCCCCTGGATCCCTTGCACCTGGAATATTTCCGATGATCACATCATGAAGGGGTTTCTCCATCACCAACGCAGACAACTCGCCTGAGAAGTAAGGGGTACGTACTTCTATCTTAGCAACTGGAAACACCCTCACAGTGCCATCGATTAGAGTACAGGTCTGGATTTGCCTGTCAAATCCCCTTCTCGACCAGCGTTGTTCGTACTACACCGCATGAACAACCAGTGTCTCGTAACACTTTCACCCTCTGCTGGCCAATCCACCCTTCTTCCACTGGTAACGAACCACGTCAGCCTAGTGCCTCCATCCCTGACACTGACTGCTGTCCAGTGCTAGCCATAGGCTGCACTCCACCCTCTTCAGATTGGATCCCCTTTGGTTCCACTGCAGGTCGTTTCCCTTGACGACCCTTATCCACCTCTTGCAAGGCTGCTGCCTTCTGGAACCTCATGCGACAATCCCTCGCCACATGTCCCTTCTTGTGACAAATGAAACACCTATTGTCCCTTTGTCCTCCTTTCTGCCCCACCACTGGGTTTGCAGACTGTGCAGAAAACTCCCCTAGTCTCCTTGCACTCTTCTCACCTGTGCCTAGCACCTGTTTCTCCTGCACCTTAGTGCCCAAACGTGCCTCTCTATACACCTCTGCGAACTTCAACAACTCCCCTGCTGTCTCTGGCTGTCTCTCTTTCAAATGTATGGTTAACTCAGGGCCGCAACCTGACAAAATCTGTTCTTTCATAACTAGCTCTTTCCAACTCAGCGAACTCCTTCTTCGTACCGCTCAAACTCTAACCACTTTCTCAAAATAGTGATCTAAACGTGCACCAAACTGCGTGTACGTCTCACCTGCTTGTAATTTAGCTGAACGAAATTTCTTCCTGAACCCCTCCTCTGTGAGGTCAAATCCTTCATCAACGATTCCTTCACAGCGCCGAAATCAGACTGTTGTTCTGCTGGTAACGCAGTGAAAATCTGTAATGCCTTACCCGTCAGTAACGCTGACAAAATGACTGCCCACTCTTCTGAAGGCCAACCCTGACTGGTCGCAAACGTTTCGAAACGACTGATGTATGCATCAATCGAATCGGTTCCTTCAGAGAATTTGGGTAACTTAGGTCGGGGGGGTCGTAACTGCGCACAGAGTCACTGGAAAGGGAACTACCATCCTCGGTGGTCTCCCTTTGTATTCTCACTTTCTCTAACTCTAATTGAACCTTAATCTTCCGTTTCCTGCTTCATTCTTTCTGTTTCCTGCGCTTCCCTTATTCTTTCTGTTTCCTGCGTTTCGCTAGTCTGAATCCTTAATCTTTCTGTTTCCTGCGTTTGCTTCATTCTTCTGTTTCCCGCTCTGCTATTTCTCCTGCGATACGGCGTCTTTCCGCGCGTTTCATCCCTTTCCATCTTTTGTTGGTTTTCAACGAATGCACGCAACTCATCTCCTGAGTAACCTAGATCACGAGCGACGCTCACAAGTTGTTCAATAGGGTGTTCTTTTCTTTTCCGCCATTATATCTTTTTTTTTTTTTTTGAACAAGATTTTATAACTACGACAGCCAACTGGTGGTTACCGACACGAGTGACGTAATAGCACAATCCTATGAATGATAATATTAGCTTGGGACAACGTAGTTATTTTATAAAGACGCCCAGCGCCTGACCCAACTATGAGAGCGAATTATAGGCAATCTGTGCGAAATAAGTACCTGGGCTGAAATGCCAAGCCTAGTATTAACTATCTTGGAAGCAAGCCAAGCCTAGTATTAACTATCTTGGGAACATACATAAGACAACCCTTGTCTAGATTACAATACTTGAATCCCACCCAGCTTCCTCTCTGAGAAGTTGAACAATTATAATAATGGGCCAGAATACCTGGCAGGCTCGCCAATAAATTGTCAACCTCGGGTGATGTGATGGAGAAGACTAGCGCACAGCCCAAACACCACTCACAGCTTGCTTACGATCCATTCATAATCAGCATTCGTCACATCAAACCACTAGTAAAGTCTATAACTTTACTACACATGTTCATAGAACGAACCATCAATGCATATGGAATCAAACAAAATAAAACATTCTCTCTTTCCTGAACTTCACAAAATCATTTATCTAAAAACATCATTAACTAACCCGGGTATAAATAGATTTCTACTTTACCTGGCCAGGTGATCTTAACTATTCACGAATCACTGTCTTTTCTTTTTTTTTTTTTTCTTTCACTGTCACTTTCACAAGCACGACACAACTGCTGGCACTGGTATGGTCTGCTGGCACCTGGTCAGGTTAGACTGCTGGCACTGGCGTTGGTCTGTGAACTGCTTGACGAAGTGACGCTGCCAGGTATGAGGTCGAACCCCGGTTAAGGTGGAACAGTGACTATCAACATCGATCTGTTCTCCTTTCTTCCTTCCTGCATTAACGCATGCACTCTCTCTCTCTCTTCTAGTCTGCTCTATCAAATGGACATGGTTGCTTTCTTTCTTTTTCTTTTCTTTCTTTTCGTCTTCATTAGTTAGCAACTCTCTCTCTCCACATCTCTCCCTAGTCCTTCCTCTGCAGACTATCTCATGCTAATCTCTCAACTTGGTTCTCTTCTCTCCTCCCCTCATCTCTCTGCTTCTCTCTCGTCAGAGCTTACACAGACTTCTTCCTCTCTCTCTGTCTCCTCTCGTTCTTCCTCCTCTCTTCATCTCTCTGCCTTTTCTCTCGTGCAGAGACTATACCCAGAACCTCCTCATCTCTCTCTGTTTCGTTCTTTCTCTCCCCGTTCTGCTTCTCCACTCCCGCATCCCTATCTTATCTTGAAACTCATCTCTCCAAGGGCGAGTACCATGGTCAGTATTTTTACCGCCTCGTACCCGAAGTTATCTCCCTCTAATTCCATTGGATATTCAAATCATGACAGTCACGCCCTACACGCCTTACTCTCTGTGGTGGTCAATTGGTCATTTAATTGATTAGCTTGATTTCACCCCCACCACACACTACCTTCCCCCTCTCCCTTTCCGCTACGTCGATCTAATTGTGGCATTGGTCCTACAAATTGGCTAGATGAGTCTGGCCCAGACGTTGCAATAGGTCTGGCCAAACCTCTTGAGACGTTGGTCAGACACTCCGACTGTCTACGGGAACGGTGCTGTCTCGCGAAGAACTAAAAATAGCCTTTAATTGGCTGAGGCGACGGTAAAGGCGTCGGCCGGCGCCGAGATGTCCGAGTCGCCGATTCGAAGTCGCTGGCGACCGACCACGAATTCGGTTTCCCTTTTTTTTCGTCCGTGACACACACACACACACACACACACACACACACACGCACGCACACACCTCTCTCTCTCTCTCTCTCTCTCTCTCTCTCTCTTCTCTCCTCTCTCTCCTCTCTCTCTCCTCTATATATTATATATATATAATATATGTATACACACACACACACCACACACACACACACACACACACACACACACACACACACACATGATTTCTCTCCGTTTCCTGATGAGTGGGTGGGATTAGGGGCGGGAGGATGGTGGCATTGCCGAGGGGACATCAGACATACGCACCATCACAGTCCTGGTGTTTGGGGACGGTGGTGTTGCAGTAGCCGCAGTATTCCCGGCAGCAGGCTCTGGCCCACAGGTGGTCCTCCTTGATCGGGTGCACATGTCCGTGCCGTAGGGTCACAGTCCGTCTGGTCGATGCAGTCTGAGCAACAGATAATTCATAGATAATTAATACTAGCGCGCGCGAGCGTGCGTGCGTGCACAAACACACACGCGTGCGCTTTCGTGCGCACACACACGCACACTGGCTCTCTGTCTCTGTCTCGTCTGTCTGTCTGTCTGTCTCTCTCTCTCTTCTCTCTCTCTCTCTCTCTCTCTCTCTCTCTCTCTCTCTCCTCTCTCTCATGAGCGCGCGCGCGCAACACACACGCATCACACACCATCTCTCTGTCTCTGTCTGTCTGTCTGTCTGTCCTCTCTCTCTCTCTCTCTCTCTCATCTCTCTCTCTCCTCCTCTTCTCTCTCTCCTCTCTCTATCTCTCTCTCTCTCGCACGTACGCATGCATGCATGTACATACACACGAACATACGCACGCATTGTGACGCAATAACAGTCCTTGTACATACGTTCATACATATAGTACATATGTTCATATATGCGTACATTTATACATGCATACGTACATACATCACCACGCGCCGCTTTCACACGCATGCACAGGTGTGCGCGCGAGCACATACTACACTCGCACGCAAGCACGCTCGCTCACTCACTCGCTCACTCACTCACTCATCCACCCATCATGATGAGCTGAGGCACTGTAATAATGAAATATCTTGAGTCACTCACCTACGCACGCGCGCGCGCACGCACACACTGGCACACACACATATTCACGTGTACACACACACACACAACACGTACACACACGCGCGCGCGTGCGCCGCACGCGCGCGCGCACACACACACACACACACACACACACACACGTCCGCGCGCGCTCGCACCACTCACCCGCCCGCACACACACACACACACACCTCTTCTCTCGCAGACACACACTTGCACGCAAGTGCGTGCACGCGCACACATACGTACACGCCTGCGAACACACACACGCGCGCCGCGCGCATGCACACACATGAACACACACACACACACAAACACGCTCACTCACTTGCTCATCCACCTACCCCTCACGATGGGCTGAGGCAACGCACGCACGCACGCACGCACGCACGCACGCACCGCACACGCACGCACACACACACACACACACACACACACACACACACCACACACACACACACACACACACACACACACACACACAACACACACACAAACACACACCAGAGGAAAATAAACGCCCTACAAGGTTAGGGGTGGTGTAGGATGTTAATCA
>CM031598.1:114134817-114146360 GCA_018398815.1 Conus ventricosus
AATTCTCGCATGTCTTACTCTGTTACGTTTACCATCGTGGTCGGACTGCACACGGGAGACACAGAGTAGGCATGGGGATAT
The DNA here is from genome assembly GCA_018398815.1 of Conus ventricosus. NCBI lineage: Eukaryota > Metazoa > Mollusca > Gastropoda > Neogastropoda > Conidae > Conus > Conus ventricosus. The sequence goes on from CM031598.1 coordinate 114,134,899, forward strand.
CTGAATTCTTTTTGAAGAGTCCCGAGCGAAGTGATCTGGGGGTGGTAAGTGGGATATGTTGGGGCAGTCCAAATACGGCAGGTAAAGGTCAGTGTGGAGTGTTTGGCCGGATAGCCTCCTTCCCCTACCATCCACACCCACCCCTATCACCCCTCCACCCCCCTCCGTTCCCCCCCTTCATAGCCTCCCTTCCCCCCTGTGGCACCGGTAATGAACACCTCGAGCCTCCAAAGAACATAAACCCCTCCCCTCGTACACCACCCCTCCTACTGTACCCTTCGCTTCATTGTACACCATGCTTGACTGACATGAACCAAACAATGAGAGAGAGAGGAGGGCGGCGACAGGGAGGAGGTGAGGGAGGAGGGGGTGGGGGGTATGTGGAAGAAGACGGTGAGTTGAAGTTTTGGGAAGGTGGGAAATAAGTCACCTGATTCTTCCCTCCCAACCCCCCAACCCCCACCCCTACTCCTCCCCGCACTATGCTCCCCCTACCCTTCCCTCCTTCCTTTCCCCCACTTCACCCCCCTCTCCAATCTCCCGTGCCCCCCCCCCCCCCCCGTCACATCCCTCTCCCCACCCCCTTACCCTGGCCGTTGACAGTAGTGGTGGTCGGTCACATGTGGGTGGGGGAGGGTTGGGGGGGGGGGGGGGGGAGAAACTCGACACGCTAATGATTGTTGCCAACTGCCGACACACGGTCCTGCTTGGTCTGAAGGTAGGCTTGCAAGTGGCGTGTTGTTGTCGTCTTTGTCACGCCGTGGCTGCGCTGGCCGCGCTGATTGTTGTCTTGGGGGCTTACTTAGAAACCCCACCCCACCGTCCCTCCCTCGCTGTGCCTCAAGTCAAACCCAACCCCCCCCCCCCCCCCCCCCCCCTCCTCCCCCCAGGATTGTATTGTTGTGACCAGAAGCTGCTTGCTGACTTGACGGGTCTGGTGGACTGACTGTTTCGAGGCCTCTCGGCCACTACCACCAGCACCACCGTGCAGTGTTGAAGACGTTGCTAATCAGCGGGCTGGCGATTGTCGCTGTCAGTTCAGCCTGCGGAAAAATAGACTCGGTTTTCTGCAGGCGTTGTGAGTTCCCCTTAGTTGGTGGGAGGACAGCGACCACTTCGTTGCTCTTGTGTGAAACTGGTAGTAAGTAATGTGAGGGGTAGAGAGAAGGTCTGCATTGACATCTTTGGATTAATTTTTCGCAGAAAAAAACCCATTTTGTTTGAAAGTTCAGTGAAAGGATGCGTGTACATTGATGATAATGTCTTTGCCGTGGGATGTTTAAGATGTTTTTTTTTTGTTTTCCACACAGAGAATTAAGAACGAGGTTCGTGACGAGTTTGGATGAATGCGCGCTGGTGGCCTACTCGTTTTTGAGTGAACCAGTCTTTTAGGAAGAAGAAGAAGAAGAAGAATGACTTTGTTTAGAAAAATAACGATGAATATTTTTGTTTTTAAAAGCTGACTGAGTATAGGTTTCTGAGTTTTCAGTGGAACATTAGGCATCCAAAACAGGGGGAGAAAGAAGAAAAGAAAAGACGCAGAAATTGCAGACTAAATGAGAGGATTTTCATCTAACAGAATCTGCACCAGTTTCTGTGTGTTCACGGTGAGTTACTGTTAGACTGTGTAGAGAATTGGCCCGTAGTGATACCTGCATTGCAACTCAGCCAGTTAAACTGTCTCTGCTTTTGGATTTGGGGTGTTGTTTCTTTTCACGCGTTGATAAAACTCAGATGATGGTCAAACCATGAGCGGTGGTTGGTCATCTCGAGGAGCTTCCACCCTGCCCGTAGCGCAGAGCTCGGCCAAGATTCCGGAGCAGCCACCAGCCATGCTGGACAGAAGCATCCCAGCTCCTCCTCCTCCTCCTCCTTCTCCTCTTTCCCCTGCCAGCGCATCGCCTCAACGTTCACCCGCGCTCAGCAGTCTCCACCGCTCGGGGGGCCTGTCTCTCCAGCAGCGTTCTTCAGAGCCTTCAGGTGGAGGAGGCGGAGAACGTTCCCCCGGGTCCTCAGTGAAGCTGGCGAAGGGAGGTAACCGCTCACCTCAGTCCCTTGGCGCGTGGCGCTCCCCGGGCCAGTCGCCTGGTGGTCCCGCTCGCGGCCTCCCGTTCCCGCCTTCCTTGCAGGGCGGTGGCCCCGCCGCTGGTCGACAGCCCAGGGTGCAGGTGGTGGGACCCTATCGCTTTCCCGAGGAGGAGCAGGAGGAGGACGACGAGGCCTTGCTCTCCACCACCAGCTCTTTGCCGCGCTCCATGGCGACCAAGGCGACCTCGCTGCCCAGGTCCGTTAGACCGTTCCCGGTGGAGTCTGACTGCGTTGTGGAGTACCCTCACCAGCAGATGTATCTGGGCGCCTCTCTGAGAGACTCCCCTGAGGTATGTTTGGCCTCGTGGACTTGCCCTGTTGTTGTTCTTTAGGTCCGGAGGGGAGGTGTGTGTGTGTGTGTGGGGGGGGGGGGGGGTTGTAGGAATGAAGAGGGGTGGGATGGCAGGGTGGGTTGTTGAAGGAAGTGGCAACCTACTCTTAACGTTGAAAAGAAACAAATGTATATGTATGTATGTAATGAAGGCCAACAGCAAGAGTAGAAGGCGTTTATACTTCAGTGCGTGTACAGATCAAAAAAATGTCCTCCTCCTCGTCGGTATCAATGCTGTTGTTAGCCGCTTGGGATACTGGGCCCGAGAGAGAGAGAGAGAGAGAGAGAGAGAGAGAGAGAGAGAGAGAGAGAAGAGAGAGAGAATGCACGCAAGTGTGTATGTATGCGTGTGTGCGTGTATGTGTGTGTGTGTGTGTGTGTGTGTGTGTGTGTGTGTGTGTGTGTGTGCGTGCGCGCATGCGCGCGCGTGTGTGTTCGTGCGCGCATATGTGTGTGTGTGTGCGTGTGTGTGTGTATGCGTGCGTGTGCGTGCAGGGTTGAATGTAGAAATCTTCAAATGTCAGTAGATTGGGAACCGACTATCAACGTGTAACGGAGTAGAGCAAACATAGGAAGCGCTCATGTCTGTGTCATGTTAGCTCTTCTGTTGTTGAAGACGCATTTAATAACTAGCATTGGCTTACAGGCTGCAGTGGCGCCGTGGGTAGAGTCGCGGGACTGTGGGCTGGGAGGTCTTGGGTTCAAAACCTCTCAGAAGCATTCGGGTTTTTTCTCTTTGTTTTTGTTGTGTTGTTGTTTTTCTGGCCGGCCATTAACCATAGTGGAGTATGACGAGCCAGAGAGGAAGCTCAAAGCTTACAGTCGCGTTTCATCCACTTAATAACAGCAGCAGATGCATCTCTGACCAAGACTGCAGGTGTTGGTATCCATCGGGCCTGGCTGACGCCGGGATAGGTTATGAAATGAAGTGCAAGAGTACAGGCCTGGTCTGTTGTCTCAGACTGGAGTGGGGCGCCATCGTCATCATCATGATCCTCATGGGTCATCATCAAAACGTCGCCTCCATGTCCTCCATTCGTTGTATTTGTTCATGGTTTTGTGAGAGGAAGGTGGAATGAGTGGCGTTGGCATTGTACTACAGGAGAAGAAGAATGATGGGGATGTTGGAGGAGAGGGTGGGGGGGGGAGAGGGGGGGAGTGGAAGGGCGGATGCAAAGGGGGTTGGAGTAGGGTCAAACAACGAATGTAAAAAACAACAAGAACAAAAACAAACAGACAAATAAACAATCAAAGCAAAATTAAAGAAGAAGGAAAGAAAACAAAGAAAAAGTATCGAACGTTTAGCAGTGGATGGCAGAAAGACGCATTGTCAAGTAGCCAAGAGCGCTGGCTGAATGGCACATAGTTACAGATGGTCATTGAGCCAGCGCTCTTGGTTACTTGACAATGTGTCTGTCTGCCATCCACTGCCAGTCTCTGTGGGGATAAGTCCGTCACACTTCTGACGGTGCCTTAGGTCGGCGTGTGAAACGTCAGGATGGTTTAGGTCGGCGTGTGAAACGTCAGGGTGGTTTAGGTCGGCGTGTGAAACGTCAGGATGGTTTAGGTCGGCGTGTAAACGTCAGGATGGTTTAGGTCGGCGTGTGAAACGTCAGGATGGTTTAGGTCGGCGTGTGAAACGTCGGGTGGTTTAGGTCGGCGTGTGAAACGTCGGGATGGTTTAAATCGGCGTGTGAAACGTCAGGATGGTTTAGGTCGGCGTGTGAAACGTCAGGATGGTTTAGGTCGGCGTGTGAAACGTCAGGATGGTTTAGGTCGGCGTGTGAAACGTCAGGATGGTTTAGGTCGGCGTGTGAAACGTCAGAATGGTTTAGGTCGGCGTGTGAAACGTCGGGATGGTTTAGGTCGGCGTGTGAAACGTCAGGATGGTTTAGGTCGGCGTGTGAAACGTCAGATGGTTTAGGTCGGCGTGTGAAACGTCAGAATGGTTTAGGTCGGCGTGTGAAACGTCGGGATGGTTTAGGTCGGCGTGTGAAACGTCAGGATGGTTTAGGTCGGCGTGTGAAACGTCAGGATGGTTTAGGTCGGCGTGTGAAACGTCGGGATGGTTTAGGTCGGCGTGTGAAACGTCAGGATGGTTTAGGTCGGCGTGTGAAACGTCAGGATGGTGATACAAGACAGGATGGCGGGCAGCGGACTCCACCCCGCAGCCTTCGCTTCATGTCAGTGGTTAAAGACACTGCATCCTTGATGCTGGATTATGCGGAATTAAAATAAAACGACCGCAGGGAAAGTCCTGTTGATAGCGGGAAAGTCTGTAACCCAGGATTCTCTTCGGAGTGCTCGTAAAGCCTCATGGCGAAAGCTTGGCCGTGTCTGGAGTTGTACTGTTTTCACCCTTCAATGGAACAGCATCGAGTGAGACTGCGGGATGCACACGGCAGTTATTTTTTGACAGTGCCGTTTTTTTGTTTGTTTTTTTTTTTTGCCGGTGGGCTCTACAGTCATGCAAAATGGGCTGGTACATCTATGGGAACGCTCCCATGGAGGATCTGTCGTGTTTCATCCAGTGGCCATTACACAATGGCATCTGCTAGAGAGCAACTATGTCCCGTGACGTCATAATGGAATGACCTGTGCATGTCTGCGTCCCAATGGGAACACAGGCAGGCTTCCAAGGGTGCTGCAGGATTGCTGCTTGCTGGTTTGTTGGGCGGTTGAGGACAGTACTTCTCTGGGTCCTACCCGCGCCTTTAACAACATGGACGAAGAGAAAGCCTTGGACGAGTCTTGTCATCAGACACTTTCGAGTCGTGCTCGTAAAGCGACATGTTCTGTTCTGTTGGTCATGTGCAGTGTATTATGAGTGATGCTACGGATGGCTGTCTCATTCTCGCAGTCATCAAGCTTTTTGTTTTCTTTCTTTCTTTTTTTTTTTTTTTTTTTACAGCTAGGTTTTGTTTTCTTCATTAGTCTATCAAGCACCGAAGGGACTCTTAAATGAGGCAGGGGACACTAAACAGCAGATAACACAACAAGTAGGGGACTTTTGTTCCCATCAGATGAAATAATCACACGCCCGTCACTCCGAACGCGAATGCTGCTTACGTACGACACCAAAGAAACGCAGCAGAAACTCGTTTGCAGTTAGGGGCATGCAAGAGTTACCGTACTTGTTCGTTATTCATCACAAGTCAGGTATGCGTCATTATGGTCGAGCCCCATGCAAACGACCTTAGTTTCATGTGATTGTGACATGCAGTGGCGGCGGCAGCTTAGAGGATGGTTGGATTTCACGAAACACGGACAAAAAACGTCTTTGGAGCCAGGAGAATTTGGAAATTTATGATTGCTAATGGGGGAGGGGGGGGGGGGGGTAGAAATAAGTAGAGATCAGAACACATATGGTGAATAGGTCTCTGTCTCTGTCTCTCTCTGTATCTCTCTCCGTCTCTCACACTGTCTCCTCTCTCTCTCTCTCTCTCTCTCTCTCTCTCTCTCTCTCTCTCTCTCTCTCTCTCTCCTCTCTCTCTCTCTCTCTCTCACACACACACACACACACACACACACACACACACACACACACACACACACTCTCTCTCTCTCTCTCTCTCTCTCTCTCTCTCTCTCTCTCTCTTTCGCTGTGTCTCTGTGTCTTCGTCTGACTGTCTGTCTGTCTGTCTCTCTTCCCTTTCTCTCTCCATGTTCCTGTCTGTCTCTGTCTCAGTTCTTTCTCTGTCTCTCTCTGTCTTTCTGTCTGTCTGTCTGTCTCTGTGTTTTTCTCTGTCTCTGCCCCTTTTTAAAAAGAACGGGGAGAAAAAAACTTGCATACGCGTAAAAACGGTCAAACAAAAACTTTTGTACCCGGGGCAGGGGGGAATAAAGTAGATTTAATTTGGGCTGATGGGACAAGAAAGAGTGCACCAAGATAAACATGTTTTTTTTGTTCAGGCTGCTGTTTTCTTTGCAAAGAAAGAAAAAAAGGGAGGAAGGGGGGGGGGGGGGGGGGGGAAAAGGAAGGAAAAGAGAAAAAAAAAAAAAAGAAAAGAAAAAAAAAAACAAAAGGGGGGCTGGGGGGGGAACAGGGGGGGGGGAGGGTTTTAATCTGGGGTCATCATCGTCCCTTTGGGCAAAAGAAAGGGTATAGAATATTAAATTCCTATTTAAAAGGGGAAATGTTTATATATAACCTTCGGGGAAAAAAAACCCAACCAGAGTAAAAGAAGATTTAAAAAAAAAAAAACGAATAATTTCGATTTCCAGAGCCGGGGGGACCCCAGGAAAGTTCGTTTCTGCCGCACTGTCTGGCCTCACGCACATGGGGCTTCACCACACACGTCTGTGTCACAGAAAGGCCCTGGAAGATCAGATCACTCAAAGAAATCCTGTAAATTTTTTGATTTTGGGGGGATGGCCGTGAGTTTGAAGGAAAGTCAAAAAAGAGGTTAGGGGAGGAGTGGGGAGGAGAGAGAGAGAGAGAGAGAGAGAGAGAGAGAGAGAGAGAAGAGGGGGGGAGAAGAGGGAGGGGGTGGGTGGGGGGGGAAAACTGACGGGGAGGGGGAGAAAAGGTGATGGGAAAATATAAATGATATATTACTCTTACGGGGGAGGAAAATTTTTTAAGCTTTTTTGCGGGGGAAAAATAAAATAAAAAAAAAAAATCAAGGAAGAAAAAGGGAGCAAAATAACATTGTTCGCATCCAAAGACAGATAGATTTTTTTCTTCTTTTTCCTCTTTTTTTTTCCTTTTTTTTTTTTATTCTATTAATTTTTGTTTTAAGGAAGACCATTTGCTGACCCGCTAAACCCCGGTGCTGAGTTGTATCGGATACATCTCATTTTAACAACCCCTTGAGATAGATTTTTCGAATCATCCCGCCGGGGCTGCGGGGTGTGTGTGTGTATGTGTACATTGGGCTCGTCCTTTTTTGTCAAGCGCGGCAACGTGAAAGGGTGTTAGGGTAGGGAAAGGAAAATCCTCTGTTCTTTCCCTCCTCCCCCCTCCCCCCCCCCTCCCCCCCCTCCCCCCCCCCCCCCCCCCCCCCCCCCCCCCCCCCCTCCCCCCCCTCCCCCCCTCCCTTCCCCCCCCCCCCCCCCCCCCCCTTTTTTTTTTTCCCCCCCCCCCCCCCCCCCCCCCCCCCCCCCCCCCCCCCCCCCCCCCCCGGCCTAAATTTTAAATTGGCTTGAAGCGGGCGGCACACAAGGGCCCGGGGAATGTTGGGGGGGGGGAATGTGGGACTTGACCCGGGGCCGGGGTTTTTGGGGGGGGGGGGGGGGCGGCAGCCAGGCCAGGTAATGTTGGGGAGGGAATGTGGGACTGAAGGGGCGAGGGGGGCCCACAAGCCAGGTGAATTTGGGGAGGGAATTGGACTTGAAAACGGGGAGCAGCACAAGGCCAGTGAATGTTGGGGGGGGGAATGTGGGACTTTAAAACGGCAGCAGCACAAGGGCCGGGGAAAGTTTTGGGGGGGGTGTGGGGGGCTTTAAGCGGGGAGCAGCACAAAGGCCCGGTGAAAGTTGGGGGGGGGAATGTGGGGCTTTAAGCGGCGGGGCCCCGCAAGGGCCGGGGGAATGTTGGGGAGGGGGAAAGTGGGGCTTGAAGGGCGAGCAGCACAAGCCAGGTGAATGTTGGGGGGGAATGTGGGGCTTGAAGCGGCGAGCAGCACAAGGGCCCGGTGAAAGTTGGGGAGGGGGAAAGTGGACTTGAAGCGGGAGCAGCACAAGCCAGGTGAAAGTTGGGGAGGGGAATGGGGACTTGAAGCGGCGGCAGCCAAGGCCAGGAATTTGGGGGGGGGGGAATGTGGGACTTGAAGCGGGGGGCAGGGACAAGGCCAGGTGAATGTTGGGGAGGGAATGTGGGACTTAAGCGGGAGCAGCACAGGCCAGGGGGAATGTTGGGGAGGGGAAAAGTGGGGTTTAAGGGCGAGCAGCACAAGGCCCGGTGAATGTTGGGGAGGGGGAAAGTGGGGCTTGAAACGGCGAGAGCACAAGGGCCGGTAATGTTGGGGGGGGGAAAGTGGACTGAACGGGGAGCAGCACAAGGCAGGGAATGTTGGGGGGGGGAATTGGGGGTTGAAGCGGCGGCAGCACAAGGCCAGGGGAATTTGGGGGGGGAAGGGGCTTGAAGGGCGAGCAGCACAAGGGCCCGGTGAATGTTGGGGGGGGGGAAGTGGGGGCTTGAAGCGGCCCAGCAGCACAAGGCCAGGGGAATTGGGGGAGGGGGAAATTTGGGGCTTGAAGCGGCGAGCCACAAGGCCGGTGAATGTTGGGGAGGGGAATGTGGGATTGAAGCGGCGAGCAGCACAAGGGCCCGGTGAATGTTGGGGGGGGGAAAGTGGGCCTTTAAGCGGGGAGCAGCACAAGGCCCGGGAATGTTGGGGGAGGGGGGTGGGGGCCTGAAGCGGGGGCAGCCCAAGGGCCGGGGATTTTTGGGGAGGGGAATGTGGGGCCTGAAGCGGCGAGCAGCACAAGGCCCCGGGGAATGTTGGGAGGGGGAAAGTGGGACTTGAAGGGGGCACACAAGGCCAGGGGGAATGTTTTGGGGGGGGGAAAGTGGGGCTTTAACGGGGGGGAGCACACAAGGGCCGGGGAATGTTGGGGAGGGGGAAATTGGGCTTTAAGCGGCGAGCAGCACAAGGCCATGAATGTTGGGGAGGGGAAGGGGGACTTGAAGCGCGACAGGACAAGGGCCCGGGGAATGTTGGGGGGGAATGTGGGGGCTTGAACGCCGAGCAACAAGGCCGTGAATGTTGGGGGGGGGAATTGGGACTTGAAGGCCCCGGGACACAAGGGCCCGGTGAATGGGGGAGGGAATTGGGACTTTTAAGCGCCAGCAGCAAAGGCCTGAATTTGGGGGGGAATTGGGACTTTAAGCGGCCCAGCAGCACAAGGCCGGGGGAAAGTTGGGGGGGGGAAAGTGGGACTGAAGCGGGGGCAGCACAAGGCAGGTAAAGTTGGGGGGGGGAATTGGGGGCTTGAAGCGGCGGCAGCACAAGGGCCCGGGAAAGTTGGGGAGGGAATGTGGGACTTGAAAGCGGCAGCACACAAGGCCCGGTGAATGTTGGGGGGGGGAATTGGGGTTTACGGCGAGCGCAAGGGGCCGGGGGAAATGTTGGGGAGGGGGAAAGTGGGGCTTGAAGCGGCGAGCACACAAGCCCGGTGAATGTTGGGGAGGGGGAAAGTGGGCTTGAAGCGGCGAGCAGCAAAGCCGGTGTTTGGGGGGGGGAAAGTGGGGCTTGAAGGGCACAGCACAAGGCCCCGGGGAATGTTGGGGGGGGGAATGTGGGGCTTGAAGCGGGGAGCACACAAGGCCCGTGAATGTTTGGGGGGGGGAATGTGGGACTTGAAACGGCGGGCAGCACAAACCAGTGAATTTGGGGAGGGGGAAAGTGGGACTTGAACGGCGAGCAGACAAAGGGCCCGTGAAGTTGGGGAGGGGGAAAGTGGGACTGAACGGCGACACACAACCCCGGGGTTTGGGGGGGGGAATGTGGGGCCGAAGCGGCGGCACACAAGGCCCCGGGGAAGTTTTGGGGGGGGGATGGGGGCTGAAACGGCGACAGCACAAGGGCCGGAAGTTGGGGGGGGAATGTGGGACTTGAAGCGGGGACAGCACAAAGGCCCGGTGAATTTGGGAGGGGAAAAGTGGACTTGAAGCGGCGGCACACAAGGGCCAAAAAAAATGTGGGGCAAACGAAATGTGTTGGGGGGGGGAAGTGGGACTTAAGCGGCACACACAAAGGCCCCTGAATGTTGGGGGGGGGAAATTGGGGGCTTGAACGGCGACAGCACAAGGCCAGGTGAATGTTGGGGGGGAATGTGGGACTTGAAGCGGCGAGCAGCACAAGCCAGGTGAATGTTGGGGAGGGAATGTGGACTTGAAGCGGCGAGCAGCACAAGCCAGGTGAATGTTGGGGAGGGGAATGTGGACTTGAAGCGGCGAGCAGCACAAGGCCAGTGAATGTTGGGGAGGGGAATGTGGGACTTGAAGCGGCGAGCAGCACAAGGCCAGGTGAATGTTGGGGAGGGGAATGGGACGCATTGCGGATGAGTGGCTACCAACACAGCCTTTGGGGTGACTGCTACTACCCCCAGTTCAGGTCGCGTTGTTCAGTTTGTGATCGTCAGAGAAACGAGGAGAAGGAGAATATTTGGCACACGTCGAGGGTATCGGGCATGGGTATTGGAAAAAAAGTCACAGGAAAAAAAGTCACAGAAAAAAGTCACTGGAAAAAAGTCACACAAAAGAAACACTACTACGTGTAACACAGGGTAATATCCCATTTGGTCTACTCCCATTTCGTCTACTCCCATTTCGTCTACTACTCCCATTTCGTCTATTTCCATACTGACCATACTGCAAGGCTCCCCCCCTGGCGTAACCAGTGTCCCAGTCTACTCCAAAGCAGAATCGATGGTCTTTAGATTAGAGTAGGGCGAAGCCCGAGAGAGGACGAAGGACGAATGAACGAAGGCCGTTAGGCCAAGTCGTGCTCACACATTTCGAGTAGGCGAAATGGGAGTAGACCAAATGGAAAGTAACCACATGCTCAGACGAAATAAATAGTTTGTTGACTTGAACTGGATTTGACTTGGCTTTGTTTGACCTGATTGTGACTTATTTTCCTGTGACTTTTTTTCCTACTCAATTTTGTGACTTTTTTTCTGTGACTTTTTTCCTGTGACTTTTTTCCTACATTCGCGGCATGTGTGTGTGTGTGTGTGTGTGTGTGTGTGTGTGTGTGTTGGTGTGATTGTTGTTGTTGTTGTTGTATGTGGTGTGCATGATTCTTGTCTTTTTGTGTCTGCTTTTGTTTGTGGCATGCTCTGAATGTGTGTGTGTGTGAGTGGTGTGTGTGTGCGCGCGCGCGCGCTGGCGCTCATGCGTGCGTGCATGCATTGTGCCGCTTCAGTGTTTGTGTTTAATAATACATTCACGGCAAGGGTCCATGAAGCCTGCATTGGTTCCACTTCTGTCATTGTTTCGCCGTCGCCTTTGTTTTGTGTTGCTTTGTTTATAACTTGTTTTGTCAGTAGAAACTGGAGGTTCTTTTGTCCTCAGGGTTGAGTGTTGTTTAAAAAA
>CM031598.1:114156246-114218746 GCA_018398815.1 Conus ventricosus
TTCCTCCTCCCTCCCTCTCCTCTCTCTCTCTCTCTCTCTCTCTATTCCACTCTGAGGCTGTCCTCTGGCGTCTACATGGCCTGTATATGTCTGTATATGATGTCTTTGTCTGCTTGGTTGTCAGTCTGTCCTGGTCTCTACAGAATTTGTTAGTCTGTCCTGGTCTCTACAGAATTTGTTAGTCTGTCTTGGTCTCTTCAGAATTTGTCAGTCTGTCCTGGTCTCTACAGAATTTGTTAGTCTGTCCTGGTCTCTACAGAATTTGTCAGTCTGTCTCTACAGAATTTGTCAGTCTGTCTCTACAGAATTTGTTAGTCTGTCTCTTCAGAATTTGTTAGTCTGTCCTGGTCTCTACAGAATTTGTCAGTCTGTCTTGGTCTCTACAGAATTTGTCTGTCTTGGTCTCTACAGAATTTGTTAGTCTGTCTCAACAGAATTTGTTAGTCTGTCTTGGTCTCTACAGAATTTGTCTGTCTGTCTCTACAGAATTTGTCTGTCTTGATCTCTACAGAATTTGTCTCTACAGAATTTGTCAGTCTGTCCTGGTCTCTACAGAATTTGTTAGTCTGTCTTGGTCTCTACAGAATTTGTCAGTCTGTCTTGGTCTCTACAGAATTTGTCTGTCTGTCTCTACAGAATTGCGTCCATACAGAAGCTCCTCCCCTTCTCCCTTTCCCCTTTCTATCCCTTAGATCTCCACCACCTGTAAAAAGAGATCTGCAGAGGGGGAGAGAGAGAGAGAGAGAGAGAGAGAGAGAGAGCGAAAGAGAGAGAGAGAACAACATATTCAATGGCATTAGTTGTACAGGCTTGGGGACAGGGTGGTACAAATTATAAGGAAAATAACAACTCCAAAGCAACATGAATCGGTACACAACTTGAATTTCAAGCAAAAAGGCCTGTATCCTGACCATCAGATATAATGGTTTTACAAAGAAGTGAAAATATGTAAACCGCCACCACTAAAATGCCTCGCCGTGTCCTATAGAGTTCATTTTCCCTTCAAACTACGATTCATATCGTTTTTTTTTCTATGCTCAAATGTTCAGCGAAGTGCACCTTGAAAGTCATTTTACAGAATCACTGTCATAATTTCAGTATTTCAGGTGTGTTCTAGTTTTCACTTTTGTTGTTATAACAATTTGCCATTTTCAAAGAAAGAACAGCATTTTTACAATAACACTGAAAATGTAGTTTGTTCTTCTACAGAAGCCACACAAAGAACGAGTTCTTTATTTAAGTCTGGCGAGAGAAATTCGATGTTACCTAACTGTTGAAATCGAAATATATTTCTCTATATTTTGAGTCATAAAACCACGTGTGTTTTTCTGTATTTTCCATTTTCGAGTGCTAGTTTTTATTCAGAAAATATTGTCCTGTCTTTATTAATTCCAAAATAAATCCGTCTTCATATCCATCTTTCTGGTAACATCAATATCTCAAATCCACGCGTTGCAGTTCTTTACAAAACTGATGTTCAGTTTTCTTTCTCACGTCCATGATCGTTGAAGAACATGTTATAGGTCTATTTGCAGAATCTTGATATTTTTTACAATTACACATTCAATGTATGATCTAATGTATGACGGGTATTTTACCGATGTCTCCGTATATAACTGTGTTTTACGTATGCATCGAAGCATTTAAAAAGCGTTTGATTGGAAATGTGTGTACTTTTTCTAAATCCGATATTATCATAAGGTCGCCATATTTCAGCACCATATGTAAGAAGTGATTCAATTTTGGCATCAGAAAGTTTTAACAATATATTTAAATCGATCGAATTTTTACGTAAAGATCTCTAAATTTCTACCCCCCCCCCCCCCCCCAGCCTTCCGCCTCCCCTTCCTCCCCGCCCTTTGTTCCCCTCCCCTTTTCTACAGGTTTCTGCTACTGCAGTTTTCAAGCTCAGCTTTGTTGTGAACAGTATGCCTAAATATTCATAAGAATCGGTAACTTTGCATCTGTGGTGCCATAAAAAAAACTGTTTTCCGTGACGGAAAGGATGACTATCCTTTCTAAATGCCATTACATTCCTTTCTTAAGATTAATATTTAGAAACAGACGATCTGCCTGTGCGCCCTTTTGTTTCAGTCAGTCTGACTCCGCAGACTTGCAGCAGTGCTAGGCTAGATAGTATTACATCGTATGCGAATAACATCAAAAAGGAAATTCAACCGTCCCTGGGATTATGCCATGTTTTCCTTTCTGTGTTATCTCCACTGCAATTCATTCTTTAAAAAATCAAAGGCGTAACAATCACCCCTGCCTCACTCTTTGTTGGCAGTCAAAAGCATCTGAGGAAACACGCCTATCAGTCACAGACGCATGCGGAGACGGGATCATAAACAGGAACAGCCATAAATGATTTGCCACCTACTCCACTTCAACGTTAAGTAGGCTAATCCACGTTTTGATTCACCGAGTCGAAGACCTTTCTAAAGTAAACTGGCTTTATGTTTAATTTTTTATTTTTACTCAGATGTGACTGAATTAACATGATCAAAACCTGCCTTGTTCTTTAATGATTTTTTTTTCCTCTCCCGTTCCGCCCATCTTGTCACAGAGAGAGAGAGGGAGAGAGAGAGAGAGAGAGGGGGGGGGGGGGAGAGAGAGAGAGAGTCACTCACACTATTCATGCAAAGTAGGCATATACAGTTACCTTAAACGCAAGAACTGTTACCATGACAGCAGACAACACGATGATTCTCAGTTTCGCCATCCTGCTACTCGGTTACTGTTTAAATCCAAAGATCGTATGACGTGTGCTTGGTCAGCTACGGAACTGCTGTACCATATATACCTACACAACGTCAGGTGATATCTTCGTGCGCGATAATTTCATGGTATCAGTTGTTGTCCTTATCAGCGGACATGACAGTTCATGAATCACACACAGTTCAAGGCCCAGACCGATATTTTGATAGTATGCTTGTCGCATGCTGATGGTCAGAAAGGGCAGACGGGGGTGGGGGAGATGGGGATGGGAGGGTGGCGGCTATGACAAGAGACGAGGCGAAGAATGGAGGGGCGGGGTTGAGGGTGGGACTATCTCATGTCTAACTATAGTATAAGCCTGATGTTGTAATCGAAATGACACATTCGCAGGAATGACGTTAACTTGACGCGGATCATGCTGACGGTACGCATGTGATGCATAAAACCATTCTGAATAGCTTACGTCCGCAAGCAAACATCATTTCTGCCGCTATGATGAACAGATCTATACTCCGCGAAGACAGAACTACCATCGGCGTCTCTCTGTGTACCCTTTGCAAAAAATACCTTCCACACTAGATGAGGTTCTTGTCACGTCTTGATACACTTGGTGTGCGACAGAGCTTGCAAGAGGTGCTGAGGGTCATAATGAACAAATTGAACATCAGGTGAAAGCTAATAAATACCATCAAACAACTTTAATCAAATGCGACCAATGTTGTGTTCACCGAGTTTGATTGAAGGGTGGTTCCATACTTCAGTTGAGTTCTTCAGGGCCGCCACCACCTTCCCCACTTGTCTTCATCTTCCTGGAGCACTTCATGGCTGATACACCGCCTCACTTGTCTTCATCTTCCTGGAGCACTTCATGGCTGATACACCGCCTCACTTGTCTTCATCTTCCTGGAGCACTTCATGGCTGATACACCGCCTCACTTGTCTTCATCTTCCTGGAGCACTTCATGGCTGATACACCGCCTCACTTGTCTTCATCTTCCTGGAGCACTTCATGGCTGATACACCGCCTCACTTGTCTTCATCTTCCTGGAGCACTTCATGGCTGATACACCGCCTCACTTGTCTTCATCTTCCTGGAGCACTTCATGGCTGATACACCGCCTCACTTGTCTTCATCTTCCTGGAGCACTTCATGGCTGATACACCGCCTCACTTGTCTTCATCTTCCTGGAGCACTTCATGGCTGATACACCGCCTCACTTGTCTTCATCTTCCTGGAGCACTTCATGGCTGATACACCGCCTCACTTGTCTTCATCTTCCTGGAGCACTTCATGGCTGATACACCGCCTCACTTGTCTTCATCTTCCTGGAGCACTTCATGGCTGATACACCGCCTCACTTGTCTTCATCTTCCTGGAGCACTTCATGGCTGATACACCGCCTCACTTGTCTTCATCTTCCTGGAGCACTTCATGGCTGATACACCGCCTCACTTGTCTTCATCTTCCTGGAGCACTTCATGGCTGATACACCGCCTCACTTGTCTTCATCTTCCTGGAGCACTTCATGGCTGATACACTTGAAGATCTTGTCAGCACAGCGGTCAGCTCGGCAGATGACATCGATGGCACAACAGGCAGTGAAAAAGAATCGGCCAAACTTGTCAGAAGACTAGGTGATACAGCGAGAGGATTTGTCATGGAAACCGGCCCCGAAAGACCGAGTTGATGGCCAGCCGTACCACCGCCGTGTCAACTGGTGTTAACCTCTATGAGCAGAAGCTAGAAACTGTTCAGTTGACGTAGCCTCTATGGGATCCAGTTTAGCAACAGAGGATCCAAACCAGATATCTCCCTCAGGGACAGCAATGACAGTATCAGTACTGGAAGGACAACCACACCTCCATTAAACACAGGTAGGCTACATTCCATCTTCCCGTGTGCATGTGAGACATGGACCCTCACGGCGGATCAGGAAAGAACAACCCAAGCTGAATAAACTAGATGTAACCGCAAGATACCAGACACCAGAGAAGCCTACCGATCATGTCGCCGCCCACGTCGCCCTTCCCTCACACCCATCCCGTAGAAAGTGTCAAACCATCAAGCAGTAAACGATAGACAAGTAGCCTAGGGTAACTCTTGCTCCCAAGAAAACATAACTTTATTTGTGTTTGTATTTCATCAAACAGTAGTCTGCATCAGACCTTATGAAAATCCTTTTGGCAGTGAAAGAAAACTACGTTTATGAAGCCACATAACACGTTCCAGTGATTCTGCTAAAACAGTGCTACGGGAAATCGTGTTGGAGGAAGCCGGAGGGGAGACGGGAGAAAAAACCAAACCAACATCCGATGGACTGATAATATAGCAGAACGGACAGGGGAGCCATTTGCAGAGACTCGGGACATAGCCTACAACCAGAGAAATTATGCCACCGATATAGCTGGAAGAACTTGGTGAACAATTCTTAAGTGCGGCATCCCGGTGACTTTCCAGAGACCAGGGAGAAAAGACACGCACACGTACACACACTTGCGCTCACACACACACACGCACACACACACACACACGCACACGCACACGCACACACACACACACACGTACGTATGCGAGTACAGACATATTCTTGCTTATGTTTTGCTTGTAAATAAAGACAATCAATCAATCTCTTCGTCCGCGCAAGTGCACCATAGCAAACCGAGAGAATCGATTTTACCTCCCCTGAAACACTCTTAAATCGGAAGATAGGCCTAGTGTTTAGACTCTGGAATCGAAAGAAGCGTGCACGCCGCTGCTGAATCGAGCTGCTGTTATGGCCATGTTTACAAATAAAAGAGTTGTTTTGAACAGCAGACCAGGTAAGTATAAAGATGTTTGCAATCGCTGTTTCCGTGTTGGAGAGTCTTTAGCTTGTGTTGATCGGGAAAACTCGCGTGCACGATTCGATGGGGGAATGGTAGTTGTTCTTGGGAGTTCAAAGGTTGTTGTTGTTGTTCTTCTTCCTAAAATACTGGTTCACTCAAAAACGAGTAGGTCACCAGCGCGCATGTTAAAAAGTAAAATAAAATAACATAAAATAGTGCGACTCAGACTGTTGGCCCCTGGAGCAAATTTGGCAACAAGGGGTCGCACTCGATCTTCTTCTTCTTCCTAAAATACTGGTTCACTCAAAAACGAGTAGGTCATCAGCGCGCATGTTAAAAAGTAAAATAAAATAACATAAAACAGTGCGACTCAGACTGTTGGCCCCTGGAGCAAATTTAGCAACAAGGGGTCGCACTCGATATTCAAGAAGATAAAAGCAATGGCCAAATTCAGGCCCAGGTAATAGTAAAATATCAGGGGAAGTAAAAATAGAAAATCGTCAATATGCAGATCTCAAAACTGTCGAATCAATTTGTTTTTTGAATGAGATTGCATTTGTGGCAATCTTGATGGCACCCGGCAGTGAGTTCCACAGCCGTACAGAACTGGGATAAAAAGAATGTAAGTGGCTGTCAATATTTGATGCAGGTATGGTATAACACTGACCGCCACTCCTGGTGCTACTTTTATTCAATACTAGTTGTTCCATTGGAATATCAATTACTTTAGCTCTGCCTTTGAAAAAGGTGTTAAGTTTGATAAAAGCTCTTCTCTCTTCTAAGGGTTTCCATTCTAATTTCCTCATGTTCTTCCTAGTATTCCCCTTTTCTCTGATGTGGTTCCCTGTTACGAACCGTGCTGCTCTCTTCTGAATCTTTTCAAGGTTATCAATGTCCTTTAGATGGTAAGGATCCCAAACTGAGCAACCATATTCCAATACTGGTCTAACCAGTGTTTTGTAGCAGTCGTCTTTAACCTTTTGGGGGAAGTCATTGATATTCCTGTGTAAGAAAGCTAAGATGTTATTTGCTTTCTTACATACTAAATTGTAATGTTCTTTCCATTTGAGACGACTATCTATAATCACGCCTAAATATTTTGCAGCATTAGTTTCTTTAAGAATAGTATTATGGATAGAATAATCTGATCTAATTAGTGAGCGTTTGTTACATATACGCAACACTTGGCACTTTTGAGGATGAAATTCCATTTTCCAAGTTCTTTCCCACTCTTGTAAAGCGTTTAGATCTTCTTGTAGAATGCGTGTATCATTCTTGCTTCTGATTGTTCTATATACTAAACTGTCATCTGCAAAAAGCCTTATAGTAGTTCCAGGAGAGAGATTTCTACTTATGTCATTTATATAAATTAAGAAAAACAAGGGCCCCAGAACAGTTCCCTGTGGTACACCTGACAAGACTGGTTTACAATGGGATGACGACCCTTCCACAACAACTTCTTGAGTTGTTAGTGAAATTAAACGATTCAATTTAAAATAAGAAAAGAAAAAAAGAAGCAATGCCTTTGATAGGAAGTCTCCCTCCCCTCGACCTCTCCAGGAGTTGATGTCACTACTTGACGCTCCTCGGACAAAACGGCCATTCTGGTTTGTAATTCTGAGTTTCAAGTTGTTCACTTCTTAAAGTTGAAGGCATGTGTAACAGAAAATCTTGCTTGATTTTGTCATTGCCATATTTGTGTGTGATAATGTCTGTCAGAGCTGACATTGTGTGAATGTATGTATGTTGATGCTGATGTTAGCCTCACTGTTACTGACACTGTGTGTGTGTCTGCATGTTAATGTTTATGGACGCATGTGAATATATGTGTGTGTGTGTGTGTGTGTGAGAGAGAGAGAGGGAGAGAGAGAGAGAGAGAGAGAGAGAGATGAAGCACACATGCACATTTGCATGTTTTGGCAATGGGAGGATAAAATTGCAGTGGCAATGGGGAGAAGAGACGAATCACTGGGCTTCTTTCTGCTAGTGTGCTCATGTGTATATATATATATATTTGTTAAAAATATTTTTAAAATGAAGAGACATCCTGAGGAGAGATATGTATACAGGTATCTTGAAACAAGCTTGTAGATGAGTTTTAGCACTTCATTTTAAAAATATTTTTAACAAATGTTGCTCCCTAAGGGGTTGAGCTTTTTCAGATTTTTAAAGGACGTTTTAATACTGTTTATGATATATATATATATATATATATATATATATATATATATATATATATATATATATATATATATATATATAAAGTGTGTGTATGTGTTCTGTTGGAACTTATGGAAGTGACCAGGAAGCTGTTGACATTCTAGGATCTGAAGAAGCCTGCACAGTGAAACTGGGAAAAGTCGTGTTGCTGCTGCTGAGGTGATACAAATTCAATGGCTGTAGACATGATAATGATCCATAAGCCCATCAAGTTACCATCTATCAGTGGCTCAATTGAGTTTGATCTGTACGGTGTAAATATTATCTCTATGTGTCCAACAGCTATACCATTAACCTAACTACAGAAACAAACCAGGACTTCTCATTTCATCATGTCATTTCAGTTCTTTCAAAATCAAGCAAGATTTATGTTGACAAACCAAGCACCTGTGTTTTTTGTTTTGTTTTGTGAACATTACCAGTCCATTTGGAGATGCTGAGAGATGGCAGAACAGGCATTACAAGCAACCAAAGTTGTAAGCCTGTGTGCAATACTGATTAAAATGGACAAAAATGCCGTGATACCTCAAAGAGATCTTTAGCTCAATCCATAGGAATGTCAAAGGAGATTGATTCAAAATTTCAATGGAAATTCCCCCTATTGGTTTGACATTAACATCATTCCACCCCACCTGCCTGGTCATTGTCGTTCTTTGCTCAACAAAGTTTAGATTGGTGTACTGTTTATTTTGTTGTGATTTTATTCTGAGGGTTTATTGTTTTAAAAAGATCTTGATTTATTTATACCATTAATTCATCATTGTATCATCCACGCCTTAAGAGGCTCACAATGATTAACACTTTTCATAATTTGTGTGGTGGGTGTGGGATGATGTCCATACTAGTTTGTGCGTCATGTATAGCTTACATGCATTTTGCTTTATATTTTACCCTGTTTCTCTTTCTGGACAGGAGTAAATGGTGAACCATGTGAAGAGAACTTCAGAACAGAGCCCTGTGAAATGCCCTCAGCAGAGTCCCTGTCAGCGGGTCAAGTGCTGGTCAAAAATCTCTTCCTGTCTGTGGACCCTGCGCTGGTTGGTTCATTGATGGGAATACAGTAATGTCTATGAACGACAAAACTCCTTAGAGATGGGTCTTAGGGTTGAGTCTTATTTGGAAAGTCAAACTTTGTTACTCCTTGAAGTTTGGAATTTGGCCCGGGGGAAGGGGGGGGGGGGGGGGGGCGTCTTAAAAGGTGAAAATGTTAATTAGAGGTAAAACTAACATAGGAAAAGGTTCCAGAAAAGATGGTAGGCCTTTTATTAGAGCTTTGAATTGCATAATGATAATGTTCTTCTGGTGATTGTGCCTTGACCTGACATCTTCCTCTTAGTTGATTACTCCCTTTTTTCAAAATGAAAGTTCGTTCTGTTACCAGTTCCCTGCTCTGTATTGGCTTTAAAGAGGGTAAATAACTGTGAAATAAATACATAGTTTCCCAACCAAAAGTCATTGTCTTATTCTGTATTGATTGGAATTTAGATTTTATTCATAACCGCACTGAGATGGTAATGCAATATCAGACTTAGTGTTGGCACATTTTCTAAAAGACAGTCTCGGAGCCAGGAACCACTTTCCGTTCTTTTGAAGAAGAAAGTCTGTTCATGTTTCTGTTTCTCTGAATATAGTGCACGTTTGGGATGTTCTGGCACATTAGAGATATGAACACTGTTCAACTTTCTTGCTTCAGTTTTCTCTTTCATTAATAGAATTGCTTTCATCAGTCTAGTCATCTATATAACACTAATAATAGTGATGGGACCAGCCGCTGTGGCGAAGTGGTTAGCGTCGCAGACTCCAGCTGGGAAGATGTGGGTTTGATTCCCATCGGAGTCATGAGGGATATTTCTGCTCCAACCAGCTCCTACCCAGAGTTGAGTTTGCTGCGGACTCAGTTGGGAAGACTGTGACCACACAGTCGAGTTTCATCCACTCAATGGATGCGTCTCTTAGAGTGTTGCTCAAATTTCCTGACCAACACTGCAGGTGTCTGTATCTCTCGGGCCTGGTTGACGCCGGGGTATATTATGAAAGGAAGCGTAGAGTACAGCCCTGTCATGTAGTCTCAGACTGGAATGGAAATCTGTAGCATCATCTTAATCATCCTCATTCTAATCGATCAGCATAAAAAAAAAAGTCTCAAATTCTGTGGCCCTTCATGCCCTGCTCTCATGGTGACCTCAGTTTCGATATCCTCTCCATGTCTGTGGCCTTGGTTTAGTTCCGTCAGGGTCACCGGCATCGGCGAGTCCATAGGGGCTGTTGTTGGACGGACGTGGTGGCGCCCTCCGGAGGGAGAGCTCACGCTGGCTCCGCGACTAAGCAATGATTGTCGTCAGTAGGGGGCTTAGTAGGTGGTGTCCTGCGTATGTTGGATCAGAACAGGCGCCACTGAACACCACCGAAGTGACTCGGCAGTAGTGCAGTGTCTCCTCCGGTGGGTTGCCTCTTGACGACTTGACATTGACTGCTCCCAGTGGATTGCCGGTGCCGGGGCTGTGGTTGGACTGACCGGGCTGTGGACGGGGTGTTGGAATGAGTGGTGTGGGTGCAATGCCACTGAGGTGGCACAGAAGATTGGACAGCAAAAAATAAAATAAATAAATAAAATAATAGTAATGGGACAATTCTAAAGTGCTTTCTAACACTTCAAAGCATTTACAATATCACTTGAATATATACATTTGCTCATATCTGGAAAAGCATGCATACTAGATTATAAATTATGCTTTTTTTTGTCTCCAGCCTCCATTTTTCAGCACATTTTTTCCTGATTTCTTCCCCCCCCCCCCCCCCCCCCCCCCCCCCCCCCCCCCCCCCCCTTTTTGTTAGGGGGCCTCCATCCTATTTTTGCCAACCTTTTTTTTTTTTTATAAACTCTTATTCACCACTAATTGTTTGTTCTGTTAATTAAGGTTATTCCCACATGAACTTTACTATTTCAGTGTTTTATGTAGAGTGTAGTTTTTAAGCTTCTGCTTTCTTGAATTACCCTGTCTTGCACCTCTCTCCATCTCTTGATTCATATCCTCCCTGCACATACACACGCAGACACACAGACATTGCACCTCTGCCTATAACTCCTGCTGCATTCCTCTGTACATATGCATGAACGCAGGCATATTTGGGGAGGATGTTGGTATATATGCCACGTGTGACAAACAGCGCACTCAGATATTATGCCAAATGCATCTACTTAGTTTACATGCCTAATGCTACTTGCAAGTGACTTGACAAATGAATATTATTTGGGGGAAGGGTCTCACGTGGGGGGAGAGGTGGGACTGGGAGTGGTATTTGTAGTAAGTGTTTATGTGAATGAGTAAATATTGACACCTCTCTGTAGAGGCCAGTCGAACTTGAATAAAATGTTGTAAAATTCATTAACAGACAAATTATTATTTTTTAATTGATAGAAGCCTTTTACCAGAATGTCGACATATGTTTCATTATCCTTCCAGAGATGCCGAATGAACGAAGACACAGGGGTACATTACATGTTGCCTTGGCAAGTGGGTAAGCCCATTGATGGACTAGGGGAGTGGGAGAGGTCTTGGCCAGCGCTGACCCCACCTTGACCCCAGGTGACCTGGTGTCAGCGACTTTATTCTGGCCGTGGTCGGCCTTCTTCGTGACAGACTGCAAGCAAGTGAGAAAGGTATCTGATTTTGTTTCCCATTTCATCTAAGTTTATTTTAGGGGTGTGTGCGTGTGTCTGTGTGCGCATAAAATGTGACTTTTAGGGTGATTTTTTTTTTTCTCTCAAAATCTGATTCACACAAATTTTAGCACTGAGGGAAAAAAAAGGAAAAAAAACAAGAAACAGCCACCATGCCAGAGTGGTACTGGTTAGCATCACAGACCCCTGGTTGGGAGGCTGTGGATTTGATTCCCATCAAAGCCATTCATTTTTGGAATGTTTCTTCCCAACCACCTTCAACTTGGGTTGAATTTGCTATGGGCTTGGCTGGGAAGATTGGGATCCCACAATCAAGTTTGATCCTGTTATTGATGCATGTATCTCTGAGAGCCTGGCTCAGACCTCCTGACCCACATTGTAGGTGTCTGTACCTCAAGCTTAGTTGATGCTGGTGTGTACTAAGGAAGTGCAGAAACAGCCCAGCCTTTCAGTCTCAGACCAGATCAGAATGGAAATCGGTAGCATCATCCTCATCCTCATCTGTCGGCATAAAAATGCTCACAAATTCAGTAGCTCTTTGTGCCCTGATCTCGTGGTGACCTCGGTTCCAATTTCCTGTCCATGTCTGTGGTGCCCCTGGTGAGGTTCTGTTGAGGAAACCAGTGTCAAATTCGTGGGGCCTGTCATTGGATGGATATAGTGACACCCTCCATAGTGAGGGCTGGCTCATGCTGGCTCATGGTCTATGCAGTTATTGTCATCAGTAGGGGGCTTAGTAGATGGTGTCCTGCATATGTTAAATCAGAACAGGCGCCACTGAACACCACCGAAGCGACTATTGCAGTGTCTCCTTTAGTGGGTTGCTCTATGACAACGTGGCACCGACTGCTTCCTGTGGATTGCTGGCTCCAGCGCTGTGGCAGGACAGGCTGGGCTGTGTCTGTGGAGGGGGTGCTGGAATGAGTGGCATGGGTGCAGTGCCATTGGAAAGGCATACAATATTTGGAGGTTAAAAAAACAACAACAAAACTTGATGAGAAAAAAAATAAGGTGCTCATGTGGGTCAGAAAACATAATTCAGTGCACATTTTAAAAACTAGAAAGGCGCCGAGGAGAGGGCAGACCACCTACAATGTTGAATAGTCTTCTGAAAAAGTTGCATATTCACATCATTGAGACTGTATACAAAGTCTGTGGAGATGTAAGGTCAAATTGTATGCGTTGTCATCAAGTGCCTGCTGTCATTTGTACTTTGTTTCTCTGTGACATCATAATGTAAATGTGACCGTGTTCAGTCCGGTTGTAACTTTCAAGTTGTTGATGTGACACAAAAATAATGACAATCCTGGATCTGCTGTTTGATCAGGATCTGTGTCCAAATTGACCTGGTTTGTCCCTGGCCACATTCCATCTTTTAACGGTCTATGCTTTCAATATTTTCAGTCACTTTTGCATGTTCCTTTTAAACCAACAGACTTAGTGAAAACATTACCTCTTAGTGGTAGTAGAGTGTCACAAGACTGATGTCGGGAAATCCTTAACAAAGTTGAGTCTGAACTGACCAAGAGCCTTAATATGGGAGGTAAATTTTACATGCAGTGGTAGGTAAATCTTGTATGGTTGATGAAAGAAAAAAAATGTAGAAAAACAAGTCTTTCCAGGCAGGGAACCTTCAGTGGGAAGGTGTTTACTGGGAAATTCCCGTGTACTGAGAGAGAGACACCAGGGTAGCTCTCTTCATCCGGAAGTGGGTGAAGGGGAAAAAATGTCCATAGAAATCATTACATATCTGTAAGCAAAATGAAAAAGTCACAGTAAAACTTGGTCTCGTCTAGTGAATGATGACACTTGCTAAAATGTTGAAGGGGAACATGGTGCATACTCTCCTCATCAAAAAAATATGGTGATGATGCCTTTATTTAATTTGTTTTTACATGCTTTTCGTTTTCCAGAATAGAATATATCTCTTCATCAAAAGATACGGTGATGATAAATGTATTTGATTTGCTTTTAAATACTTCTTTTTGTTTTCCAGAACGGAATATACTCTCCTCATCAAAAGATGTGGTGATGATGGATTTATTTGATTTGTTTTTCAATACTTTGTTGTTTTCCAGAACAGATATGTCAGGTGCTGTCAGATTTGTGTAAACAAAGAAAAGAAAAGAAGAGGAGTCATAGGCGGGCACAGAGGGTGGGCTATGTAGTACACCCCCCCACCCCCTTCAACCCCTGCCCCTGTCCCTTACTCTCCCCCTTACCTGTCTAGTAAGCTGGATGTAGTAGTCTTAGCCTACATAGACTATGTTAGATTTTCCACAGATCTTCTAACGGATCACTTTAATGTAAGGAGAGAAGACAACCTTTGGCTTAGTCAGTTGCTCATTGAGTCTCCAGTCTGGTGAGAAATGATGCAACAAAACTTTGTTTTTTAAACAGGCATTCAGGACACATTTTCAGTTTTTTGTTTTGTTTTGTTTTTTTTTATTTGTTTTGTATTTAAAAACATTTTCAGTTTTTTTGTTTTGTTTTGTTATTTTTTATTTGTTTTGTATTTAAAAACATTTTCAGTTTTTTGTTTTGTTTTGTTATTTTTTATTTGTTTTGTATTTAAAAACATTTTCAGTTTTTTGTTTTGTTTTGTTCTTTTTTTTAATAATTTATTGTCTGTTGCTTCTTCTGAATAAGATATTCATGTTCTAGCTGCCCAAGGAGCTGTTCTCAAGCCACCCGTCCTTGGCGCTGGGTTTGCTAGGAGGCACCGGGCTGACCGCCTACCTGGGTATGGTGGAGAGAGGTCATGTGACACCGGACGGGGGACAGACGGTCGTGGTCAGTGCCGCTGCTGGAGCCACTGGGTCAGTGGCAGGACAAGTGAGGTTCTGTGTGTGTGTGTGTGTGTGTGTGTGTGTTTGTGTGTGTGTGTGTGTGAGTGTGTGTGTGTGTGTGTGTGTGTGAGTGTGTGTGTGTGTGTGTGTAAGTGTGAGAGACAGTGTGTGTGTTTGTGTGTGTGTGAGTGTGTGTGTGTGTTTTGAGTGTGTGTGTGTGTGTGTGTGTGTGTGTGTGTGTGTGTGTGTGCGGCATGCATGTGTGTGTGTCAGTGAGTGAGTATGTGTGTTAGAGTGTGTGTTTGTGTATGAGTGAGTGAAGGAGATGATCCACAACAGAATTAGTCAAAAGCCATCTTTGCTCGTTCTTAGCAAGGACAAGGAAATAGGCAGCTGATGAAAGTAATCAAATCTGCGGACTTCACTAGATTTTGAATCTACAGCAACAATCTGTGAGAGTGTTATGGAATGACATAAATTCTATACACGGCACCAGGAAATGCCAACTCAAATCAGTTCCTTTTGAGTTTATCTGGATACCGGGCATACAAGCAGTGATGCGAACTGTCTTGATTTTATCATAATTTGTTGGTACATGCAGTATACTGTCCATCCATGGGAGTACACGTTGTATAGAATTTGATGTTGGAGCTAAATGTGTGTATGAAATGTAGGTAAATACTGTATTAGTGTATATGTGCCAGTACTATTGAGGTATGATTGGTGTGTGTGTGTGTGTGTTTTCTTAGTTGAATGTTCCTAAAACAAAATTCCTCTTTTTTGTTTATTGCTCCTAGAAATAGTTCTGAGAAGGTGGCATCTCTGTATGAGTCTGTCAAAATTGCTTGAGAAGAGAACACATTCTTTACAAAGTTTTTTTCTCACTTATCATGTTTCTGCAATATGCGCTTTGGGCTGTCATGAGGTAAAGCGCTCTATAAATATCCTTTTACATTACATTACGATACAGGATTTTAAAGGAGGATAAACATACACTGAGTGTAAAGCGCTCTATAAATATCCTTTTACATTACATTACGATACAGGGTTTTAAAGGAGGATAAACATACACTGAGTGTAAAAGAGAAGAAAAGGTGACAAGGGATAATATCAGACTGGTGTCATGTTGGAGTCACATTTTTATGACGTACATGAAGGTCAGATGTGTCATCTTGAGTTTGTGGTGTGTTTATGCGTATGTGGTGCATGTGTGTTCATAGAGATGATCAAATGTGAAAGGTGTGTGACCAAGCAGTTGAGGAAACGAATGCAAGAGCACACTTCTGTTTTGGATGTGGAGTGGTCTGTGTTACCAGCAAAGTCTGACGTGGCACAGTCATTGTACTTATTAGTGAACAATGAACCACAGCACTTCTTAAAGGACCTTGCACAGTGGGCATGTCTTCAACAAAACTTAGAATGAAACAATAATTGTACTCCTGTATATTCATGCAGTAACATCAGCCTGTGAAACAGCTAAGCCGGCACAAAGTCTTAAACTGGAAGGTGTTGATGTTATAGGAGGTATATATTGTCTTTTGTTATGGTGCATACAGCAAAATTCTGATTTGTAAAACGCTCAACTTTATTCACCTTCAAGGTACACTTTCTTATTTTTTGAAAATTCATCAAGTGAGTGTGAGCGCATGCACATGAGAATGCTTATAATTTGTTACCCTGCGCATAGTGGGCAGTCTCGGGAGCAGGGCGTTTTCAGTCCTGTGTGTAGGTGTTTCTGCTCAAAAACTTGAAAACTGTGACATATCTTAAATATCAATGTTAGCGCACTGCCAAAATAACGTGGACAAACAAATCACAAACTTGTTTATAATTTCATCTTTGTGAATTGCATGAATATCAGCTATGACAGGCACATGGCTTAGTTAACTTGCACTATGTTTGTGAGTACTTGGAGCGCTAAAAACTACCTGTAAAGAACTTGTGTATACTGTTTCTATTATTTCATTCTGTCATCATCCCACAAATCATGTTTTATTATTTTTTACTTTTCGATGCCATCAGGTGGCACGTCTTCTGGGAGCCAAACGAGTCGTGGGCATCTGTGGCAGTGAAGCCAAGTGCCAGTTTCTCACCACAGAGCTTGGGTTCGATTCTGCCGTCAATTACAAGAGCCCTGACATTCCTACCCAGCTGTCACAGGCCTGCCCAGAGGGAGTTCATGTCTACTTCGACAACGTGGGGGGAGACCTCAGCGAGCACATCATTGAGCAGGTGGGAAATAGCTTAAATAATGATGAATGTATGTCGATTGGTCAGACAGACAGCTTAAATAATGATGAATGTATGTCGATTGGTCAGACAGACAGCTTAAATAATGATGAATGTATGTCGATTGGTCAGACAGACTGACTTCCATCAGGAGACCAACGAAAAAAATAATCTGATGATCAAGAAGGAAGGGGAGGGAGGTGGGGGAAGGGAAGAGATGTGTGGGGTTGTAAAACTGTACAAGAAACCTTGACCTTTATCAGTTTTCAAACATTGGCAGGAGAATACATGGCATGATTGGAAGAGGGATTAAGGTTTTAAGATTTGTACACCAGCTTACGATGGTTTACCCTGTAAGAAAACAATTGTTACTGAATTTCCATTTGGAGAGTTATAAATTATGTTTCTTTTCATCAGCTACTAAATTTATTTGTTCTGGTGAGTGCAGTGATGAATGAAAAAGATGCCCAGCTAAAGCAGAAGTGTTAGATCGTCTGAATTGTTGGTTTCTGTACTGTACTGTACTACAGCCTGGTAGATGACTTCTCTGAACATTGACTTGTGTACTGTGTGGAATGACAGCCTAGCAGATGACTTGTTTGAACAGTGACTTCTTCATCGTGTGTAGTGACAGCCTGGCAGATAGTGTGCCTGAATGTGAACTCGCATATTTTGTGAAGTGACAGTCTGCTAGATGACATGGCTGAATGTGAAGTTTTATTTTGTGTAAAGTGACTATGCAGTAGATAAAAATATCTGACTGTGGACTTTTGTATTGTGTGAAGTGACGTCACAGTCCCGTAGATAACATGTGTGACTGTGAATGTACGCATTGTACAAAGTGGCAGTCAAGTAGATAACCTACCTGATTATGGACTTCTGTGTTGTGTGAAGTAGAAAGTCTAGCAGGTAACCAGTCTGAACGTGAAATCATATATTGCATAACATGGCAGTTCAGCAGGTAACCTGCCTGAATGTGGGAGGGTGAGAATTTCCCAGGTCTGTAGTTGAATCAGTCATTGTTCTTTCCTGTGACATCAGGACTGAAGTGATGATCAAGGGGGTGTGGTTTGTTTTCTTGATGCAAATATAGTATGTGGTTCCTATTTTCAGTATGCTCTATGCACTCGAAAAGAAACAAAAACAAACAAACAAACAAAAACATGACAACAAAGGAGTTCACTCTTGCACAGTCTGTGAAGAGAAATGTGCTTTGACAGTACGCCAAGTCATTTACATGTCTGTGCACCTGTGATTCCCACAGGTACCAAGCTGACCATCCAGCGTTGTCACCGTGTACAGGTGGTCTGTTTCATTTGCAGATCAGTCATGTGGCTTTAAATGACGTATTATGTATTTCATGCTTATGGCCAGGCATGTAGTGGTTATAAAACAACATTAAGAAAGCTGCATGGATTGATAGGGGGAATGGTTATAAAACATTAAGAAAACTGCATGAATTGATAGGGGGAATGGTTATAAAACAACATTAAGAAAACTGCATGAATTGATAGGGGGAATGGTTATAAAACAACATAGGAAAACTGCATGAATTGATAGGGGGAATGGTTATAAAACAACATAGGAAAACTGCGTGAATTGATAGGGGGAATTGACTTTGAAGAGATGACATCACTGTTGTGGCTCTTCGTGGTTGGCTATTCTGTAAACACGAGTTGAAATGAGAGTAAATGATTTCTATAGAACGGCTCCCTCTTCGCTGATTGGCTAAGACTCAAAAAGGTTCACCGTTGTTGGTAGTTTTGTTTATGCAAACATTTTTGAACCCGCCATTAAAGCAGCCACATTCTGTCTTCAGATTGAGCTCAACTGAAATGAAGTGAATCCCCACCCCGTCCTCCCATCATCCACACTACCCTTTTTTCCTTCATCCTCGAAAATGGGGTCTTCAGAGTTAGTCTTTTCTAGGGAGGTCAAGCGCTTTTTGTTTTCTCTTACAGACATTTCATGATGAACAGGGAGCAAAAATACTGGTCAGGCTGAAAGTGTTTCTTAGTTTGATTTTTATTTGTGTTGAAAAATGTGGGGAATTTGTGTTTTTCTCTTACAGACAGTTCATGATGTTGACCGCATTGAACAGGAAGCGCAAATAGCTGGACAGGCTGAAAGTGCATGTTACTTTGATTTTCACTGGTGTGGAAAAACTTGGAACCGTGTTGTTTGTGTGGTCAGATAGTGCCAGGGGGTCATGTGGTGCTGTGTGGTCAGATCGCTGTGTACAACAAAGACGTCCCCTACCCTCCCCCCATCTCCTCACATCTCCAGCAGCTGATTGAGGAGAGGAACATCACCAGGTACTGAGCAGTCTCTCTAGATCCTACCATGAGTGGGTCCAGCTTGCAGGGTGTATGAAGAATAAAAAAAAGGCCACACAGGTTAACTAGGTGCTGAAAGCAGGGGATTGCATCAGAGGGTAGGAAGGGGGGTAAAGACAAAGATACGGTCACATGGAAGATAAACAGAGTTAAGTTCTATCCAGATATTAACAATATGAATGATTCTGTTCCTCTGCTGCATGTATGAAAACTGTTTTAAAACATGAGAGCTGTAGAGAGATTGATATCTCAGAACTTAGAACTTAAGTGTAAATCAAATTGATGAAATGTTCAGCTTCAGAGCAAGCATTTGGAAACAGAAGTGAATGTAGTGAAGTACTCTGTGCCCCAAAATGGACAAATCAGTGGATGTTTTTAGTCCCCACACTATTAGTTGACTTGTTGGTCCCAACACTATTATTTGACTTGTTGGTCCCAACACTATTATTTGACTTGTTGGTCCCGACACTATTAGTTGACTTGTTGGTCCCGACACTATTAGTTGACTTGTTGGTCCCCACACTACTAGTTGACTTGTTGGTCCTGACACTATTAGTTGACTTGTTGGTCCCCACACTACTAGTTGACTTGTTGGTCCCCACACTATTATTTGACTTGTTGGTCCCCACACTATTAGTTGACTTGTTGGTCCCCACACTATTAGTTGACTTGTTGGTCCCCACACTATTAGTTGACTTGTTGGTCCCCACACTCTTATTTGACTTGTTGGTCCCCACACTATTATTTGACTTGTTGGTCCCCACACTATTATTTGACTTGTTGGTCCCCACACTATTATTTGACTTGTTGGCCCCAACACTATTATTTGACTTGTTGGTCCCCACACTATTAGTTGACTTGTTGGTCCCCACACTATTATTTGACTTGTTGGTCCCCACACTATTAGTTGACTTGTTGGTCCCCACACTATTAGTTGACTTGTTGGTCCCCACACTATTATTTGACTTGCCTAAAATTGGGTAAAGCACTGAAGAAAATGTCACTCCTTTTCAGTCCATGTAACTGATTTCAGATTCCTATTTATGATCAACAAGAAGGTGAATTTGACTACAGGATTACACAATAAGAAAAATAATAGATGAATGAAAAAATAATAAATGAAAAAACAGGGTGGAGAAGGTAATCTGAGGAAAAGATTAACCAAACATTCAAGGCCTTAAACCCTTTTTCAATGGTAAGGAACTATGAGAACATAGCAATTTAAAAGATGGAAAGGTGAACATAAATAATGGTGATAGCAAACTCTAGCAAGTGGCTGCAGGGCCGAGTAGAATTCAGATGTGTTAGGAGAGAGGAAAAAGGAAAGTGAATTTGAAAAGAGAGAGAGAGAGAAGGAGGGGGGAGCATGGGGGGGCAAGAAAGAGAGAGGAGGAGCGGAGGGAGAGAAATGATTCCTTGATGTTAAGTCCTGTTGGTGTGGTGGTGCCAAGTCGTTTGATCAGCCAGGATTCCATGAATTTTCGATAGGTCATGCTGGCTTTATTCTGCCAGACAGCAGCAACTTTGGCGTGAAAGTATGTGTGCATGGGGCTGTTAAAATGCACTCCAATAGGGTTCTTGTACTGAATGTTTGGTTAATCTTTTCCTTGCATTACCTTTTCCACCCTGTTTTTTCATTTACTAGTTATGATTGTTGGTCAGTGTAGCTTTAGATTTGATCATGTGAAGATAAATTTGTTTCAGGGAAAGGTTTCTTGTGCTGAACTACACCGACAAGTTTGATGCTGCTCTGGCAGTGCTGTCCAAGTGGTTTGTGGCAGGAAAGATTAAGGTTAGTCTTCGTGAGCATGTGTTTGTGCACATCTGGATGAGAGAGGACAAGTGACTTTTGCATGTGTATGGGAGAGGGATGGGAAGTTTGTAAGTGTGTGAGTGTGTTTTAATCAGTGCATGTTCTTCAGGATTGGAAGCATGTGACGCCCAGGAGTCACATTGTATCCCCCCCTCCCCCACCCCTTTAGTAAATACATCCTAGTCTTGTACATGTGTGGATGTACAAAAAAAAATTACCAATCCAAATGAGTATCCACCTTTCAGAATTTTGTATGGATAAACAACAAAGTTATACACAGTTTCTGCAGGTAACTACAGGATCTTTTTCACTTGCCTGTGGCTGGACAACGTGCACCAACCCGAGCAGGGTAGAAGTATTCTGCAAACAGTCCAATCCCTTTTGTTGCTCTGCTGTTTATCTTTGGTCCGAGATGTTCTCCCTCCACCCTGGATAATAGTCTTGGTCTATGAGTCATGGTTGGGATCTAGTCTTTCAAATGGGTTAGGCAACTTGTTCCAAGGTCCATGGTTAAATTTCCGCCAGAGATAGCTAGGTTAGAGTTTTTTCTTTACAGTTACTGTCTGTGCAGACTCCAGCATCCTCATAGCTTCTTTCTGAGTGAGACTACAGCTTGTGTTTGAATGTGCTGTTTGTCATTTTTTGTATGTTGTTGGTTAAAATGGATCTTTGACCAATGTCAGAAAATACGTCTAGAATTAATCCGATTGACCTTTTACCCTTTTTCTCACCAGAATTGTATGTATTGATTGTGTTGACCTTTTTTCCTCACCAGAACTGCATGTACTGATTGTGTTGACCTTTTTCCATTTCCTCACCAGAATTGCATGTACTGATTGTGTTGACCTTTTTTTCCATTTCCTCACCAGAATTGCATGTACTGATTGTGTTGACCTTTTTCCCAGTTCCTCACCAGAATTGCATGTACTGATTGTGTTGACCTTTTTCCCATTTCCTCACCAGAATTGCATGTACTGATTGTGTTGACCTTTTTTCCATTTCCTCACCAGAATTGCATGTACTGATTGTGTTGACCTTTTTTCCATTTCCTCACCAGAATTGCATGTACTGATTGTGTTGACCTTTTTTCCATTTCCTCACCAGAACTGCATGTACTGATTGTGTTGACCTCTTTTCCCATTTCCTCACCAGAATTGCATGTACTGATTGTGTTGACCTTTTTTCCATTTCCTCACCAGAATTGCATGTACTGATTGTGTTGACCTTTTTTTCCTCACCAGAATTGCATGTACTGATTGTGTTGACCTTTTTTTCCTCACCAGAATTGCATGTACTGATTGTGGTGACCTTTTTTTTCCTCACCAGAATTGCATGTACTGATTTTGTTGACCTTTTTTCCTCACCAGAATTGCATGTACTGATTGTGTTGTCAGTATTGCATGTACTGATTGTGTTGACCTTTTTTCCATTTCCTCACCAGAATTGCATGTACTGATTGTGTTGACCTTTTTTCCATTTCCTCACCAGAACTGCATGTACTGATTGTGTTGACCTTTTTTCCATTTCCGCACCAGAACTGCATGTACTGATTGTGTTGACCTTTTTTCCATTTCTGCACCAGAACTGCATGTACTGATTGTGTTGACCTTTTTTTCCATTTCCTCACCAGAATTGCATGTACCGATTGTGTTGACCTTTTTTCCATTTCCGCACCAGAACTGCATGTACTGATTGTGTTGACCTTTTTTCCATTTCCGCACCAGAACTGCATGTACTGATTGTGTTGTCAGCAGACGAAGGAGACTGTAGCAGAAGAGCTGGACAACGCTGGAAAAGCTTTCGTCTCCATGATGAACGGCGGCAACATTGGCAAGCAGATTGTACGAGTTACTTCGTAACAGCTATTGGTTTTAGAACTGCAAGGAATCCGGTGGAGAACTACGGCAAGTTAACAGTTATATTACTAGTTTCTTTTATGTCAGACTTTTCCCACACGTCTGTAATATAGATAGACCGATATATCGATCCCCCTCACAGTTAGCTAAGATTATATCAAAAACAAATACAGTGAAGTTTGAACTCTCATGAGGAGGTATTAACAGGCAAGTATTTGTTGCACAGTGTGTTAGAATTCAAAATTATTTTTACCTGTCCAAAAAGATGCTTTTTCCTTTATTGGTATGGAACTTCACTATATCATCAGTTAAAAAAAACCAACTCTGATCACCCTTAAAAGTGAATTCATTTCGTTGCATCATATTAGAACTGGCATGTTTTTTTCCTTTTTATAATGGAGGAACATGCCCCTCTCTGATGATCAGGTTTCATTTTTTCGGTGCTCATGGATTCACACAAATGTTCACTCAAGCATGATTTTGCTTCTGAAGGAGAAGCTTTATCTTTCTAGCTTCTCAAAGGGGGAATTGGGATTTTAAAACTGCCCCAGTTTGGTCAAGAGGGAACAAATCAGTATGTAATAGTTCTTATGTTAAAAATATGACCTATCGCCTAGACTTGAACACTATTGGAGCACCACAGAAGACTTTGCAACCAGCTTCCTCCACTCCTCCCGGTTCTCAGATGCTCTTAGGCAGTTGCTGAGTGTGAGGCCAGTCCATGCACTGATGTTGTCCTCCCATCTCTTTCTCTGTCTTCCTCTCCTTCTGCCTCCTCACACTGTTCCTGGTAGAATGGTTTTGGCAAATCCTGTTGATCTTGTTACATGACCATACCATCTCATTTTCTTTCTTTTCACTGTGGACAGCAAGTCATATGGTCCAGTGGCTTGTCTGGACCAACAATTTAGTAATGTGGTCTTTGTATGAGATGCCAAGGATCTTGTAGAAGCACTTTACCTCTAATGCTTGAATTATCCTCTCAGGTTCCGCTGTCAGAGTCCACGTCTCGCAGACAGAGAAATATATCATTGCCATATTTCTAATATTTCTCATTATCTAAACTCAAAAGGTGGTCTGCTCCATTTTATGTTCCTCTCCTCAAAGATGTAGTATATTACACCAAAGCCTCTTGTTTGAACGGATAATGATGAATGGATAAGAAACAGATTGAACCTGAATCAGAAACTGGGCTGTTCAAGCCATTTTTCTGTTTATATATTGGTCTGTGAAACATGCCGAGTACTGTGAACTTTCCCAGTGTTGGGAGGCCGCTTGATGAGGCATTTGCTTGTGGAGCTTTGGTGGGCAGTAGAGCAAGAGCAGAACAGAATGATCAAATGCCATGCTCTTCCTTGGATTTAAAGCTTCATCTGTGGTGTTAGGTCGAGATTGCTTTGGTTCAAATCCCTTCAGCATACTGTCACTTTTTACTCTTTTCCTTCTTCCTATTTTTACTGTGTCACTGTGACCTGAATTGATGGAATTGGTGACACTTAGTCATGACAACGGCGGTTTGCTATGAACATCTTGTCCAGTTCGTTGTCTTCTGATAACAATGAATTTTTAAAAAAAAATTTTAATGACAGTGATAGTACAATAAATCTAATCAGTATGTGTCCTACGATGCCATGCCAAATTATGACAAACTGAATGTGTGAAGGGGAAAAAAGATGGTGCTATTCTGTTGTGCTCACACAGGGGAGAGCAGCTCATATTTCATATAGAAATACTTGTTGTACAATACACTGTAATACTGCTTGTTAATAGGTTGTCTGTTTTCTAAGTATTGTGATACACTTTTTGAATATAATTTACTTTCGGGAATGTGAAAATAATGGTCACTGGGCTGCTGGATGAAAACCCCACAGACATGGAAGTAACGATCGTCCACCTGTTGGTCATGCTGGGGAAGATCAAGAAAAAAACAAAGATAAATGAGTAGTGGGGGGAAAAACATGCAGGCAAAAAAAAAAAGCCCTTAAACATTATGCAAATGATTTAGTGAGGGGTGGAGAGGGAAGGCGTGGTTTGGGGGGGAGAGGGGCGTGGTAGGGGGGGGGGGCGTGGTGGGGGGGGGATGGGGGGGGGGGCGTGGTATGGGGGGGGGAGAGGGGCGTGGTATGGGGGGGGGGGGGGAGAGGGGCGTGGTATGGGGGGGGGGGGGGAGAGGGGCGTGGTATGGGGGGGGGGGGGGAGGGGGGTGGAGGGGGGGGGGGGAGGGGGTGGGGGGGGGGGGGGGGGGAGGGGGTGGATGGGGGGGGGGGGAGAGGGGCGTGGTATGGGGGGGGGGGGGGGGGGGGGGGGGGGGGGGGAGAGGGGCGTGGTATGGGGGGGGAGAGGGGCGTGGTATAGGGGGGGGGGGGGGAGGGGCGTGGTATGGGGGGGGGGGGGGGGAGAGGGGCGTGGTATGGGGGGGGGGAGAGGGGCGTGGTATGGGGGGGGGGGGGGGGGGGGGAGGCTTGGTATGCTGTGAGAAAGGTTTACTACTTGCATTAAAAAAAAAAAAAAGCTCCAGTGTGGTTCACAGCAGTGGGCTGGGGTGTAAAGGTGAACCTCCGTCACCCCCTCTGTCCGTCAGGGACCCACCCTTAACTAGCAAGCAAAGCCATGATTTGAACTGTAGAAATGAGGCGAGTTCTATGTATGTTATTTTTTTTTTTTTTTGTGCTATAATAAATTGACCACTCTTTTGATAGTCCGAGCAATGAAGGAACTGGCAAGTCTTGTTGAAGTGTTGGTCTGCACTGCTGCAGCAATTGGGGGGGGGGAGGGGGGGGGGGTGCATTTACAAACCCTTCCAAGGCAACACTCAAACGAATCGAGATTAACACCTGAACAGAGTAGACCCGTTTATTGGATATGTACAGTTCCTTGGGAATCAAAATATAAATGCCAGTCCCTGGGACAGACTAGATAAACATTTTGTACATGATGGTACAAAAATGCCAAATTAAGGCTCCAGCATAATTCTATAGACAGTCCACCTCCCCAGGAACTGAGTAGGTTCACAAGATTCTGCTCAAATGCCGTTTGAGAATTGAAGAAACATAATGCATGTTATCCTCCCTACCAATGAATATACACCAAGGACATGCACAACTTTCTTCCCCATTAAAATGCACAGCGTTTCAAAAACAATACTTGAGGCCGTCATAATAGAATGGTCAGTAGCATTTCAAAGGCAGGACATCAGTTTTGTAAGACTTCACGACCTTGGGTCAAATGGGAGGGGAGCAGTTACATTTCTATGGTACAGAAAGCAGTTCAGAGGCCAGCTCGCTTTCGAAAAATCTTAATTTCATTCTGTAAAGCTCGCATTAATCTTAATTTCATTCTGTAAAGCTTTCTTCATCAGCAAGACTAGGTCACAACTGGCAAATACACCAATAACGTTTGGGCAGACCTAAAGTACATTTAACTACGCAACTATCTAGCTATAAAAAAAATCATCACTTAAAAAATGTTCACAACAAAACATTCATAATCAACTGATTATGTAGAGATGTGAATTTGCAAAATGTTTGGTCTCACCAAGTTAAAAAATGGATCCAAAAAAAAGCCACACCAAATATCCATTAAAAGGGAGACAATTGGAAATGGTGCAAAGAAAAAGTCCATCCACCAATCTGCCTCGTATGCAATCACATGCTGCATGCAAGCCAGGTGGCAAAAAAAAAAAGCCGACCTCAATTCAGTGAGGGCACGAGGTTCAGCATCTCTGCACATTGAATACAGATCAGGCGGCCATATTTATTGCCAAGACTATTTACATCACCCGATACATACAATCATATAAAGATTTTAAAGGCAACATTTGTTCTCAAGGCGTTCATGTGTGGTTCTCTAATTGATCTTGCCCTAAAAAATCATCTGACAAGATTTTTTCTTCTTTGTGAGAACTACAACAATCTACATTTGTCAATATAGCATTCTTCCTTTGATCTCTCAAAGCAATTTATTTCCGGAATACAAGGGTTTTTGTGTTGTTTTTTTCAAATAGGCCTTTGATCCATGCCCTTATCTGTCGAGGCAAGAAGTGAAAAGCCAAAGGGACCAACTGCCGACTTGCTGATTCTGGACTGTACAAACTCGGATAACTCTCAACAGCTCACGCTACTTATAGCTGAACTCGGTCCCATCTTGGAGGAGCCTCTGATCAAACCATGCATAATGCCCAAGGCAATCCTTCGATTCAGCAAGTTGGTCCTTTTAACTCACGAGGAGGTCCTTTTAATTTTTGAAAGCTACTGTTAAGTCCCGCTTTTTCAAGAGAAGGCAGCTTGAAAACGAAACTGATACATCTTCCACAACCCAAACAGTACTCTTGCAAGTTGCAAAGAGTTGACAGATGCCGACGCGATTGAAACGCGGTAGGTAGGCAGGCCTATAACGCTAGGGCTATCAGTGGGCTTTCTGTTTAGTAAGCTACGCTAGCAGACGACGCTAGCTGCGGGCAGTGGCTCGTCTTCTGCTGGTGGGTTGCTGCAATCCAGCTTTTTTGATGTCGGGGGTTCCACAGTGCAGACGCAGTGCTAATGTTGGCGGCATATAGCTGACTTACATTTTCGCTCATGCTATCTATGTTAAAATGTTCCCTTTATAGAAATTCATTAAAAGAGTGGGGCAATAATGAAAATATTACCCAAATACATATAGGTACATAACATGACGGAATGCGAACATAACAAAAGGCTTGGGGGAACAGCTATATGCCGAGTTCTTGAGTAACATTTACAGGATAGATTCCGTTTCCATCTTGTCTACCCCCCCCCCCCCCCCCCCCCCCCTCTGACCTTTCTCTGCCCTAGCTATTTCTGCCAGAGGCCTAGTTTGGAAAGTTTTACAAAGTTTTTGTTGCAAGCTAAACGTTAAAAATGCCAGGAAGATGTTCCTTTCAGGATAACTGGTTACAGGGTTCCCACAGATATCAGAAAAAAAAGTTCAAGGGGTTTTCAAGGGAATTTCCAGGGGTTAGCAGCTTCATTCAAGGGGTAGTAATTAACAACTTTCTTGCAAAGTCAGACCTGCCTACCTCATGTTATGCTCATCAGTAATAACCACAGAGATTCAGTAATTTTGCATTTTCCTTCAGTAATTCCACGGACGCGTAATACACGGCGTTTTTGAACAAATAATGTGTACAAAACTCCAACTACATTTTTAACATTTTAACAATATAAACAGTAAAAAAGGAACAAAAACAACAAAGCAGAATTAAAATACCTTGGGATGATGGCTGATGACAGACTCAGGACAGGAGTTTCAGGTCAATTCAAAGGTGATATACTTGACAGTTTGTAACTTACACAGCAGTCACCACAGATGACACCACTGATGAAGAACCTAATGTACAACCCCCCCTCCCCCCCCAAAAAAAACTACAAAAATGTGTGTGTGTGTGTGTGTGTGTGTGTGTGTGTTGCACTAAGCCTTGTATTGTGCCTGAGAGATTGCTGAGTCTGGAAACATCCTTTTCATTTTCGCCACTATCTTGTCAGCACAGCTCAGGGACAAGTTGTTTCCGCAGATCAGCTCACACAACAGTCTTTCTGCGTTGGTGATCTTCCGTGTGTGGGTCTGACGGCTGCTCTCGCTGGATTTCGTAAACAACGATGTGATCTTCTGACTGGAGGCACTGGCAGCCGTCTCTTTGTGCATTTTCCCGAGATATGGCGCTTGCAGTCATTTGCTCCCCCATGTCCGATGGAGAAGTCTGAATTGCACACCGAGCAGTATACAAATCCAGGTCCATGTTTTTTGGATTGCAAAAGACAAGGCCAAGTCCGCGTGTATTTACTTCGGAACGCTTGCTTCTTCGCCTTCTTCCGTTGTGGCACAGTGGTTTTCGAACCCTCGTCGTCGGTTTCATGCAAACGTTTAGAAGATTTCTCCGCCATTTTCACAATAGCCGGCAAAAAATCGGTTGAAACTTTGTCTTACAATGGCTGAACAAAAGGCTTCGAATGGCGCGCACAGATGTGATGGCGCGTCGTGTTGGCCCACAGCACCACATTGACCAATCGCAAGTTCCGAACCATCTGTGGTTTCGGCTTGAGTCAAGGGAAGTTACTCTGTGGTCTCGGAAAGGTCTAGCAGTCGACAATTTTTCGAGTCTGGAATTTGCGTAGTTTTTCAATTTTCTTTTCCGTAATTTCGCACGGAAAATCGTACCTCCGTAATGGGAGGTTAATTTCCGTAAGATTACGGACGATTACGGAAGGGTAGGCAGGTCTGCAAAGTTATGTTTATTAAACTCTATGAGCAGCCTGTTACTATCAATCATTAACTTATCATTTCTTACCTCGTATTCATGCTAGCACAACTGGTCAGGTCCAGTAGATGGAAGAAGAAGGCAGGTACAGTTGTCATTGTTTTCTCTGAATTACACTGTGACTTTACAGTTTAACAACCAGCACAGAGCTGACCACCGCTTCCGTTACTAATGATAGTCTTGAGTCTGAATGCACAGGAGAATACAGTCACCTTTGCAGAAAATTTCCCTTTTGTCGATTTTTCTTCAGTACATAGAAAATATACACCTTCGGAGTTCTTCCAATACCTTACACACTTTGCACTCACATGGCAGAAAAAATAAAAGTACTTCTATAAGGAAGACAGTTATACGCAGGTCTATTAAGGAAATATCTAAAGTTGCACATCTGTCAGCAGTCAGAAAAGGGAGAACATTTACACAGTTTACATCTCCTTCAGCTCTTCCAGTTTTGCACAGAGTTTTTTCTCAAGTTTTAACACTTCTTCAGTCTTTTCCTTGGCAGACCTTCTCATTGCGTTGGACTTGGCTATCAAGTTCCCCTGCTGTTTCACCTGCACACTGTTTTCAGCCTTCACTGCCAAGTTGTCTGCTGTATGGATCAAATCTTCGGCACAACTTGCTAGTTTTCTCTTCTTCATTTTCAGATCAACCTCATCGGCATTTCTCTTATTCTCATGTTCATGTTCCACCAACCGTTTGTGTTTCACTCCATCAGCATGACTCTTCACAGCACTGATGCCATACCCGAGATACTAAAACTCTTCTTGCACAATGTGCACCTTGCTGAGTGTTCGTTTTCCCCACGAGCTAACCAACCTTTGAAAGCATCTTTTTCTGCCCACATATCATTGAAAACGCAGTCTCCTTTCCCCATCTTGCAGGCTCAGTAGCACTATTTGGCGCAAAACATCGACCGTCGACACAACCCCGATGGTAACCAAAGGGAAAGAACTCTGTTGGCTTCTACACTTACGTCTATAGCAAGTCAAACACTAGTCACTGACGAGTTACTTCCCTTCTGCTTCAGCTAGGCTGTTGTCGGTTGCTACGGGATCGGCGATCACGAAGCCACATGGAGTGACAGAGATTGTGATTTATTTCGTTATAAAAAAAAACATTTTCTTGAGTGACAGTCACTTCCTTGCTTTGAGAGGACAGATTGTGACCGATTTTGAAATTTCAAGGACTTTTCCAGGGGGGTTAGGCCTTCAGCTTATTTTTAAGTACTTTTCATAGGCCTTGAAATGGTCATGTCAAATCTCAAGCACTTTTCAAGAAAATAAGGGGGCGTACGAACCCTGTGGTTATGAGAGGTAAGTGTTGCTGTTCTGCATGCCAAAGGGTTTGGGGTGTGTACTGTAAAGTTATGTTGGCAAAGGTCCTTTCAGACCTGCCTACCCTTCCGTAATCGTCCGTAATCTTACGGAAATTAACCCCCCATTACGGAGGTACGATTTTCCGTGCGAAATTACGGAAAAGAACATTGAAAAACTACGCAAATTCCAGACTCGAAAAATTGTCGACTGCTAGACCTTTCGAGACCACAGAGTAACTTCCCTTGACTCAAGCCGAAACCACAGATGGTTCGGAACTTGCGATTGGTCATGTGGTGCTGTGGGCCAACACGACGCGCCATCACATCTGTGCGCGCCATTCGAAGCCTTTTGTTCAGCCATTGTAAGACAAGTTTCAACCGATTTTTTGCCGGCGATTATGAAAATGGCGGAGAATCTTCTAAACGTTTGCATGAAACCGACGACGAGGGTTCGAAAACCACTGTGCCACAACGGAAGAAGGCGAAGAAGCAAGCGTTCCGAAGTAAATACACGCGGACTTGGCCTTGTCTTTTGCAATCCAAAAAACAGGGACCTGGATTTGTATACTGCTCGGTGTGCAATTCAGACTTCTCCATCGGACATGGGGGAGCAAATGACTGCAAGCGCCATATCTCGGGGAAAATGCACAAAGAGACAGCTGCCAGTGCCTCCAGTCAGAAGATCACATCGTTGTTTACGAAATCCAGCGAGAGCAGCCGTCAGACCCACACACGGAAGATCACCAACGCAGAAAGACTGTTGTGTGAGCTGATCTGCGGAAACAACTTGTCCCTGAGCTGTGCTGACAAGATAGTGGCGAAAATGAAAAGGATGTTTCCAGACTCAGCAATCTCTCAGGCACAATACAAGGCTTAGTGCAACACACACACACACACACACACACACACACACACATTTTTGTAGTTTTTTTTTGGGGGGGGGGAGGGGGGGTTGTACATTAGGTTCTTCATCAGTGGTGTCATCTGTGGTGACTGCTGTGTAAGTTACAAACTGTCAAGTATATCACCTTTGAATTGACCTGAAACTCCTGTCCTGAGTCTGTCATCAGCCATCATCCCAAGGTATTTTAATTCTGCTTTGTTGTTTTTGTTCCTTTTTTACTGTTTATATTTTTTGTTAAAATGTTAAAAATGTAGTTGGAGTTTTGTACACATTATTTGTTCAAAAACGCCGTGTATTACACGTCCGTGGAATTACTGAAGGAAAATGCAAAATTACTGAAAATCTCTGTGGTTATTACTGATGAGCATAACATGAGGTAGGCAGGTCTGTCCTTTTAAACTGATTTGAGGTCCTTTTAAAGTCCTTTAAATGTCCTTTTTTGGCCTCATGCCCATCACCTGGGAACCCTGTCATGCAAAGTGCCGAGGCTGTAAGAAATGTGGAAAGCAGCTTGTCCATGCAGCACAAGGTAAACTAAAGTTCAGCTGGCAGACTGGTTTCAAGGAAGCAATTCAATAAAGTAACTCAAGGAGCAACTTTCAAAGTTTTTGCAGTGTCCAAGTTGCTGTTCCTGCCCGATCATGAGAAACTGGATTTCCCAGAAAGTTCAGCAACAGAGGGCTTGAAGTGATTGAACTGTGCAACGAAACTTCTTTGGTGCATGCATAGTGTATCAAATGAGTGCAGTCTGATCATTATTTTTCCATTACAAACATTATGGGGTGCACTGCATGTGCTCATCTTATAAGCAGGAAATAAGGGCAATTGTACATCCTTTAGCCTATGGATAAGACAGACTCTAGCTTACAAGACATAAATCAGTTGTACATCACTTAGAACATGGAATAAAATGGGATTAGTCGACACAGCGGGGGTGTGAGGTGAATGTAAGACACCATGGAATACGGTAAGGTAATCATCGGCATCTTTCCATTTTACTTGGGTCCTAGCATGTCCTCTGGCCTCACCCACGCCTCAAACTGATCCTCCGTCAGAAATCCCAGCTGTAGTGAAGACTCTTTCAGAGTCAGGCCTCCTTGTGAGCCTTCTTGGCAATCTGCGCGGCCTTGTCATAGCCTATGTGGGGGTTCAGAGCCGTCACCAACATCAGCGACCTCTTCATCAGTTTGTCTATGTTCTCCTCGTTGGGCATGATGCCCACCAGGCAGAACTGGGTGAAGGAAGACGTGGCGTCGGCCAGCAGACGGACCGACTGCAGGACATTTTTGACTATCATGGGCTTGAAGACGTTGAGCTCAAAGTGGCCGTTGCTGGCACCGACAGACACCGCCACCTGGTTGCCCATGACCTGTGCTGCCACCATGGTGAGGGCTTCGCTCTGCGTGGGGTTCACTTTGCCTGGAACATGCACGCAGTCTGTCTGCAACTTCACGCCTTGTCAGTCGAACATGCACACAGTCTGTCTGCAACTTCACGTCTTGTCAATCGAACATGCACACAGTCTGTTTGCAACTTCACGCCTT
The DNA here is from genome assembly GCA_018398815.1 of Conus ventricosus. NCBI lineage: Eukaryota > Metazoa > Mollusca > Gastropoda > Neogastropoda > Conidae > Conus > Conus ventricosus. Next base: position 114,188,756 of record CM031598.1, read on the forward strand.
GTCAATCGAACATGCACACAGTCTGTCTGCAACTTCACGCCTTGTCAATCGAACATGCACACAGTCTGTCTGCAACTTCACGCCTTGTCAGTTGAGAAACAAATGAATGACAAGTGGAAGTTGGAAAAAAAAATAAATGAAATGCATACACATGCAGGCAGGCGTGCACGCGTGCGCACACACAAGAACATGCAGTAAGAAAACCATCTTTAATGTATGCAGGCAAGCGTGCACACACAAGAACATGCAGTAAGAAAACCATCTTTAATGTATGCAGGCAAGCGCGCACACACAAGAACATGCAGTAAGAAAACCATCTTTAATGTATGCAGGCAAGCGTGCACACACAAGAACATGCAGTAAGAAAACCATCTTTAATGTATGCAGGCAAGCGCACACACAAGAACATGCAGTAAGAAAACCATCTTTAATGTATGCAGGCAAGCGTGCACACACAAGAACATGCAGTAAGAAAACCATCTTTAATGTATGCAGGCAAGCGCACACACAAGAACATGCAGTAAGAAAACCATCTTTAATGTATGCAGGCAAGCGTGCACACACAAGAACATGCAGTAAGAAAACCATCTTTAATGTATGCAGGCAAGCGTGCACACACAAGAACATGCAGTAAGAAAACCATCTTTAATGTATGCAGGCAAGCGTGCACACACAAGAACATGCAGTAAGAAAACCATCTTTAATGTATGCAGGCAAGCGTGCACACACAAGAACATGCAGTAAGAAAACCATCTTTAATGTATGCAGGCAAGCGTGCACACACAAGAACATGCAGTAAGAAAACCATCTTTAATGTATGCAGGCAAGCGTGCACACACAAGAACATGCAGTAAGAAAACCATCTTTAATGTATGCAGGCAAGCGTGCACACACAAGAACATGCAGTAAGAAAACCATCTTTAATGTATGCAGGCAAGCGCGCACACACAAGAACATGCAGTAAGAAAACCATCTTTAATGTATGCAGGCAAGCGTGCACACACAAGAACATGCAGTAAGAAAACCATCTTTAATGTATGCAGGCAAGCGCACACACAAGAACATGCAGTAAGAAAACCATCTTTAATGTATGCAGGCAAGCGTGCACACACAAGAACATGCAGTAAGAAAACCATCTTTAATGTATGCAGGCAAGCGCACACACAAGAACATGCAGTAAGAAAACCATCTTTAATGTATGCAGGCAAGCGTGCACACACAAGAACATGCAGTAAGAAAACCATCTTTAATGTATGCAGGCAAGCGTGCACACACAAGAACATGCAGTAAGAAAAACCATCTTTAATGTATGCAGGCAAGCGTGCACACACAAGAACATGCAGTAAGAAAACCATCTTTAATGTATGCAGGCAAGCGTGCACACACAAGAACATGCAGTAAGAAAACCATCTTTAATGTATGCAGGCAAGCGTGCACACACAAGAACATGCAGTAAGAAAACCATCTTTAATGTATGCAGGCAAGCGTGCACACACAAGAACATGCAGTAAGAAAACCATCTTTAATGTATGCAGGCAAGCGTGCACACACAAGAACATGCAGTAAGAAAACCATCTTTAATGTATGCAGGCAAGCGCGCACACACAAGAACATGCAGTAAGAAAACCATCTTTAATGTATGCAGGCAAGCGTGCACACACAAGAACATGCAGTAAGAAAACCATCTTTAATGTATGCAGGCAAGCGCGCACACACAAGAACATGCAGTAAGAAAACCATCTTTAATGGCAAGCACATAAACCGCACTACTCCATCCCTGCTCCATTGAAGGTGCAATAAGATAACTTAGTGAAACCACCAAATTAAATCCCTTCACCTTTTACCCTGAAAGCCCCCACTTTTAACCAAGAACTGCACCAATCTTAATTCAAGTAGAAAAACTGTACAGAAAATGGTGCATTACACTGAAACTGCTGTACTGTTTTTACATTGGAGGTAACCGAGCTTTATCCCTTGATTACTGGCGAGTGAATACACTTGTCTTCCATGTTTTCTTGTGCGCAACTTGTTGACTTATGAGGAAATACTGATCTATTTTTCATACAGATTTCTTTCAAGCCAAGACTTGTTCAAACGAGTCATACTGCACTGACGTAATGCCAGGACAATTGAAATGTTTCCCTTAATGGCGGGATAAAAAACAGTCATACACACGAAACTCTACTCCCTTTGTTGGGTAGATGGGATTAATCCTTGCCGGTCTATACAGGGAGTGTCTGCAGGAGTATCGGCCTGCGTACGCAGAAGAAAACGTTTCCAATATTTTCGGTCCAGATTCTTCCAAAACATTCTTATTGATATTATCAAGAATGCAAAATTGTAATGTACTGTTTGGTAACTGTTAATGAAAAACTGTTCAGCTGACTGCTTTTCTGTGGCCTTACCTGCAAAGTCTTCACAAATGATATGCATAAATTAATGGTCAATCTTTACCGTTACAGAAATATTTATTTCAGTCTGCTCCTGCGCCTGGTAGAAATATTAAATGGTCTCATCGTCATATAATGTAACCTCATTTTGTAAACTTACTTTTTTTTCTTTTTTTTTCTTACAAAACTATCAACCTTAACATTCTGAAAATATAACTGAAATATAAACAAATGCTTGCAAGTGATCACAATTTTCAAGAAACTGTCATTTTGTCAGTAACACTACTTTCACTGCAGATTTATGGCCTTTCCCATCCAGCAGGGAATGTCCTCTCAATGGTCATCACTCTGTCGAGTTTTCTTTGTTCGCTTGTAATTGCCTATAAAAAGTGAATGCACTAACACAGAGACACACACACAGACAACTGAAACAGGGTAGATAACACATTTTTTTGTTTATACATGCAAGTCATATTGGGCATAAACAGTACACAAAAAAAGATGAGGGGGGGGGGGGGGGGGGGGGGTCAATCACAGGCACAGAATTTCCAGAGAACAAGAAAGTACTACACACACACACACCTGCCATCCCCCACCCCACCCATGCCATGTAGGGTTGAAGGAAGGAGGGGGCTACATACACACACAATCACAATACTCACCTGGCATGATAGAGCTGCCAGCTTCGTTTTCGGGCAGAGAGAGTTCCCCAAACCCGCAGCGCGGCCCCGACCCCAGCAGTCGCACGTCGTTGGCTATCTTCATCAGACTGCAGGCCACCACGTTCAGCGCTCCGTGCACCTCCACCAGGGCGTCGTGACACGCCAGCGCTTCGAACGAGTTCTTGGCCCTCACAAAGGGAATGTCTGCAATCAAATCACTGTATGTACCAGTAAACATTCATTACTTGACCTCTTCCTCAAGAAGCCTTATTTCATTCCTCCTCTTAGAGCTCAGTTTGTTTCATTATAACCCAGCCAGCCACACCGGGCCTTCTCACAGGGAAGGCAATTACAATGAATTTTCTCCTTTGGTTGAAATAAAGAATAAAAGCATGTCTACGAGAGGTTGTTCACTGCTTAACAAGCCAGACCCGTTCGCGTGGTTGGAAAGTATTGGTCTTTTAAGCCAGAGCATACACAACAGTGCACAGAAAACACCAAGAACCCTCACAGTCTGAAGCCTACTAGAATGCCCCAGTTTAATGTTGCATGATTTTTCAAATTTGGATGTCGCCTATCAAAACTGCTGTGAGTTCAAATGGGTAAGCAGATCACATGGTTAAGCATTTCTCTTACAACAAATAACTCAACAGCAGTTGGAGTTACCTGAAATTTGGACAAGGCGATATTTCCCCGTAAATTCTGGTCAAGGCATACTCTTTCATGAAATGCCCTGAGTAAGGACACATCAGTTGGATCAACTAGCTGGGGTCAAACTGTGCGTCATCTGCAATCCTGGCATTTTCACAGAACAGCTCAAAGCACCTGTTGTACAGTGCCCTCATCAATCCAGCATACAAGCAAAACGGGCATATATATATATATGTTGGCTTTTAAGTCTAGACAGACATGCCTGTTCACATGAGCTATTCACATGAGCCACATGCCTGCTGACATGCCTACTACATCTCATTCTAAACACACAATTTCAGTATGACAGATTTTCTACATATCCATAATTTACAACTTGTAATTTTTTTTTTAGTTTCATACTGTATCTTTTGGTGCATTTTCACAATTAATTTTGGTGTTCTCGGTAGACCAAAGCCAAGACCTCGTGTACACCCTTAGCCTGAGTCTTGAGGTTTCATAATCAGCAAAAATGATGTCTTACATTTGTATGGTCTCTGTCTGATGATAATAGGATATGAATATCAGATATCAGCTCTGACAGTCATCAAACTGGAACTATGAAATGGAAAACTCGTCCTGACCACATCAAACACCTCTCCACCATACTGCCATTAAACCACAACTTGTGAAACGCTGTCAAGAAAGACGAGAAGGCAAAACCACCGAAGAAACTGAGATGCAAGAGGAAAAAGTCTAAAGAAGATCACATGTGATACATGCTGATGGTTCAGTGACTAAAGCCGAGTTGTGCTGGGGAGACATCCATGATAAGCAAAACGGGCCAAACAATGTAGGAAGATGGTGCATACAACTTGAACATTTCCAGTGGAACAATGTTGGCCAGCAGCAGTGATGCAAGCGCTCCACACATACGCACACACGTGCACATACACACTCACACACACACACTCATACACACACACACAAACTACAGTTGCAGCACTGACAATGTTATGTATGTTGGCAAGGTCCGACCAGCGTGCTGGGCTAATGCACAGGTCAGACATCTGCTAAGTCATGTTCACAAGACCGTCATCTTAAACCTTTCATCTTAGTTATCTATTTCTCCATTCCTCCAGCTGTAAATCCTGTATACTGGCACCTCTTTAGCTTAGCGCATGTGGTGTACCATACATGGAGTAGTCCATACACAGTGACACCTCCTTGAGGAAACTGAAACAGCACTTTATCTGGTCATGAATGGATTATCATAAAATCAGAAGTGATGTGCACCTTACTCTAGAGAATCTCCTGTACCGAAAATTATGGCAGCGTCGTTGGAGAAATGCCAAGAGGAATGGGAAGACAGAGCATCAATATGTGCAAATGCACTACACACACGCACACTCCACATTGTACGAACACAGCACACGTGCTGGTGACTACACTGACCAGTGCAGGCAGCAATCTTGTCCACACTTTCTCCGCAAACCCTGCCTGGTGTTCAGACCTGTGCCCACGGCAGTGCCCCCTGCCAGACAGAAACAGGACGCCCATGGATAACGCTACCTGATCTGTTTAGTGCCTTTTTTCCCATTTAAAACAGGAGATAAAGCCAATTTACTACAACAATGACAAATGTGCATTGTACACAAAATGCAATTCTCAGTCCATCGTCGTCATAGTCTGTGAATCTAGGTCATTAAAGAAGAAAGCCATGACAACCAGCTAATGCAGTACAATGGCCACCATCAGAGTTGAAGACTGAAAGTAAACCCCCTAGGTCCAATTAGAGGCATGTATTTTTCCCCCAGCTAGTTTCTTTGCTGGTTTGTTGATGTTCCATGCACTCCAGAGGGACGATTGAAACTTCACACATTAGAAGAGTGGAACTACACTGTCGAACAGTTCATGTTGTTTATGAACCAGCTACCTATAAGAGGCTCTATCAGGACCGTTGCACAAAAATGGATCACAAGTATGCTGGAGTACAGCATACAACAACACAACAAATTCATTCAAACAAGCTACAAACGGCTTAAAAATCGATATATTTTCCATAACATTTCAGATCTAGTTGCAAACTGAGATGACTGCACGTGGAAATCTAAACAAATCTTAGATAAATGTAAGCCAACCAAAAAAAAAAAAGTGGCCAAAAGAATCACAAGACAAAACATGACGCATTTCGACCTTTTAGGTATTCTTCAGGCAAGATACAAAACAATTAGGACAACGAAATCAATCATTTTCGTTGTCCTAATTGTTTTGTATCTTGCCTGAAGAAGACCTAAAAGGTTGAAACGTGTTGTTTGTCTTGTGATTCATTTGCCCACAGTTTTTTTGGCAGTTCGGTAACATTTATCTAAGATTTGTCATAATATTTCAGATTAACGTTTACCTATTTCACTTACACTGCCTTAACAGACAGGACTCTGATGCCTGCATCTCTCAAGCTTGACTGGTTCTGAGATACTGAGGTATTTATTACAGTCCTGTCACGCAGTCTCGGACTGAAACGAAACTCCCCAGCACCTTTGTCAACCATTATCTTAAAAAAAAAAAAATTTTAAGCGGAAAAAAAACTGCCTTGACCGATGCAAACAGAACAAAATCTCCACTGATCTGTCATTAATCACGTATAACAACGGTTATCTCCACTGATCTGTCATTAATCACGTATAACAACGGTTATCTCCACTGATCTGTCATTAATCACGTATAACGGTTATCTCCACTGATCTGTCATTAATCATGCATAATGGTTATCTCCTCTGATCTGTCATTAATTATGTATAACAAAGGTTATCTCCTCTGATCTGTCATTAATCATGTATAACTATTAACAACGGTTATCTCCACTGATCTGTCATTAATCAAGTATAACAACGGTTATCTCCACTGATCTGTCATTAATCATGTATAACAACGGTTATCTCCTCTGATCTGTCATTAATCATGTATAACAACGGTTATCTCCACTGATCTGTCAATCACGTATAACAACGGTTATCTCCTCTGATCTGTCATTAATCATGTATAACAACGGTTATCTCCACTGATCTGTCATGAATCATGTATAACAACGGTTATCTCCACTGATCTGTCATTAACCATGTATAACAACGGTTATCTCCACTGATCTGTCGTTAATCATGTATAACAACGGTTATCTCCTCTGATCTGTCATTAATCATGTATAACAACGGTTATCTCCACTGATCTGTCATTAATCATGTATAACAACGGTTATCTCCACTGATCTGTCATGAATCATGTATAACAACGGTTATCTCCACTGATCTGTCATGAATCATGTATAACAACGGTTATCTCCACTGATCTGTCATGAATCATGTATAACAACGGTTATCTCCACTGATCTGTCATGAATCATGTATAACAACGGTTATCTCCACTGATCTGTCATGAATCATGTATAACAACGGTTATCTCCACTGATCTGTCATTAATCATGTATAACAATGGTTATCTCCTCTGATCTGTCATTAATCATGTATAACAACGGTTATCTCCACTGATCTGTCAATCACGTATAACAACGGTTATCTCCTCTGATCTGTCATTAATCATGTATAACAACGGTTATCTCCACTGATCTGCCATTAATCATGTATAACAACGGTTATCTCCTCTGATCTGTCATTATCATGTATAACAACGGTTATCTCCTCTGACCTGTCATTAATCACGTATAACAACGGTTATCTCCACTGATCTGTCATTAACCATGTATAACAACGGTTATCTCCACTGATCCGTCATTAACCATGTATAACAACGGTTATCTCCACTGATCTGTCAATCATGTATAACAACGGTTATCTCCATGACCTGTCATTAATCATGTATAACAACGGTTAACTCCTCTGATCTGTCATTAACCATGTATAACAACGGTTATCTCCACTGATCTGTCATTAATCATGTATAACAACGGTTATCTCCACTGATCTGTCATTAATCATGTACAACAACGGTTATCTCCTCTGATCTGTCATTAATCATGTATAACAACGGTTATCTCCACTGACCTGTCAATCACGTATAACAACGGTTATCTCCTCTGATCTGTCATTAATCATGAATAACAACGGTTATCTCCACTGATCTGTCATGAATCATGTATAACAACGGTTATTTCCACTGATCTCTCATTAACCATGTATAACAACGGTTATCTCCACTGATCTCTCATTAATCATGTATAACGGTTATCTCCTCTGATCTGTCATTAATCATGTATAACGGTTATCTCCACTGATCTGTCATTAACCATGTATAACAACGGTTATCTCCTCTGATCTGCCATTAATCATGTATAACAACGGTTATCTCCACTGATCTGTCATTAATCATGTATAACAACGGTTATCTCCTCTGATCTGTCATTAATCATGTATAACAACGGTTATCTCCACTGATCTGTCATTAATCATGAATAACAACGGTTGCCTCCACTGATCTGTCATTAATCATGTATAACGGTTATCTCCTCTGATCTGTCATTAATCATGTATAACAACGGTTTATCTCCACTGATCGGTCATGAATCATGTAAAACGGTTATCTCCTCTGAACTGTCATTAACCCTCTTGACAGCGGAGCGCCCGCTAGCGCCCAACCGGAAGTCACACAGCCAAAACGCTGAGCGCCTGCCAGCGCCTGGTAAAACACGTGGCAACAATGGCGCCGCCATATTTCTCGTAGAAAAGGAAGTCTCGCGAGAACGTGACTTCCTTCTTCCTGTGGCCATTTACTTCCGTTTGCAAAAGACCGCGAGTCGATACGTGCCGTAGTTCTCGAGTTACGAATTTTTAAAGTTTTGTGGTCGAAATGCTGTTTTTCGCCATCGCTAACATTGATTTCTGCCGTTCTATAACGAGATCTAGTGATGAAGATACTGTGATTTGTAGGATTTAGGGCATAACACTTAGTGAAAGTGCTGGGTAATGAAGCTTAGAGTGACCTAGATTTCGACTGGGATGATGTTCCAGGTATGATTCGGAAGAAAGTTCTGAAGAAGATTCCCCCCCCCCCCCCCCCCCCCCCCCCCCCCCCCCCCCCCCCCCCCCCCCCCCCCCGAGTAAATGGCTGTGATATTCTTCAAACTTATGAGTAGCAACATATATATTCGTAGGCTTTTAAAAATTATTTTCATTTGACTATTTCCTTTCCTCTCTTTTAAATTAATTTTTTAATTGGGTAACCATGTTCAAATTACGGAGTTACTTACCTTGCCGACGGTTTTTTCGGCGTAACTAAGCTGAGGTAAGTGCATGCAAAAGAGGGTTAATCATGTACAACAACGGTTATCTCCACTGATCTGTCATTAATCATGTATAACAACGGTTATCTCCACTGATCTGTCAATCATGTATAACAACGGTTATCTCCTCTGATCTGTCATTAATCATGTATAACAACGGTTATCTCCACTGATCTGTCAATCACGTATAACAACGGTTATCTCCTCTGATCTGTCATTAATCATGTATAACAACGGTTATCTCCACTGATCTGTCATTAATCATGTATAACAACGGTTATCTCCACTGATCTGTCATTAATCATGTATAACAACGGTTATCTCCACTGATCTGTCATTAATCATGTATAACAATGGTTATCTCCTCTGATCTGTCATTAATCATGTATAACAACGGTTATCTCCACTGATCTGTCAATCACGTATAACAATGGTTATCTCCTCTGATCTGTCAATCATGTATAACAACGGTTAGGATAAGATAATTTTGCTTATAGCCCAGCCGACCGCAAAGGGCCATATCAGGGCTGTCACCACGTTAAAATCAACTCACCTTTTCTCCACTGATCTGTCATGAATCATGTATAACAACGGTTATCTCCACTGATCTGTCATGAATCATGTATAACAACGGTTATCTCCACTGATCTGTCATGAATCATATATAACAACGGTTATCTCCACTGATCTGTCATGAATCATGTATAACAACGGTTATCTCCACTGATCTGTCATGAATCATGTATAACAACGGTTATCTCCACTGATCTGTCATGAATCATGTATAACAACGGTTATCTCCACTGATCTGTCATGAATCATGTATAACAACGGTTATCTCCACTGATCTGTCATGAATCATGTATAACAACGGTTATCTCCACTAATCTGTCAATCATGTATAACAATGGTTATCTCCTCTGATCTGTCATTAATCATGTATAACAACGGTTATCTCCACTGATCTGTCAATCACGTATAACGGTTATCTCCTCTGATCTGTCATTAATCATGTATAACAACGGTTATCTCCACTGATCTGCCATTAATCATGTATAACAACGGTTATCTCCACTGATCTGCCATTAATCATGTATAACAACGGTTATCTCCTCTGATCTGTCATTAATCATGTATAACAACGGTTATCTCCACTGATCTGTCATTAATCATGTATAACAAGGGTTATCTCCACTGATCTGTCATTATTAATCATGTATAACAACGGTTATCTCCACTGATCTGCCATTAATCATGTATAACAACGGTTATCTCCCCTGATCTGCCATTAATCATGTATAACAACGGTTATCTCCTCTGATCTGTCATTAATCATGTATAACAACGGTTATCTCACTGATCTGTCATAATCATGTATAACAACGGTTATCTCCTCTGATCTGTCAATCACGTATAACAACGGTTATCTCCACTGATCTGTCATTAACCATGTATAACAACGGTTATCTCCACTGATCTGTCATTAACCATGTATAACAACGGTTATCTCCTCTGATCTGTCATTAACCATGTATAACAACGGTGAAGTGTTGAAGTCAATCCAGCCCTTTCATGCCAAGCGTCCAGGACTGTGGTGACCTGCCTCTGCATTGTCATCCTCCACCAACAGTTTTGTGCAGAGTTACTGCTGTACACCTCCCAGTACTACACAACCTTAAGCTGCACAGAGGGAAGCCTGGTTCTTGGTACATGCGGTGCAAGCTAACACAGCGATTTGTCTGCTAAACAGTATACAAGATGTGGAAAAGCATACATTCTCAATCATGTCATGGTCAAAACAAAGAAACAAAACACTTTTTCTGGCTCCTACCCAGAGTTGAGTTTGCTATGGACTCCGTTGGGAAGACTGGGACCACACAGTCGAGTTTCATCCACTTAATGGATGCGTTTCTGAGAGTGTTGCTCAAATTTCCTGACCAACACTGCAGGTGCCTGTATCTCTCCGGCCTGGTTGATGCTGGGATACATTATGAAAGGAAGCGTAGAGTACAGCCCTGTCATGTAGTCTCGGACCGAAATGGAAATCGGTAGTATCATCTTAATCATCCTCATTCTCATTGATCAGCATAAAAAAAAATGTCTCAAATTCTGTGGCCCTTCATGCCCTGCTTTCATGGCGACCTCAATTTTGATGTCCTGTCCATGTCTGTGGCCTTGGTTTGGTTCCGTCGGGGTCACCAGTATCGGCGAGTCAATGGGGTCTGTCGTTGGACGGACGTGGTGGCGCCCTCCAGAGGGAGAGCTCACTCACACCAGCTCCGGGACTAAGCAATTATTATCATCAGTAGGGGGCTTAGTACATGGTGTCCTGCATATGTTAGATCAGAACAGGCGCCACTGAACACCACCGAAGTGACTCAGCAGCAGTGCAGTGTCTCCTCTGGTGGGTTGCCTCTTGACAACTTGACACTGACTGCTCCCTGTGGATTGCTGGTGCCGGGGCTGCGGCGGGGCCGACCGGGCTGTGGCTGTGGACGGGGTGTCGGAATGAGCGGCGTGGGTTAACTGCCTCTGAGGTGGGGCAGAGTTTGGGACAGCAAAACAACAAAAACTAAAAACACATACACATTAATTCTGTACAAGAACTTAAATGCATACATGTTGATATACGGAAGGGCGATTCCCATTATGAAGATTGATATGCTGCCATGAGATTCTGACCTAGTATCCTCAGTCCCAAAACAACACACGCACGCGCACGCACCACACACACACACACACAAAAACACACACGCAAGAGCTCGCACACACAGAGCAAAATACAGCAAGCTGATCACCACAGAGACGAAGAATGGAACAGAGAGAAAAACAATTAGAACAGCTGACCCCACCGATGGCCAGTTCATAAAGTCTGGGCAAGGTCGCCTCCACACGCTCTATCCCAGCTTCCACTTGACGGGCAAAGCCGCTGAACTCCTGTCCTAGGGTCAGTGGAACTGCATCCTGGGATCACAACACAAAACACTGTAACTCGGTGTTCCAATGTTTCGAAATTCTATCTGAACAATCTAAACGCAAGCAAAGAACAATTCAGTCATCGTTTCTCCCCACAATCTGCCCGCTACGCAAGGACAGGAAATTTCCCAACATTTTATGCAAGAACAATGACTGCATTTTAAACAGAAGAAAACCTGAACAATACACGAAAGTTTTTCTTCAATCCTCTATATATCTCTTTGGAGAACACTAAACCACTGCAAGCTTTAATCATAAACTGTGACAAGAAATACGAGATAAGCAAGCAACAGAGCTGGAAGGCCAGCTCCCAAACTATTCCAACATAAAACACACCTATTTCCATACAGTTCCATCACCAATGTTCTGCTCTCAGCACATTTCATAATATCTACTATTGCTTCATTTTATTCAGTCAAACTGAGCAGGCTGCATCACAATATGTCTTCACAATCTATTCCATCATAGTATGTTATCTGAAGAAACCACCATTTTTTTAAAACGATCTGCAAAAACAAGAAGAAATCCAGTTAACTCCGAAAATAACTGTGGGATGGGAAAGCATAGATTGTTTGGCCTATTCTTTGTTCTTCACATTATGTAACCACGAAAATAAAGCACACAAAAGTTTATTCCATAACTATTTTTTTGTGCTTTTTTTTTCTCTTGCAGCTACTGAACACAACCCAATCACAACTGTAACAAATTCTGAACAATCACTCCCAATACAGATTATTTCAAAGATCTAAGAGAAAGATTGGTGTTGTTCCCTGATCATTATTGTGATTTAATGAGACCTGCCCTCACATCCAGATCTGCTCCACTTGATCTGTCTTTTGAATTCCTGTTGGAATTTAAATATTTTTCGTCTGATCTAAGTGTTCGTCAAAGAAAGATTTTAAACAATTTCTGTGTTTTGTGAGAAATTTTCAGTGACTCCTGAGACTGCCCCTTGCTGTTGGCTGGGCAATAAAGCAACTGGGTAGATCAATTACACCGTGTCCATCAAAACAAGTTTTAAACAAGAAAAAGAACACATAATGGAAACAGAACAGGATCCAGTTGGAAAAAAAAATCACCTGCAGGAATACCACATTGATCATCATGTTTAGCAATGACATCTTGAATCTACGATTTCATCTTGCCTCTAATCATGCTTGGTCATTAACACAGATGTCTTAATTTGCTTTCTTTTCTTCGTTCCCTCTGTTTTTGTACTATTTTCCACTCCTTTTGCACTACAAAGATACTGAAGGTCTTAATAAATTCTCTAAAAACCGCAAACCAAAAGCTAGGAGCCTATTCTTTCATACCACAAACACAGAGTCTAGGCCACTGCTATCTATGTCGGGTCATGCCGAACTGTCATCAGTCATTCATAAACCCATCTGTCAGCTGTGTGGCATTTTAAAGAACAATACCAGGGCCATGTCAAAAAGAAAAGAAAAAAAACTGACACAGCTGTCACATCCACACTGCTCTTGAAGAGGGGTGTTGATGACAGCTGTCAACTCTAGTAGGTCGCCTCAGAACGCTAGATTGAAAAACTGGTACAGTATAACATATTCCATGTACCGGTATACATAGTAAGTACCATGCTAAAGTACTTTACTAGAGGACATTAAATGTTGGCTATGGGGCTTTTTTTCCCAGTTACGCTTGTTTTCTTTTTTGTACATGACTGTATGCAGCAGCAAGACAGAAAGACTATAATGATGTCAACTATGCATTTCCTCTTCCTTCTCTTCTGTTCATACTTTCTTTCCTCCTTTTGTTAAATCAGATTTTGAATACCCTAAATCAAGCATGAACATACTTTACACGCACATACACACACACACATAAGCATGCACACACATAAGCATGCACACACACACACACGCACACACTTCCTGCTACCTCAATAAAATAAATTTTTGAACACCCTAACTCAAGCATGAACATACTTTCTCGTTCACACACACACACACACATGGCAATAAAACAATTCATCATCACAAGAAGCCATAGGCGTTGCACGGCAGTCTACTTGCAGGTGGTACATCAGTAACAAATACAGGAATAACACACAAAAAACAGTGCTTAGCACACTACATCAGCAACAAATACAGGAACAGACACAAAATACCAGTGATTAGCACACTGTACATCAGCAACAAATACAGGAACGAAGACAAAATACCAGTGCTTAGCACACTGTACATCACAAAATACAGGAACAAAACAAAATATCAGTGTTTAGCACACTGTACATCAGGAACAAATACAGGAACACAAAATACCAGTGCTTAGCACACTGTAAATCAGCAAAAAATACAGGAACAAACACAAATACCAGTGATTAGCACACTACATCATCAACAAAACAGGAACAAAACAAAAAATACCAGGATTAGCACACTGTACATCAGCAACAAATACGGGAAACCCAACACAAAATACCGGTGCTTAGCAACTGTACATCAGCAACAAATACAGGAACCAACACAAATTATCAGTGCTTAGCACATTGTACATCGCAATAAATACAGGAACAAACACAAAATATCGTGCTTAGCACATGTACATCAGCAACAAATACAGGAACAGACACAAAATATCAGTGCTTAGCCACTGTACATCAGCAAAAAATTTACAGGACAAACACCAAATACAGTGCTTAGCACACTGTACATCAGCAATAAATAAAGGAATGACACAAAAACCATGCTTGCACCTACATCAGCAACAAATACAGGAACAGACACAAAATATCAGTGGTTAGCACACTGTCCAAAATTAGATGACAATGAGAAATTAGCCCAGTGTTGATGTCTCAGGTTTATTTTCTTCACTAAAAAGGAAATTTAAAAATAAATATCTTTGACTTTTCAGAAAATTCAACTGAAAACGATGTCAAAGTACAGTAAATGTTTCACTGTTGATATTTCTCCTCGATTCATACCAGAAATATGATGGAAAAATCTCTACTGCAATTTCCTGAGATATACATTGTTCATACATTCATAACAAAATTACTTTCTTGCATGCACAAAATAGTGGAGGAGGTAAGATTTATGACCTTGCGTTTTTTAGTGAAACATTTCCTTTTGCACAATAATACTATGAACCATGCTGATTATGTCTGGAGAGGGAAACACGATCACAGCCCCCTGTGTTAGGAGCGTGATCGATAAAATTTTTCAATAACTTGAATTTTTGACACATCAGAACCCATAGCACCAGCCAACGCATCCCGCTCCCAAGGTCAGGGAGCAGACTTGTGCTGCTCTAGATCTGTCATCACTGCTAGCGGTGTATAGTTAGATGAGTCAACCACGTGAAAAGTAACACGTTTCACTTTGGGGTTCTATTAAGTTTTTTCCCGTTTAAATAACGTTTGAAACATGTGAATATCAAATAAAATTGAGAACAGAAATGTCTGTGTACATTATTTTGAAATCAGGGAAAAATACATTAAGACTGATATGGTTGCAAATATTCTATGGGGGTGAAAAAAAAATGTATCACCGGTCGTGGCCATCACGCGTGTGAAGGGCTTTGTTTCATTCTTAGTGTACTATTTTGATGCTTTTGTAAAATTCAAGTTTCAGTCCATTTGGAGCGGCTTTCAGCATAATGCAGCTATCTGAATGTGACTAAAAAAACCTTTTCACAGCTGGTGAGTTTACATACATTTTTTTTAATCCAGTTTTATTTCCATTTTAACTTTTAATGATTAAAAAATCGGGTTTTGATATTAGAAATATTCACGTTGTTCTTCTTAAGATAAAGACTGCATTCAGCCAGAATTCCAACGATTCTTGGTTTTTTTTTTTGTTTTGTTTTTTTTTTATATTACTGCCAGTGTCTGTTTGATCACAAATGCCACATTCTTATTTACAAAAACAATATCAATTATAAGCTCTTTATCAACATGAATTTTAATTGTTTGATGATAAATTGCTCAAATAATAAAAAAAAAAATAAAAATCAGTTCTGTGAACTTGCAAAGTTGGTTGTCATTATAGCAGTTTCCCAAAACTGATCAGTGCAAATTGTATGGTCATCCATTGGCGTCAAAACTCAGGTTTTGATTTTTTGTTTTTGTTGCAGTTTTTGGTCTGTAGGCAGTCAGAAAGTGGCGATGTCTCGTGACTATAAGAGGTAAACGACCCAGTTTTACCATTTTCCTCTGAAGAAGTTGATGACTTGACAGTTGACGGGAAATCTGTGCGCTCTGTGCCAGAACCATTAAGCAAGGCCCCTTTGATATCCCCAGCAAAGGAGCAAGAGGAGATGGAGCAGGGTATACCTACGTTGCTTACAATTTGACAGCTTTTCAGGAGTGGGGTGAGTCCCCACTTTCTATTCCCTTGTCTAAACGGGAAAGAAGGAACTGGTTTTGAGGAGCCCTTTGAGGAAGCACAAAGCTTTTTGGGAAAACAAATCTTGCTGTGCAAAAATAAGCGACACTGTTTTAAACAGGAAAAGAAACCCAGCAAGTGATAAACCCAGTCCTGTGAAAACTTGAGATGAATCTAGCTGTGAGACAGATGAGATGGGCAAGGACCAACTGCTTTTTCTGCAATGGATCTCCCGTGCAGCAGGGCTTCATCGAGCTCTTACTTTCCCCCTGGTGATAAAGTTTGTGCCCCTATGCTCAGCAACTGAATGATCAAGAGCTACTCACAAAAACTTGCTTTTCAAAGACATGGTGGCAATGGATTGTCATTTCACATTAAATGCCTGTCTATGCTTGAAAAAAATGGTGTTGCACTGATAATAATTTCTCTTTTTGAGATAATAAAGTATACTTGACTTGACTTGACTTGACTTGTCTGCCTTTACAGACGTGTACCAGCAAACCCAGGCACAAGAATCAGAAGAACCCAACAAAAATAACAGCCATTGCTATTGCACTTGCTGAGGTTGTGGGCTCATATTGAAAGCTTCCGAGATAATCCCCAAACAGCCCCTGTCTTTGGCATGACATTTCTACTTCTATTCCGGCTAGTGTGATGGCAGTATTCCATCGGGGAACGTATGAAACATTCATCGAAGAGCGCTTTGAAAAGAGAATTAAGCCACTTTCTGAACCCATTCAAAAGAAACGGATTCCCCTTTTTCCTCAAACCAAGTTTGCAGACTGGTCCAGTGGAAGAGTATTGGCAATGTTGAAAAATGACTGTTCTGTTTTCTAAGCTCTACATCGCATGCAGTTCCGAAATGGAAATCTTGAAGAGTTTTTAGGCATGAAAACCACCCATGGCCGCCATCACTCTCAAGATTTGGTCAACTGGAACAGGATCTAAAGCAGATCTACTTGCGACTTTAACTCGAAGTAAGGTTTGTGACGTTTCCCGGCACTAAACGATGGACATGGAAGATACACATGAAGATTCCCCCAAAAACCATGGCTGATATTCCCCCTGATGTGTTTGACAACATTACTGACATCATTGAAAGGGAAAGATCCTTTTGAAGAGGCTGGATGTCTGCTGGATGCTGAAGCTGTTTGTTTCCTCTGTTCTCCCTGAAGTTGACGAAAAATTGCTTGACGGAGCTGCAGTGGTCCAGATGCTGTCGCCCAAAACTAAATAAGACATTGCAGGGTGTGTTGAAAACATGTCTGTGCCATACGTCTTAAAGAATCTGGAATCGACATCAAGAGTTGCGTCGTTTTTGACGTGTACAACTCTAGCAGTCTGAAGGCAGGTGCAAGACAGACAGGGGATGTGGTGTTCGGAAAAGAGTTTTCCCAACCGCACTGCTACCTGGTAACTGGCATAGTGTTCCCCAGGTGGATGACAACAAAGCAGAACTGTTTCAGTACATCGCTGAAAGAACGATTGAAACAGTCAACACGCAGGGGAAGGTGGGGGTAATTACCTGTGGTGAAAAGGTGCTCTGCACCCCGCTAAACAAACAAACAATTTGTCTGCAAGCCTGCACACACGAGTAGGCTGATACTAGGTTTACTTCCCCTTGCAGATTGTGTGCAGGAGGGTTTTGGGCAAGATCTTAGTACGAACCCCCGGACACAGAGTTCTTGTCTTGCTGTAGCTTAAATTCCAGTTCACTGCGGCACAAGAAATCTGGTTAGCTCTGGGCACTGAAAACACTTCAAATATGTCCCAGCTCATCAGATAGCCAGACCGCTTGGACCAAGAAAATCTTTAGGCCCTTCCAGCACTTCGCCCTTTACTGGATGTGACCAGTGTCTTTTTCAGCAGCAGGGGCAAGGCAAACAGCGTGGAATACATGGACTATCTTTCCTGAAGTGACGACTCCTTCCTGGCCATCGTGGACAGACCATTTCACTGACAGATGCTTTGTTGGAACCTTCCGAGAGGTTGTTGTATCATGTACGAACGTAGGAGTGCACTCCATAAAGTGACCAGGCTAGGAAGAAATGTTTGCCCAGCAAGGAAGGCTTCTTGAGAACATCCCCCAACTTCAGCGCTCTTAGACAACATCTTCCCCCTGCTATCTCCCAAAGCTGGATATGTCTGGGGTCAGTGTCTAGAAAAACAACCTGTGCTCCCCATCTCCTGCAGACTGGGGTTAGAAAAAAGAGGGGCAAATGTGGCACCCCGTGTGGACAACTCTTCAGCAGGCACAGGATTCATGTCTTGAACTGGTTCACTGTGGATGCCAGCAAGGCTGAAAAGGGGACGTTGCAAATGTGTAAGGGGCCAACTGAAAATGTACCGCCCTCTGCGCTTGGTTTGGAGACTGTACCAGGAAAGTGAGCTGATTTAAATGTGACGTGAGGTAAAGCAAATTTCTTCTTTAGAAGAAAAAGGTGTGTGTTGTGGGGTGTGTGTGTGGGGTGTGTGTGTGTTGTGTGTGTGTGTGTGTGTGATTTATGGATTTGCTTGGCATGACAATTCACAAACTGTTTCCTTTAATGTTCATCGGAATATATGGTGCTTTAGTGTTATATGACATATGTAACAAACCACATAGTATATTGATAGCAAATGAGTCCTAAATTTAGGTCAACTCTTCGATATAAAAAGGCAACTCAACAGTCTGTCAACTTATGCAATAGGTTATAGAGACAATCAAGTACTTGAAACCCCATCTTTCCCTTCTAGAAGCAGCGAATTGGTCAAATCTGAATACCAAAAATGTAAAGATAAGCCATTAAGTAGTCAAGAATACTTGACCCACTTGTTTTTAAAGAGACAAAATTTTTGTTTTTATTTTCAAAAATTAAATTTAACATCATTTTTCTGCTTAAAGGTAATCACTGTTAGTTATGAACTTTGCAAACTACTTGGAGCCAAAAAAAAAATGTAAAAAAAAAAAACAATAAGATTTTAAGGATTTGACCTACTTTTAAATGACCTATTTATTGAGTCTTACAAGTTAGCTTTTAATATAGGCTTGTCTTCTATGTCTCATCAAATACATACTCGGGGTTATTCTGAAGCTTTTTTTTGGGTTTCAAAACCATTGTTTTGTGCAAAAAAAAACGAAAAAAAAAAGAACAGACACACTGACCTAATTAAATGTAATGGGGCCACGCCCTCCGAGGTCCGCCCATTGTGTTTCCCTCTCTCATATCATCAGAAAGGTCTAGGTACCCACATGCCAAATGGCCATGTTCTACTATAAGTGCATGATTCACTGATATTTCTACCTTAACTGCCCCACTAACACACAAGTGCACGCATGCACACACGCACGCACATCAGGTTTACAAAAATTCTCTTTCCATAACAGAGTCTCCTTCCTACCAACTCATGTGGTCCCATTCTAATGGCACTATTCAAATTTAACAAGTCGCCCATTCAAATTTTCCCAACAAGTACACACAAACATGCAATCTCTCTCTTTAACTCCCAACTCTTTCCCCTTTCCTAGGTGACACTTGCACATAAAGATTTTTTTGCCTTGCCCTCAACGACTAGTCTACATAATACTGACAGAGCTGCCAACCCTGGACAGACTTGAGGGAATATTTTTCAAAACCGAGTGGAATTTCTGATGTTGAGGGAATGCATACGCTATCACACCCAAACAAATAAAACAGTGACATTCCAGACACTTCATTTCCTTTCCTTCTGGGCCAGTGCTTTCATGGAATCCCCCGTCTCTGCCAAGCATTGTTGCTCTTTTACATTTTTTTACTTTGCTCATGTTTACACTTCAGAACCATCAGTGCTGCTGTAGTATCTTGAAACAAGGGGACAAAAATCTGTAAGGTTCTTCCTGACAAGGCTGGAACTACACTTTCACAGGCGAACTGCTGACTGGGATCTGCAGCACTCTCCCATCATGACAGCAGAAAGCAACCTGAATCTGCCATTCTAACCTCTTTTTTTTCATTTCTGCTTCAGGGTTAACGTGGTCAAGCAGGCTGGTTTTGACATTTTTGGCCACGGAAGAAGCTGAACCAGAAGTAAGTTTCCACACACCTCTTTGGCTAAAACTAATGGCAGATGTGCAAACCTGCGAAAAAAACCAAACTTTCTTTTCGCAAGCAGAATATCTTTAAGTCAAGCGGAATAGCAGAAGACTTGCGTTTAATCTATAAAGTCTGCCGGAAAGCGGGATGGTTGGCAGCTCTGTACCATACCCCCCTCATGGTTTTACCACCAGCTGGACTTGCCTGCAGATGTGTACGTCCCATTTTTTATGATGTTGCGAAGTCCTCACCTTGCTTCTCAGGGCGTCAAGCATCAGCTGCTGTGGGTTTGCAAGTGCTGCTTGATCTCACAGGCCACCGCAATGTGCATGGCTGTCGGAAAGGTGTCATTGGAACTCTGAGAAGTAGACACACGACAGAATGTTGTTTTTTCAGAAAATTGCAAGTTAATCAAAGATAAATTAAACACATGATCATGAATTGTTCATTTTGGGAAAACTGTTTTTGAAATAACTACCATACCTGTTCAGTCCTTGCTGAATACTAACATAGTTGAGTATGGGGTTTTTTCATTCTTTCGGCCTTTTTGGTTGGCCTGGGTGGGGGTTTGTTTTGTTTCTTTTCCAAGAGAAAATTAAGATACTTGATTCCATGCAATGTTCATCGATGTTTTTGGATAAATAATGACTACAGAATCTGAGTATTCACAAAGTAAAACATAACCATGTCATCCTTGTCTCCAAGCTGCCCTTTTTAACTGTAACTTCCACTCCATGCTTACGAACAGAATTTTACAGTCAATATTCTGATAACACATTTATGTGCAGCATACATGACACTCAATATGACATGGAAAGAAAAGAATTGAGGGCGACATGGTGATTTATTCACTTTTTCAGTACTTTGAATTAAAAAAAATCTTTCTACACTACCCCGACCCTATTTGGGTATAGTGGACAAGGCGGATGCTAGAAGCTGTGGGGGGGAATTCCCCTCAATGCCATTTATTTCTGGGATTTTTCTGTCCTGACCGGCTCCTGCCAGGTTCAGTTTCCTAGGGGCTCCCCTGGGAAGACTGGGATCACACAGTTCAGTTTCCTATGGGCTCACTGGGAAGACTGGGATCACACCAGTTCAGTTTCCCATGGGCGTACTGAGAAAACTGGGATCACACAGTTCAGTTTCATCCCCTTAATGGATGCACCTTTGGAAGTGTCTCCTGACCAACAATGCAGGTGTCTTACTCCTGGGCCTGGTGGAGCCAGGATATGTTACGAAACTAAGCATTTAAAATGCAGCCCTGCCATACAGTCTAGGACCACAATGGAAAACCGTAGCAATATCTTCAAACCTTTTTTATCCTCATCGATCAGGGAGTTAAAAAAGAAGTCTCAAATTCTGTGGCTCTTAACGCCCCGCTCTCACGGTGACCTCAGTTTCAACTGCCTCATCACGTCTGTTGTATCGGCAAATTGACTTTAATTATTGTCGTCAGTAGGGGATTAGTTGTAGTGTCATGATATGCTGAATCAGAACAGACCTCAACACAAACCCCAAGGTACTCGAGGCAGCGCAGTGGTTGCCCCATGAAAACACTGACATTTCCCCGGTCGTTGGTGCGGGATCTGGGTGAGGGAGGGGGTTCGAAAAGTGGCATTGATGCCCCCTGAAGTGTACAGATGAAGTACAAAAACCAAAACAAAACCACTTTCCAGCATTTCATCACCTGATCATGTGACGGGATCGTTGGGTGGCGTGTCCCTTGGACCCGATGTGCTCCAGAGCGTCAATGGCCGGTGGCTATCACTCGTTGAGTCATGTGGTTGGGTGCCTGACCCTGTCTGCCACCGACCAGCGGGAAGTGGTCGTCCGCATACCACAAGCCTGGACAAAGGACGTCTGAACTGTGCGCTATGCTATCTGACGACTAATGACAGAGATGAAATCTATGAATTCGCTATATGAATCCATGTGACCGACCCCATGAGGAAACTTCAGTAGTTTAATTCACTCATCTAACTGGCCTGCCAGTGGGGTATCTTTTGCAGATTAAGCATACCCGTTTAATAACATACAGGTGGGCATGGTCTTTGTAGTTTCCAGTCTACCTGAACCATTTAAGGCTTCATCTTTGCCCCTTCCAGACTACCCGAAACCCGACATGAAGGCTCCATTTTTGCCCTTTCCAGACACCACCTGACCATAAGGCTTCACTTTTCCTTTCCAACCTACCGCTGCAACACATAAGGTTCATCTTTTGCCATTTCCAGACTACCGACCTGTCACATGAAGGCTCATCTTTGCCATTCCCAGACTTACCTGACCTGTTCATGAACCTTAATCTTTTGGGCCCTTTCCAACTACCTGGACTGACCATGAACCTTAATCTTTTGCCATTTCAGACTACTGACCTGTACACAATGACCATAACCTTCTGCAGTTTATACCTAAATCCAGTCTGACGACTGAAAAATGGTTAGCAAAGATTTTCTGTAAATTTTGATCCCGTTAACTGATCTAGCCGTTTGGGCATTATCTATTCAGTTTTATGTCACACTCACCCAATGTCTGAAAGCAAACTGGGCATGGATCTATTGTAGTTTAGTCATACTCAATAAATGATCCGATTGGCTTTGGGCATGATCTATTGTAGTTTATGTCATACTCACCCTAAATGATCTGAATGCATCTGGGCATGATCTATTGTAGTTTATGTCATACTCACCCTAAATGATCTGAATGCATTTGGGCATGATCTATTGTAGTTTATGTCATACTCACCCTAAATGATCTGAATGCATCTGGGCATGATCTATTGTAGTTTATGTCATACTCACCCTAAATGATCTGAATGCATTTGGGCATGATCTATTGTAGTTTATGTCACACTCACCCTAAATGATCTGAATGCATCTGGGCATGATCTATAGTAGTTTATGTCACACTCACCCTAAATGATCTGATTGCATTTGGGCATGAAGCACCCAGGCTGTCACAGCTGACAAAGGACAGTGTATGTATCGCAGCACCCCATGTGACCAACTGGCCATGAATATAATGAATACAGGTGTTAATTACAGTTCTACCAAGAACAGACATTCTTTGAAGAACCAAGGGAGAGCATTTTAAACAGATGGTACAAAAACTGCAACGTCAGATTTGTGTCAGGTGATATGTGCATGCCATTATGGCAACAGTAGAGCTATGTATAGAGAAGCACCACAGTGCTATTCATACAAAGTTACTATTGTATGATGATGGCACTTTACTTCATTTCACAAGATTTTGAACTTGAGTCTAATTGTTTTAATATTTATAAGAGTAGTGATTCTGTTCTTTTGTTAATAGGAAACAGTTGTGTAGAATTAACTAAACTGACCAAAACTCTTTTAACCCCTTGTCTGCTGAGGCAAGCTGTTGGCGACTATCAAACCACAGCGAAGAGTAAAACTGAACAGGTTATGGATGGCATTGATCCACAAATAGTCTTCGTGAAGTAGATTGTAATGAAAGTCAATATGCTTCATAAAAATAGTTTGGTGGACATTTTGTCCCGTCATAACAAATTGCAAGCTGACAGACTCCATGAAGAGAACTTTACAAGAACAACAAAAGAAAATCTCATCAGTGTGAAGAGCTCCACAAACTGGTAAATGATACCGAGCTCCGTGGACCAATCACAAGGCCTGTTGGTAAGAGATACAGCTGTACAGCCAATAATCTGGCCTTAAGCAGACTTTCCTCATCACTTACGTGATGAAAATGGCCAGCTAATCTTCACATACTCATGCATTCCAGATTCGCTTTATCACCAGTTGAGCCACCTGTGACCATATCAATGTCAGTGTTGTTTATTACCTGTATCCATCACTGCTCTTTATCAGCTGTATCTATCATTTACAAAAAAAAAATTACAATTTTCTTATTTGCTGAAAAATCACTGTCTTTGGATCCATTTGAAACACCATTTCCCATGGACATTCTACAGAAAGTGAGACTGCTGGAGCATTTTTTCCTGTCAACTTTATATTCAATCTGAAGACTTTTGGAAAAGAAATATTGAAATAACAAAACAAACACCAATCAACAAAGATCTGACAACCAAGACAACTACATATTCCAAATTATACCAGCACTAAAGCCACAAACATCAATCAACAAAGATCTGACAACCAAGACAACTACATATTCCAAATTATACCGGCAACAAAGATCTGACAACCAAGACAACTACATATTCCAAATTACACCAGCACTAAAGCCACAAACACCAATCAGCAAAGATCTGACAACATACCAGCACTAAAGCATGCCTGTGCCACTCACCTCTTTTGCTGCAGCAATAATGGCGTCTGCAATCCTCTTCTCCAGACCAAAGTCACAGTTCACCTCTGCCGCACACATCTTCAGCAACCCAAAGGCATGGATAATGGGTCGCTGAAATAAAACCACAATGGACACCCCCTTACACACACTGGAGCACCCTCATTCTTTCTACACAAATAAGTCCACACCATAAATCCAGTCTGAGCATTGGTTATTTACGAGGGCCCAGTACCGCATTCAGATGGTATTGGTCAATGGACACGTGTGTATATCTCAATAAAAAACATTTGCATCAGATCCGATTTTATTTTGCTAAATACATTCCTGCTGGGTAATAACATATAAGAAACTTTTGATTTCAGTTTATGTCCCATCACAAATGCATGGGAGAGCAGACACTATGTTGTTCAAATTTATGCCAAAAGTTTAAACCAAAAAAGAAGGAGCATGGAAAGTGTGTGTGTGTGTGTGTGTGTGTGTGTGTGTGTGTGTGTGTACGTGTGAGCGCATGCACTGTGAGAGTTTGAGTGTATGTGTGTATGGAACCAACTTATACATGTATCATGAATGGTCAAAGGCCAGATTTACTTTTCCAACTGAAACCTCATCCCCTGTTCCTCCCCCCACCTTACTTACTTTTACACACACACACGCGCACACACACACATGCACACACACACACACATGTTCGCTCACTCACTCACACTATAGACAACATGGGAAGGAAGGAAGGAAATAGAGAGGGAGAGGGAAGGGGGAGCGAGAGATAGAGAAACAGACTTATGAAAGAAAGACAAAAAAAAAGGACACAGGCAGACTGACCATGCCAACCTCTAATAAGCTATTTTTGATATTGTGGTTTGCAAAAGCTTGACTTAGTACTGTACAGCCAGACCCAACTATCACATACCTGTCAATCAGTATAATTTCAACAACACGCTGTGTCATAAAACTCAATGATAATACATCAGCACAACACACTACAATGCGAAATAACACAAATTGTTAAAACAAGACAATAATCACACTTTCATGCAATTGAAAAGTTCTGCAAATTATCAATTAAACAACAAACAAAACCCCATACTCACAGGCATGGTTTCAGAATGGCCACCAATCTTAAAGTTGATCATTGACCTTGCCGTGTTGACCCCGTAATACTTGTCGCTGGGTACCAGACACTCCCCAAAGGAGTCCCACTCCATCCGGTAGTTTTCCCCATTCACGGAGCTGGAGGCGTCCCTCTCACCCTGCAACACAGTGTTCACCTTCGTTGCTCCGAGACTTACACCAAAATACCTCTCACCCTGCAACACCGTGTTCACCTTCGTTGCTCCGAGACTTACAGCAAAATACATGTTGACAGTTCTGAATAGGGTGCCAGTAAATATGGAGAAAGAGAAAAGACTGAAGGGGTGACAGAGAGAGAGAAAGACAGAGAGCAAGAGAAAGAGAACAAGAATGAGAGACAGAGAGAGAGAGAGAGAGAGAGAGAGAGAGAGAGAGACAAAGAGAGACAGAGAGAGCAAGACAGAGAGAGAGAGAGAGAGAGAGAGAAAGAGCCAGAGAGAAAGATCCTAATCAGCACAAAGCAACTCTAAACACTCTAAAGACTGAATGATTAACACAACATAATATGCCATGTAGGCTTGTGAGCCTTCTAGTTCTAACCTTTTATCTGTGTGTGTGTGCGTGCGTGTGTGCGCATGCACACATGTGTGAAAAATGAATCTATTACTTGATGGTACCAAATGTTAATAATTCTAAAATTAAAAAAAGACTGCACAATGATCTGATTTAATGAACAGTTTATTAAACTGTTAAGGATGACCTCTGGTGTTGGAACTGTCTCAGTCTGTTGTACTCTCACTTATTCAGTACCTACTTTGTAACATTCTTTACCTCCACTCCTTGTCCTGGGTCACACCTGAGACACAACGGAGAGGAGTCAAAACTCTATGTCACAACATGACTTTCACTCAATGGCAGAAGGTAAGGCAGATCCATGATGTAAAATGAAAAGGAACCCTACGCTAAGGTATTAAACGGTAAGATCCAATATTTCTTCAATGATAATGCAACCACAGAACTGCAATTGTCCCCATAACTACTAGAAGTATTTTGATACATTTTGCAGGTTTAAAAGTAATAGTTTTCCAAAAACACTAACAAAAGCAGTATATGTGATACAAAATTTTAAAAAATTTACATATGAGTCAAAAGTCCAAATGCCTGATGGCTGTAGGGAAAGTGAACTGGTGGAGGTTCATCACATCTCAGGAATGATGAAAGGTGGAACCTGTAACTTCTTCCCTTAGGCGGCCAACATCGTTATGTCAATGATTATGTCACACTATGGGAGGTTGCATTTGTAGCCCAGTAGTGAGGAAGTCAGTAAAATATGGTGTGGGTGGGTGGGGGGGGGGGGGGGGGGGGTGGTATTTGAACAGGAGGCAGTAACTGGCATGGTGGGTGGGAGGTGGTGGAGAGGGTGGGGGGGGGGGGGTTGGGGGGGAGGGGCAGGGAGGATTTGAAGTTTGGTTGTTTACAGGTGAGAGGCCAGCCTGGACTTGAAAGAGTCCAGAGACTCGGCCTTCACGACCCTCTGAGGCAGTCTGTTTCCATTCATTCCCTCTCCTACCACTGCCTTTAACTTTGCTGAACTGAACCTGATACCCATCCACTGCTGGAAAGACAGAGAGGGTTTTTAAGTTGAAAACATCCAACCCATGGATGGTTCAAACTATCAACTATCAACTCCACAGGCAAATGCCCCTACCATTTGACTGTGGGTTCCAAGAAATAATTTTTTTATTCTAAGCTTTTCTTAAATTTAAATTCATTTACCAGACATTCTCTACCTTCCAAACTGAGATGACGAAGACAAGCTATTTCTGTAAATCATCATCTTTTCACAGTAATCACTTTGTGATAACTTCAGTCTCTCAGCTTTAGTTTTTACAGAACACAATGTACTGCAGTCATGGTTAAAATGCAGGCAACCAGAGGCCACACCAGAGTTAGACTTTAACTATAATGACACAAATTATACAAGATTTATATATATAATCTACCAAATGCAGACAAACCATGGTATTTCCACACTTTGACATACACCAAACTGAAAACTGCACAGGTTAGATGGGACCACAGATTGTTTACGTGCTGGGCTGACTGCATATGATTTTGCATTTGTGCTCCTTTTTTTTTTTATAGACTGGGACTGTGTAAAATTGAATGTCACAATGACATTGCACTTCAAAAGCTTTGGAAAACAACAACATCAACAAAAAAAGCACAACATATATTTGTAACATATGTTTTAAGTTTGTTTTATCCAGATGGCCATGCAGTCCTCTCATCCATCACCCATCCATGTGCACCATACATGTATAAAAGACAGAACAAAAACAGGGAGGAGGGAAATAGACCTGACTCAGGAAGCTTAAATTTTAAAAAAAGAAACGATACAAATTTCACAGTAGTAGCAGTTTAAATACACACACACGCGTGCATGCACGAACGCACACACACACACACACACGCACGCACGCACGCACGCACGCACGCACACGCACGCACACACACACACACAACACACACACACACACACACACTGCTGCTTAAATTAGAACACATCGGCATTGGCGGTTCTTTGCTAAAATGGGCTAGATCATTCCTCGTTGGAGAACGCAGAAAGTTATTGTGGAAGGGTCGTCATCCCATTGTAAACCAGTCTTGTCAGGTGAACCACAGGGAACTGTTCTGGGGCCCTTGTTTTTCTTAATTTATATAAATGACATAAGTAGAAATCTCTCTCCTGGAACTACTATAAGGCTTTTTGCAGATGACAGCTTAGTATATAGAACAATCAGAAGCAAGAATGATACACGCATTCTACAAGAAGATCTAAACGCTTTACAAGAGTGGGAAAGAACCTGGAAAATGGAATTTCATCCCCAAAAGTGCCAAGTGTTGCGTATATGTAACAAACGCTCACCAACTAGATCAGAATATTCTATTCATAGTTAAAGAAACCAATGCTGCAAAATATTTAGGCGTGATTATAGTCGTCTCAAATGGAAAGAACATTACAATTTAGTATGCAAGAAAGCAAATAACATCTTAGCTTTCTTATACAGGAATATCAATGACTGCCCCCAAAAGGTTAAAGACGACTGCTACAAAACACTGGTTAGACCAGTACTGGAATATGGTTGCTCAGTTTGGGATCCATACCATCTAAAGTACATTGATAACCTCGAAAAGATTCAGAAGAGAGCAGCACGGTTCGTAACAGGGAACCACATCAGAGAAAAGGGGAATACTAGGAAGAACATGAGAAAATTAGAATGGAAACCCTTAAAAGAGAGAAGAGCTTTTATCAAACTTAACATCTTCTTCAAAGGCAGAGCTAAACTAATTGATATTCCAATGGAACAACTAGTATTGAATAAAAGTAGCACAAGGAGTGGCGGTCAATGTTATACCATACCTGCATCAAATATTGACAGCCACTTACATTCATTTATCCTAGTTCTGTACGGCTGTGGAACTCACTGCCGGGTGCCATCAAGATTGCCACAAATGCAGTCTCATTTAAAAAACAAATTGATACGACAGTTTTGAGATCTGCATAGTGACGATTTTCTATTTTAACTTCCCCAGATATTTTACTGTTATCTGGGCCTGAATTTGGCCATTGCTTTTAACTTCTTGAATATCGAGTGCGACCCCTTGTTGCCAAATTTGCTCCAGGGACCAACAGTCTGAGTCGAACTATTTTATGTTATTTTATTTTTACTTTTTAACATGCGCGCTGGTGACCTACTCGTTTTTGAGTGAACCAGTATTTTAGGAAGAAGAGAAGAAGAATGGAATGGGATGAACATAAAAAGAAGTCACACACAAACACACACACACACACACACACACACACACACTGCCTGTTACAAGAAGACTGAGGCGGAAAGCCGTGCACATACAATTTTTAGAATTAGGTATCTCACCCTCCTCCTCCTTCCACCCCATCACTACCCTCCCCTCCCCCCTTCCCACATACACAACAGATACGCACCCACACACACCAAAAGAATGTACAAGTCACACACACGCACACACACACGCACACACACACGCACACACACACACACACACACACTCCACCTCTCCTGTGACAGCTTGCCTCTCGAACGATAAATCAATAGTCAACCTCTTTCGGTCACTGCAAAGATTGTTCGCCCTACGGAGCGTACAGTCTTTGGTCACTGTTTTGCTCTCTCTCTCCGGTTCAAGTCAGTTTGTCACTCGCTGCCAGTATCTTGAAAGGCTTTCACCAAATCACTCGCTAACACT